>SJYX01009880.1:167838-186583 GCA_006410675.1 Oreotragus oreotragus
AAAAAAAAAAAAAAAAAACCCAAAACGAAACAACACATCATATATATTTACCAGACCAGAAGCGCTGACCCCGGTAAGCCTCCCGGCCCCCATCCAGGGGGAGGGAGAGCCTTGCGGCCGACCACAGAGAGAGAGGAGAGAGCCTGCCCCAGCCCCTCCCTGCCCACCCGCCCCCTCAGCAAGACCGACAGAGAGTGCTTTGCATAGATACAGAGTCAGAGGAGCGGGCGGGGGCCCTTGCGGTGGGGAGGTGGGATGGAAGGGCTCCCCCAGCCCCTCCGGGAGGCTGTGAGGAGGGGGCGTTTGGTCGGGGGTTCTCCGAGCGGGGCCTCACAGGTCGCTCTCTCCGTACAGGGCTGTGGAGAAGGACTTATAGTCGAGGGCGCCGGGCACGGCATCGGGGCCCTGGTAGGGCGCCATGCGGGCGATGCAGTACTCGGCCTGGTCCGGCGGCAGCTCTCTCCGCAGCTCCTCGGCTGTGATGAAGTTCTGGGGGGCAGCAGGGCGGGAATCTGGGTCACTCCTCACCCGCCCCCGGCACATACGCTGGCCCACCCGGCCCCTGAGTGCCTGCCTGCCGGGTGTCTGGCTCACCTTGTCCCCAGCCAGGACCTTGAAGGAGGCGATGACCTGGTCAGCCGTGTCTGTGTCGGTGGTCTCCCTCGACATGAAGTCGATGAAGGCTTGGAAGGTCACGAGGCCGCTGTGGTTGGGGTCCACCACGCTCATGATGCGGTTGAACTCGGCATCGCCCTGCGAGGGGGGTGGGCGGGGGACAGGTGGCCCTTGAGCAGCGCAGGGCAGGCCGGGCCTGGCCCAGTGGCTAGAACGTGGGGCCGGGAGAGCAGGGCCCAGCCCCGGCGCACGGCACCAGTGGCGTCGGCGGGCCTCTGAGGGTCCCGGCTCCCCCAGGGCCCACCGCCCCACGCGCCCTCTGCTTCTCCCCTCCCACGATCCTGGGAAGTGGGGAGTTGGGGTGAGGAACAAACAGGCCTACTGCTCCTCAGCCCTGGCTCACAAGTTAGCTCTGGAGGGCGAGGAAGAAAGAGAGAAAGAGAGAGAAAGAGAAGCAGGGAGCGAGGGAGGCCTGGCCTCCCCTCTCCGGAGACTTCAGGGCAGGAGGTAGGAGGTAGGAGGCTCCGGGGGCCGGGGGAGGTCGTCATCGGAGGGACCCTGCCCAGCAGAGGCAGCGGAGGAGGAGGAGGAGGAGGAGGAGGGAGGCCAGGCTGCGCTGCTCTGGTGGAGGAGGGTCCCCGAGGACACAGAGACTCTGGAGGCGGTGAGGAGGGTGAGAGGGAGGCAGGAGGGGGGGGAAGGCCGAGCAGCAGGGCAGGCAGAGGCGGCATACCAGGCTGTATCCTGTGGAGATAAGCAGAGCCCTGAAGTCATCGGAGTCCATGCTGCCTGTCTGCTTCTGCTCCAGGACCCAGGGACAGCAGAGGAGGCCGGGCCCAGAGTAGGCAAGAGGGGCCGCCCCGTGCGCACAGCGAGACAGGACAGTGGCGGGAGCGGGGCAGACAGAGGCGGCCCGAGAAACCAGGTAAGGGGGCAGGCGTCCGGAGAGACACAGGGCGGGGAGGAGGAGGCAAGAGCGCCGGTGAGATGGCACACGATGGCGAGGGGTGGGGTGGCCGAGGGAAGGGAGACAGAGAGAAGGAGAGAGAGAGAGAAGAGCAGTTAATGCCACAGTCCGCTGGGGCCCCGGGGGCGCGTACCTGCCGGTCGTTCTCCACGTCGTAGCCCAGGCTGATGAGGCAGGCCTTGAACTCTTCCGGCCCCAGCGCCCCGCCGTGGTCCTGCCGGCGGCATCCGAGGCAGGTGTGCACGAGGGGCGGGCGGTGTGGAGACCAGGCCGGCAGAGGCGGGGCCGGGGCCGGGGTCACATGCAGAGGGCAGGGGAGGGGGACACACGGGAAAGGGGGGAAGGGAAACACAGAGTTAGAGGTGACGAGGACAAGGTGATGGCCGGGGTGGGAGCCTGGAGGGCGGTCAGAGGCCTCACCCCGCCTCCTCTGGGCCAGGGCAGGGTGGGGGCTGAGAGGTGCAGGACTCAAGTCCCAGGACTCCTGGGAGGGAACGGGGGAGCTCTCCTGGCCTCCAGGGTCTGGGGAGGGAGAGAGGGAACTGCCCCCTCCTGTGTGGGATGCAGGGCCCTCCTGGCCCCTGGAGCACATCCTCCCCATGGAAGGCAGGGGGACGGCACCTCAGGCCCAGCAGGGAGGGCCTGGGGCAAACTGGAGCGCGGGGCCCCTCTAATGGGGCTACCAGGCCACGTCTACCTTTTAAGAACAGTGAGTGTGTGTGTCTTGGATTCCCAGGGGTGCTGGCAGTTGTCTCTGTGTGTGTGTCTGTCTGTCTAGGATCCCCAGGGGTGCTGGCAGTTGTCTCTGTGTGTGTCTGTGTCTCGGATCCCCGGGGGTGCTGGCACTTGTCTCTGTGTGTGTGTATGTCTGTCTGTCTGGGATCTCCAGGGGTACTGGCACTTGTCTGTGTGTCTGTCTGTCTGGGATCCCCGGGGGTGCCGGCACTTGTCTGTCTGGGATCCCGGGGGGTGCCGGCACTTGTCTGTCTGGGATCCCCGGGGGTGCCGGCTCTTGCCCGTTCAGGGTTGCCCTGGCAGGTGGGTGAGGAGGCACAGCCCCAAGGACAGAGCCAGGGATTCCCCTTTCTCCTCCTGAGGGAAGCTGGGTCCCTGCCAGCCCGTGAGTGGCCTCTGATACTCAGGGACTGTGATGTGAACAGACAGACAGATGTGAAGACGGAGGGGGCGGGTGGGAGGTGACAGCAGGGAAGGAGGGAAGACGGGGGCTGAGGGAGCCGCTCACCTTGTCGAAGTGGTTGAAGGACGCCCGGAACTCCTGCATCTGCTCCTGGCTGATGCCCTTGGCATCGCGGGTGAGGATCTGGTTTTCAACCTCGTTGATGGTGCGGGCGATGGTGGTGAGCAGCTGCTCCCAGCCCACCCGGATGTGCTGGGGAGGAACCAGGGCGTGAGTGCGGGCTGGGCCAGTGGTACCATACTAGCTGCAGCTCGGGCCGGGGGCGGGGGTGGTCAGACTTGGGCTTCTCCTAATCCTCTCCCAGAGCCAACCCAGCCCCATGCACTCCCGTGCACACAGGGACACAGCCACATGCCTGCCTCTGCCCGCCCACCAGGCCCCTGGTTCACAACTCGCTCCCGGTCAAGAGGCAGCAAAGGGCTGGGGGGGGGCCTGACACCCATGCCAGGATCCTCATGGGAACTCTGCAGAGATGTTCCAGGCAACACTTATTTAACTTTCTGGGGAAACTCCTCTCCCTTCCTTTTATTTAGTAGCACCCTTGGATTTGCATGGTCTCGGGGCTTATCACCAGGGATCATTTCAAGCTGCCAGTCTGACAGCAACCAGCCCTGATACTGGGACTTCTGCACACGCTGGCTGGACCCACACCCTCCAGCAAGGACCAAAGGATCAAATGGCTGAGGCCATACTAGGGGGAAGGTGCTGCTGCCCTCCCGGCTCTCCAGGGAGCTTGTCCTGAGATGTGTGTGATCATGGTGATGGGAGAGTACTGGTAAGGAAGTCATCTCTTCAAAAACTATGAACATGGTATCCAGTCTCTGCGGTCAGAGCGAAAGGGGAGAGAGGGGAAGCGGGAGCCGGCTTTTCTACAGGGCAAAAGCCAGTCGGAAGAAGGCAGCAGCCTGGCTCGGGCTGGCAGGGCGCACCTCCATGGTGTAGTTGGTGTGCTTGTTGTCGAAGATGAGGGCCTCCTGGATGAGCTGGTGCTGCTGCTCGAGCAGGTCCAGGTTGGGCTTGTAGTCCACGATGCTGCGCTCATACTGCTTCAGGTGGCTCAGCTGGTCCTCCAGCGTCCCGTTCATCTCGATGGAGATGCGCCCGATCTCCTGCACAGAGGAGGGCGGCGCTGGGCTGGGGCCGGCAGGCCCTTGGCCCCCACCGGCCACCGGGAGGCCTGTCGCTGGCCACTGGGAGAAGGCCTGTCGCCGGCCCCCACAGCACGGCTTGGTAGTGGTGGTGGCGGAGAGGCCGCCTCCGGCCTGGGGGTCCTCTCCCAGCGGCCTGCCGCTCACTGACTGCCCACATCCCTGCCCTCCAGAGCAGCAGCGGTGGTCAGTGTCTGCCCCAGCGCTTCGCAGGTCCAGCCCCACTGCTCCCTCCCTGTGAGGCCCAAGCCTGGGACAAGCCCCTCCTGCAGAGCTGGAAACTGAGGCCAGGGAGAGGGCAGCTTATCACAGTTCAAGGCAGAGCCGGGCCGGGACCCCAGGCCTGGCCCACTTCAGAACCCGGGCTCTTGAGCACCCCTACGCCTTGCCCCACCACAGCGGCTGGTACTACGACCTGGGCTGCCTGCCCGGACCTCTCAGACTGGTCCTGAGTTTCAGTGATGCCGCTCGGTCAGCAGTAACCCGAAGGGCGCCGAGGGGCATGGTTGCAAGCCTCCCCGGGAATGGATCACCAGGGCGGAGTGCACACGCTCGTGAGGGCCTGAGCCCGGCCCACCTTGGTCACAGCGACACCGCGGTGCTCACGAGGGGGCTGGCGCAGGGCGGTGCCCAGCTATTCGCTGAGAAAATGAAGTAACCGTCTCCGTCCCCTTTCAGGGGGACGTAACACCGAGGAGCAGAGGTTACGTGTGCCTGACTCCGGAGCAGCAGCTGACAGCAGAGTCGACTTGAGACGGCCTCTCCCTGACCCCTAGTACAGTCTCGCACTGGATGGCATCGCCATTTCCATCGATATAACCTTCCTGATCCCACGAGGCCCTCAAGTCCACTGGCCCCACGGAGCACTGCGGACCTCCTGCCAGGGGCGGGCAGCCTCCCACCCAGCGGGGCCTCTTGCTCAATTCTGCCAAGAGATTCCTGGGGTGCAGGGGGGTGGCAGGGCTGGGGCGACTGGCCCTCACCTCCATCTTCGTCTGGATCCAGGGCCCCACGATGTTGGCCTGGCTGGCAAACTGGCGGCGGAGGTGCTCGTTGGACTGCTGTTTGCTCTGCTCCTCCAGGAGGGCGTGGTCCCGCTTGGGCACCAGCTGCTGCACCTGGGGAGGCACGTGGGCAGGGGCAGTCAGGGGGCGGCCCTTCGCCTGGCAGACCCCCCGGCCTGCCAGCAGGTGGCTGGCTGGGTGACGCCTACCTTCTCCCACTTGGAGTTGATGATCTGGGGAGTGACGGTGGTGTAGGGGTTGCTGCCTGAGAGCTTGATGTGGTTGCTCTCGGCGATCCGCTGGGCTTCCTTGTGGATGGCCAGAATGGCCTCTCGTTCCCTGTCGGCATCCGGCAGCGTCGACTTGAACTGGTCATGGGCTGAGATCAGACCCTGGGGGGCGTGAAGAGAAGGGGTGAGGGGGCGGCCTGGCCCCCAGAGGGCCCACGAGCCCCGAAAAGGGCGGGCGGGCAGGGCGGACCTCGATTTCCTCGATGGTGTGGACGATGAACATGTCCTGGAGGTCCTCCATGGCGCTCTCCATCCAGTTGTTGAAGGGGGCCGCCCGCTTGGCATACTCCAGGTGCAGCTGGTCGATGGTCTCCAGCTGCTTCTCCGTTTTCTGGCGCGACAGGGACAGAGGCGGGAGGCCGGTGGGCTGGCAGAGTCTGGGAAGTGCTGAGGATGCCGACCCCCGCCCCGGCCCCCGCTCACCTCCAGGGCTTCCCTGCGGCTGTGGGTCAGAGAGCCAAGGGCGTCCCACTGGTCACAGATCTTCTGGCAGCGCGTGTTGACATTGTGGGAGTCGTAGTAATCCAGCTCGCTGTGGGCCGGGCAGAGGGGGCTGAGACCAGACCCGCCCGCCCACACGCGTCCCAGGCCCTGGTGCCGGGGGACACCACCCATCCGGGCTGAGGCAGGAGGAATTGGCGAGGCGGGTGGTGGGGAAAGGACAACAGAGCTTCCTGTCAAGAGCCGCTGACGCAGGGCTCCCAGACTATGACCCTCAACCACGCCTTATCTGGATTGTTTTTTGGGCTGTGCCATGTGGCTTTGAGATCTGAGTTCCCCGACCAGCAGTCAAACCCAAACCCCCAGCAGTGGAAGCAGAGTCCTGACCAGTGGACCCCCAGGGAAGTCCCCTGGATTTCTTTTTCCACTTAAAGAAAGGCTAGCAGAGCACGCTGGTTAGAGGACAAGGTTCTGGAGCAAAGTTCCCTAGGCGTGAATTCCAGCTCCTGATTTTGAACCTGTGTGACCCTGGGCGAGTGAACTCCCTCTGGATCCCTCGGTTTTTTCATCTGTGAGATGGGGGTGGGGTTGTGAGGACACCAAGTTACTTAACACATGAGAACTGCTGAGAACAGTCCTTGGTGCCCAGTGGGTGAAAGTAGGGAGTTATTAAAGGATGTTTTTATAGGTATGAGGAAAAAGTGTGTGACTAGCTTGCAATCTCATGCTAAGCAACTAACAATATATTCAAGGAAAGAAAAAACAAGCTGATCAGGGAATGGGTATTACTGTTGCCTTGATTGAGGTTGGGAACACTGAGCTGATACCATAGCTCTTGCCCCGCCACCCCACTCCTGAGCATCAGCCCCAGGCCTCTCGCCTCCTGGGGTCACACTTGGGCACTCCCAGCAGTAGGCTCCTAGGGAGTCGGTGCACAGGTCTAGGGTGACCAGACGCTCAGGCAGGACACAGGGGCCAGGGGAGCAGGCAAGGGCTGGAGGAGCAGCAAGGCAGCGTTCCACGCAGGGGCCAGGCCGGCCTGGGTTCCACTCGCATCTCACTCACTCCCTAGCTGTGTGACCCAGGGCAGGCCCCTTGGCTCTGTGAGCCTCAGTCCCAGCTCTGTAACAGAGGATCAATGGGACTGATGAGCTGGCACATGGAGGGCCCTGAGTGCTCTGAGCTTTCATCATTATCATTAATCGATGCTCAGCCCAGGCGGCCCTTGGCCTCTGCCTCATCTGCGGGGGAACGGACAGCACCCCAAACAACCCTCCTCCAGGGCGACTGTCCAGAGAGCTGCCTGGGGGACTGTCAGCTCCCTCGCTCAGGGAGATGGGTTTCACACGGCCATTCCCAGTGCCTGAGCAGTGGGCTGGCCTAGCGCTGACCGCAAGTCTGGTGCCAACCAGCGTCCAGGGGCTCGCCTGCCCCACCCCCACAACCCCTGCAGATGGTGGGCGTCTGTATCCGTGACCTCAGTCTCCTCGGCCTAGACGTGCCAGGTACAGGGGGCTTGATCCTAGAGGAGCTGCAGGACCCCCAGCGGTGCCCAGTGAGGGCGCGTATACCCAGGACTGTGCCTGCTAGTACTTCTGCCCCTGGGCGAGCACACGGGGAGCCCCAGAGCAGCTGGGCAGTGTGGAGGGAGTGAGTCAGGGAGAGGGCCCGGCCCGGCGTGGGGCTCCTCCAGGCCTCACCACTGGGCCCCCGCCTTGGAGGAACAGGCAGAACTTCAGGGATGACTGTGACAGGGTGGGAGGTGTCTGTCGAAAGGCCGACTCCAGCCAAGGATCCTATTTTTGAGCAGACGGCTATTTTGGGAGCCCTGCCGCCCCTCCAGGGCCTGTGGATTTTCCATGAAGTAATGGCTGGGGCCTCCCGCTCCCTGGGCCTTGCCTGCTGCTGGCCGCTCCGCTGGGGAAATAAGGCTCCCTTTCACTGTGCTGGAGACTCAGTGTACTAATTGTGTGCAAGAGTTTATCTGACTGGGGTGGGGCGGGGAGGGCAGAGAACAGGCTGCCTGGAAGCTCTTACAATAAGTGTATTCTGAGCGGCAGAGGGAAGGGCCGGGCCAAACAACGGGCTCTCTGTGCAGCCCGATTCCCTCGGGGAGCCATGGGTGGGGGCTGTGGGCTAGGCCGCCCACCACCTCAGGGGGCCAGAGACCTCCCTTCTGCTGGGGAACGTAGATCCCACTATGGGTCTCATCTGGGGTTAAGACAGGCGGACAAAAGGCATCAGCCCGTAAGGCTCCTTCCTGGCATGGGAAAGGAGGGGGTGAGGGTGGAAAGGGCCAGGGGAACCCCTCCTCCACTTCCCCACCACCGCTCCGGGCCAGGTGCTGGCAGGGAAGCGGGTGATGGGGGACCGTGAACCCACACATACTTGAGCTCCTGGGCGATGGCGGCAATCTGCTCCACGCGGTCCTGGTGGGCGGCCAGGTCGCTCTCGAAGGCTTCGTGCTTGCGGATGAGGGCCTTGATGTCCGACAGGGTGGCCGTCTCATAGTCCCGGTGCTTCAGCATGGCCTCCTTCCCTGAGGTGGGGCGGAGAGCAGGGGTGCTTGCCCAACAGTGGCGTGGGCATCCAGAGGGGGTGTCTGACCAGAAGGAGGGGAGTAGGGTGCAGACCCCATGCCCTGCCTTGGCGAGGATGCTGCCGCAAAAGCGGAATCCCCGGGATCCTTTTCCCTTGGTCCTTCGCAGGTATTTCTAAGCCCAGCTGTAAGGCCTCCTGGAAGGGGCTGGGAGACGCTGTGGGGCTGGGGGGCGTGAGTCAGACACCCCAACCCGGGCTCTGTGTTCCAGCCTTAGGGCCTTTTATTGGTGCACGCTAAGTCGCTCAGTAGTGTCCGAGGCTTTACGCCCCTACGGACTGCAGAACACCAGCCCCTCTGTCCGTGGGGTTCTCCAGGCAAGAATATTAGAGTGGGTGGCCAGTTCCTCCAGGGGATCTTTCTAACCCAAAGATCAAACCCACATCTCAACGTCTCCTGCACTGGCAAGTGGGTTCTTCACCACTAGGCTACCTGGGAGTCCTTTATTGGTAGATGGTAAGAATCTGGACTCTGCTACCAAGGCTGGAAACGCCAGCATCCACCTGCGGAGGGCCTAACTGGGCCTCAGCAGTGCAGCGGGGTGGGCTGGGGGTGCAGAGGGGAGGGGAGGTCCGACCTGGGGCTCTTCCGGGATCCTGACCCCTATGTCTGCTCCCTGGCCCTTGGGCGCCAGGCCCCCTCAGGGAGGGAGTCCTACCACGCATCTGCTCCGTGCTACCCTAAGGGCTTTCTGTGTGCAGCGAGGCAGGGCCCATGTCAGGCCCTTTGAAGGAAGGGTGGAACATTGTTATTAGGCCCGGAGCCTGGCTAATTATACACCCTGGGACAGAAGCTCAGGCGAGGAGCCCTGCACACTCGGTACTGCAGAGAACTGAGAGGACATGCTGGGACCCCTCGCCTCTAAAGCAACCTCGGGCTACCCCCAGGGCACACTCAGAGACCAAACACCAGAAAATCCCAACAGCTGCCTGCCATGTGCAGCCAAGCAGGCAGTCTCCCCTGGCCTGCTCCTTCTTCTGTAAAATGGGGCCAACGCCAGCCCTGGCTAAAGCCCCAGTGAGGTGATCTCGGAAAGGGTGGGCACCAGCCAGGCCCATCCCACCGCAGCCATCCCAGGAACACAGCCCTGAACCAGCGGGCAGGGGGCAGCTCAGCCTGGAAGCCTGACTCCACGGGGCCCTGCCGCCCCGACCCCGGGGCAGTGGGCCCAACCGCAAAGGCAAGCTTGCAATTCCCTTCTCCAGATCGCTTTCTCCCAAGGGTGGGAACCAGAAATAGCAGGTTACCACTTCTCTGCCTCGCCACAAGGGAGCTGCCAGGGGGAAGAAGGGGGAGGAGGGGGCCACGGGCAGGGCTGCCTGGGACCTGGGCCAAGAGGCAGCCAGGCTGAGGGAGGGAGGAAGGCAGGAGGTGGGTGCTCATTTTTGCTTTCTCCCCAGACAATCTGAGACCCTGTGAGGAGCCTCCACGTGGAGGCTCACACACTCCTGTATGCTGCAGGGGATGGTGAGGGGGTTACAGGGTGGTGGCAGCTCAATCTGCCCTCTGCCTCCGCTGCACACACAGGTAAGGAGCCTGCTCCACCCGATCCCAGGGGTACAGCGGGGTCGGGGGCCGGTCTGTCCTGTGGCGCATAACTGGCGGCTCAGAGGACAGAGGCTTCAGGTCTCTGGAATGAGAATGGACAGTCCTGCCCAGTGGTTCCAGGCCGACGCGAGGGGGAGGGCTGGATGCCAGAGTGCCTGAGGGGAGGCGGGGCCGGGGCATGTGGAGGCCAATGGAGCAGCTGGGCCCTGGCTGAAGCTTGGACCCACTTGCAACCTGGGCAGGAAACTTTCCCCACCTGGGAAACTGCTGAGCACAGTGAAGAGGCTTGAGATGTTTGTTGAATGAATGAAGAGCCAACAGATGAACTACATGCCAACTCCCCTTCCCCTAGGTCTAAGGGGCAGAACCCACGAGCGTGGCTTCTGCGAGGCAGAGGAAGGCACCTGCTTCCCAGCACGGACTTCATGGTCCTCGCCTGGCCTTCCGGCTCCCCCTGCTCCGCATCCCTCCCCTGGCACAGGAGGGCCAGGATCCTCAGGAGCTCCTGTGAGGAGGGCATTTGCTGGGCAGTGGCCAGGGACACGGGTGGCACGGTCAGCATAGCCTGCAGAGCCTCATGTCCACATGCCGGCAGAGGTGGGCAGGCTCCATGTGGGCGCCTCTGGGTGGGTCTTAACAACCGGCCAGGGCTGGGGCCTCCTGCCAAAGGGCTTCTCAGGTGGTGCTACTATTAAAGAACCTGCTGGTCAATGCGGGAAATGCAGGAGACCCGGGTTCGATGGCTGGGTCGGGAAGATCCCTTAGAGGAGGGTGTGACAACCCACTCCAGTATTCTTGCCTGGAGAATCCCACGGACTGAGGAGCCTGGTGGGCTACAGCCCATGGGGTTGCAGAGTTGGAACAACTGGAGCAACTGAGCATGCAAGCATGCACACCAAATGGCTGGGGGAAGAACCACACTGCATGGAGGCGTGGAACCAGTCCGGCAGAGCGGTGGCTGGAGGGCAAGGCAGAGCGGGAAGGAGGCGGCCAGAGTGGGAGGGTGGGAGCCCCGTGGAAGGCCCTCTGTGTTCCCAGACGCTGGCTGTTTCCTGAAGGCTCTCAGGCCCTTGGGCTCTGAGATCTCAGCCTGGTGTGGGTCCCAGCTGAAGGCCAGGACGTGATGGAATCCCACAGCCCAAGCCAAGAGAAGAGGCAGCTGTGGAGCTGCCAAGAAACCGGTCACCGTGGCCCTTCTGGGAGAAGGTGTCCCTCGGGGGGCAAGCCCCCCCGGGGGAGTCACTGGATGGGGCGGAGGTGAGAAAGAGCTCCCATGGGGGGTCACACCGAAGGCTGGTCAGTGAGCGGCACCTGCAGGTCGGGCAGCAGGGCCAGGAAGTGGCTCCGTGGCCTGGTCTAAGAACCGTGCTCGGGATCCCAGGCTGGCCGGACAGGCTTTTTAACGTGAGGTCCACGGTCTCAAAAGGGTGAGGGGGACGGAAGGCAGGCTATGTGAACCCAAGCTGCCGGAGCGGGGCAAGCCTGTCCCCAGCCCTACTGGCCCGAAGGGGTGCCATCCTCAGGGCAGACGGGCAGGCCTGGGGGTCACGTCCCTAAACACCCAGCCCAGGGCTGCATTCTTAGATGACCGGCCGCCAGTGACCTAGGAAGGGGCCACCCGTGAGTAATCTCAAGGCCAGAGCAGACTGGGGAGACCTGGCCCCAAGCTGTTCCTTGCTGCCCAGGGCTGGATGCACCCAAAGCGTCATTTGTGACACACGTGTTCCCAGGCAGCAAAAAAGGGAGCCTAAGAAGCAGACAAACCCCACACAGGCATTAGGGGCTCTGTGTGTGAGTGTCTGCGTGCGTGTGTGAGCACACACGTGTGTCTGAGAGCCAGAAAAGGAGGGCGGGAGCAGGCAGGGCTGTACCGTCAGTCCAGGCTTCGTGGATGGAGGCCTTCTGCCGGAACTTCTCCGCCAGGTGGTCGAGCCGCTCCAGCCGGCGGATCTCGTTCAGCAGCCACTCCTCGTAGCCCTTCTCAGCCTGCTCCAGGTGCTGCCAGCCGTTGTTGATGTCCTGTGGGGGCAGGAGAGGGCGGGGCTACATGGTGGGCTGGGGCACCCAGCGGGGCAGTGCCTCCCAGAAGGAAGAGAAACAGGCCAGGGTCCCATGTTGCCCTGCTCTGCTGTACCTGCACACCTGCACAGGGGCCCGCACGAGGCAGGTGCGGTCTACACCTTCTGATTAAACGAATGAGTGACAAGGAATGAATGAATGCCCCCATGGTGCTACGGGAGTCAGAAGCTGACTGTGCAGTGACTATCACCCTCTCCTGGAAAAGGATCTCAAGCACTTGGAGGTCTGGGAGTCCCAGCCAAATGAGGGTCCAAATTCAAATGATTCCAAACTATGGTGTGGTCTTGGGATGAGAGTAAAACTCCAGGGAGTGATGCGGGTAAATGAAACACAGTTAAGCGTCAAGTGTATGCCCCACGGCGCCTTGCATCCGGATCTCTGCATTCTAGTTCAGAAAGACTGTGCAGGCCAGACACTATGCCTGGGGGTGGCCTGGAGCTGCGCCCCCTCCCGGGGCCTCTGCGGCTCCGTAGGCCTCCTGGGCCCTGGCACTCACCGACACCATCTTGCCCTCGGAGGGCATGAAGGCAGGCCGGTTGCTCAGGCGCAGCTTGGTCTGCAGCGTGTTGAAGTTGATCTCCAGCTGGCACTTCTCCTGCACCTTGGGCGGCTTGTGGACCCGCCGGTAGTCGCGGAAGTCCTCCAGCTTCTGCTGCATCTCCTGGATGGTCTTCTGAGGCACGCGGTCCTCCAGCCAGGGGATGGTGCGCCGGATCCACTCCAGGAGCTGTAGGCCCATGAAAAGCTGGGTGACCTTTGCAGGGGACCCGCCGACAGCTGACAGGGCTGCCTCCAGCTCAGGGCACGTGGGGCCTGGATCTTCGAGGACCCCTTCTTGGGGGATCACCCCTGCTGTCCAGCCTGACTTCTCCATGATTCCGCACGGGCATCCCATGGCCAGGGGTTCTGGGAATATCAGTCCTGCCGGAACCACAGTGCTGTTCCCTGGCTACTTGCTGCTTCGGCCTCTGCTCTTGGTCTTCCTCCCTCCCCTAAGCAGGATGGCCTCAACGCAGACATCCCTGTGGGGGCACCTCCCCCATCAGGCCTGCACAAGAATCCACTGTCGCCATACGCAACACTATCTGAGAACCTCGCTGCGCCCCGTTCACCAACTGTAAGTGCCCCAAGGCAGGGCTGGCCACACGCCTGGCTCACTTGGGTGGTCGGTGCCAGGCGCAGGGCCTGGGCACAGAAAACTAGACAGCACAATTGAAAAAAGAAAGTGACCTGTACTTCTATGAGCCACTCGTGTCTTTGATGGAGTGAGGACCAGGTACAAACGAGCAAACAAACCGGACACTCCAGAACAATCCCAGGAGAGTAACATTAGTTACTGTGCAGGTACATATGCCCGGGAGAGGGGGGGGTCCCAAATGCCAGCCTCAGGCAGGATAAGAAAACCGAGGCCCAGTGTCTCCACGGTGCTCACTTCCGGGTGCCTGGTGCCGCCTGCCCTCTGTTGGGCAAGGCTGGGACTCTAGGACACAGCCCCTTAACCTTTCCTTGGTGTTGGCAGTGAGGGTGGTACCAGATGGTAGCTTTCTCTTGTTTCAAGTATCCTTAACTTTGCAAAAGAAAAAGTTGGCCGCTATAGGTGGGCTGGAAATATTTCCCAAATTTTCCTGGTCTGTGAAACCTCAGAGTCTGGGGAACACTGATCCAGAAGAGCAGTCAAACAGCTCCTCCTGGGCAGCATAGATGCCAAGAGGGTAACAGGAGTTCCCTTCTCACAGGGGACCTGCCGTGACAGACAGCCATCCTGTCTGTCGCTGTATCGGATCTCGGGTGTCTCTCCATCCTACCAAATCAGGCTTCTGTGTGTGGGACACGGGGACAGGAACTTCTGCATAGGGGTGGGAACTTTTTTAAAAGCTCCTTTAAATTTTTTTTTAAAATAAAGGGACTTCCTTGGTGATCCACTGGTTAAGACTCTGTGCGTCCACTCTAGGGGGTGTGGGTTGATCCCTGGGTCAGGGAACTAAGATTTTTTTGCATGGCGTGCCTAACAGATTCAAAAAAATAAAATAAAAAGCTCTCTAGCTTATTCTAATGCAGTGGGGAAAACTCTGTCCCTAGGTATCTCTGCAGGAAGCCAGGCTCGAGGTGCCAGGAGCCAGTAAGCATGGTGGCACATCACTCTGACCCTCAGTCCTGTGAAACCATGAGCACTGGTGTGGTCACACTCTGCTCTGTAACCCTCTGACCTTCTCTAGAAGGTCTCGCTGCCATCCTTGCTCTCTCCTCTGCAGGTGTCAAATGGCCTTGGGCCAAGGGTAATGAGAGGGGACTGATCCTTCAGCTCTGGCAGGGCCACTGGGGGAGGGCGGGGGCGAGGGGTCACTCACGTCGCTGGCCAGCCTCTCATAATCTTCCATCAGGTGCTCATTCTCCTGGTTGACGGCCAGCACCTTGCAGATTCGGTTGGCAGCGGTCTCAGCCTGGGTCGGGGGATGGGGTTGGGGTGGGGGGGAAACGCACACAGTCAGGGCTGCCTGGGGGCTGCTGACCCTCCCTCCTGACAGGCAGGTCCCCTGAAAGCTGGCATGTCCGTGGCCCACACAGAAGGCCCCGAGGCGGGGAGGAGAGGAAGCACAGAGCCAGCAAGATGGTGCCCTGAATGGCTGAGTCCTGACAGGCCTTGCTGGGGTCCTTGAACCTGCTAAGGGCCCTGCTCGGGGAGCCGGGCCTGTGTGCTCTC
Source organism: Oreotragus oreotragus (assembly GCA_006410675.1). Classification (NCBI taxonomy): domain Eukaryota; kingdom Metazoa; phylum Chordata; class Mammalia; order Artiodactyla; family Bovidae; genus Oreotragus; species Oreotragus oreotragus. The sequence goes on from SJYX01009880.1 coordinate 182,429, forward strand.
TCAGCTTGGACCCTGGAAGTGTTGAAGTGGAGTGGGGAGTCCCCTAATGTGGGGGAAATGGACTCAGGGGCCCACAGAGAGGAGGCCTGGGTGAGGCTGAGTAGGGTCCTCCATGCAGCTGAGCCCTGGAAGGACCTGCCCCTTGGCTGGGAAGGGAGGCTGCACCAGGGAGCCGTGGGGCGTGGGCAGAGGACGGGGTGCCAGGGTCCCCCAGAGCAGGGTGGTAGTCGGTGCATAGGCAGAGCACGCCTGGCCCCTTTCCTATTCCCCCCACTTGGAGAAGGCTACTCTGGCTGGGTAGGCAGAGGTCCCGATCCACAGGGCGGAGGGGAGCCAGGGCTCCCGAGAACGGGGAGCAGTGCCAACAGGGACTAGTCTCTGCCCCGAACTACAGGGTGGGGTCCTGCTGGGGGTGGGGGGCGGAATGCAAGGACAGGAGGAGGAGGGTGAGGGATGGCACACAGAGACCAGGTACCTTTCAGGAAGCACAGAAAGCCTCCAAGAAGAAGAGTTGGAAACGGCAACAGAACAGGAACAGAAATAGTGAGGAGGGTCTACAGAGCGATGGGGAAGGAAAACAGAGAGGCTTGGGGATGGCTCCAGCCCCGCTGACGCCCGCCTCTCTCCTCCACACACAGGTGGGGAGGGGAGTGGAGGGCCAGCTGCGCTGGTGTGTACGCACACGCACACGCACACACACACCTGCTGCAGGCTGCAGGACACTCGCCAACGAGCCCCAGAGGGGAGGCTCGCGAAGGCCTTGGCCAGCGAACACCCAGCCCCGAGCGAGCGCAGGAAGCAGAGCCCAGGGCAGTCCTGACCCCCAGCCTGGAGAGACAACCAGACCGGCACCCCAAGTTCAGCTCCACCCTGCCGGGCAGGCCCCGCAAAGGTACAGGCTGACAGGCAGGAGTGTTTTGTGTTGAGGCTGAATTCCTGGCACCCGGCTCGAGGCTTGGCGTGTTTAAGGGACTCAGAGCTGATGAATGAATGAGCGAGCAGAGGACAAGGAGCAGATGCTTTCGTGAGTAGAAATAAACCATCAGGAGAGGATGGGCATACGTGGGGTGAGGACTAGGGCTGCCCTGCATTCATGAAATGAAACAAAACCCAGAGAGCACTCTTTTAAGAGGCCTGATGGAGCCTCTGGGGGAAAGACGGTGGCAATAACACAAGCATTACAGGGCTCTCCTGAGAAGTAAACACAGGCTGGGGGAAGCTGGAGAGGCCTGTATTCTGCATGTCCCTGGTGACCAGCAGCTCCCCAGAGGCTGGCCTTTGTTTCCTCCCTCACGAGAGAGGCCCAGCTCCCTCCAAAACTGCCAGATGTTGGGGCTTCCCTGGTGTCCAGTGGTTAGGACTGCTTCCACTGCAGGGGGGCGCTGGTCTGGGAACTAAGATCCCAAACCCCGAGGGGTAAAAAACACCAAAAAAAACCTCCCTTTTGTTCCTGGCTGGCCTGACGAGGCAGGTCTCTCTCCTGCATCTCCAGCTTCTAAGGACCATGCCCCCGCCCCGACACGTGGGAGCAGCCTCTGGACAGCTTATGCATGTCCCCTGCCCCGGGTCCCAGCCCCTCAGGCTCCGAGTCCTGTGGCTGCGTGAGGGGCCCTCAAGGAGAGAGCACGTGTTGAACCCCTTGGGCCTTTCCGCTGGCTCTCTCCCAGCAAGTAGCTGCTGGCCGTGACGTTCTCCATGGGCTCGGGTGTGTCTCTCGGGCCCTTTGAGGAGTGGCCCCTGGCAGAGGAGACGGTCCTCCAGTCCTTGCTGCGCTTCCGTAGGTAATGTCACAGGTTTCTGAGCGATGGCCGGTCTTCCGTGACTGGTAGACCCCTTGAGGGCAGGGCCGAGGTGGGACTCCCCTGCGGCTGCCTCAGTGCCGTGTAGTGAAGAGGGCAGAGGGCTTTGGGTCAGGCCGGCCTGAGCTTGCATCTCTTCACCTGTCAGCTGTGGCTTCGGGGCCACTACCCCACCTCCCCAAGCCTGGGTCTCCCCATCTGGGCAGCGATGGTAGCCACGCAGGGCACGCCGCAGCTTACACCCACCACCCACGGGGGTTGCACAGCAGCTGACTGCGGTGCTGGGAATCCGCGCACGTGAAATACCTGCTGACTGTCATTTCAGGTTTTACTTCTCTACCGACTGACTGACTCAAACCATACCTTTCTGTGTATTCACATTTGCAGAGTTGATGAAGATGTGGAGATTAGAGAAAACCAGAAACATGTTAACATGGTGATTCCCAGCAACACAGCTTATTTCTCAACTCTGTTTTTGTGTTATTAACTATGTCAGATTTGTCTTTGAGCTCCTCAGATTCTCAGCACAGGGCCTGATTCCATAGCAGAAAAACAACGCATAGTTCCTAGCAGGGTTGGCTTGTTTGTCTGTGAGACCCCAATATGTAGGTTTAAATTGTACACTTAGGTCTCTTTGCAGCCCAGAACTTGATTCTATGGACTTTAGCAACCTTGTCCTAGATTTTAGCAAGGGAACACAAGCAAAGTCCTCAGTGATTGGCAGCTGTTGTTGTGGCTGGCTCTGGAGCGTTTTGGTGGAGGGGATGTAAATCAATAAAATATCCCGTTTCTATTGTCTGCCTTTGTTTTAAAGAGGGCACTCAGGTCAGCTAACCTGGCAGCACCTCCAGCCACCAGCCACTCTGGGGGTCCCTGGGTCGCGATCTTCCCCCAGGCCGTCGAGTCCCAGCCCCAGAGCAGAGAGCCCTGAGATGGGACGTAGCAGACACGTTATCCCTGCTCCGCTGCCGGCCAGGGCAGAGGCCGGGCAAGTGGGTTTCGCTTCTAGAGGATGAGAGGCCTTTGGGGCGAACAGTAGTGCTTCAAACTGTCCTGGGAGGCTAGGGCTTCCCCAGTGGCTCAGTGGTACAGAATCCGCCTGCAGTGCAGGAGCCGCAGGAGACACGGGTTCCGTCCCTGGATCGGGAAGACCCCTGGAGGAGGGCACGGCAACGCTCCTCCGTATTCCTGCCTGGAGAATCCCAGGGACAGAGGAGCCTGGTGGGCTACAGGTCCACGGGGTGGCAAAGAGTCGGACGTGACTGAGGTGCCTTAGCGCGGGAGGCCGTGCAGTATGTTGGAAAGAAAACCGTGTCAGGAGTCGGGGGGCTGCCCTGCGTCTGACTCAGCACCTCGGGACTCACGTCCGTCCCTCTGGGCCTCAGTTTCTCATCTGTAAAGCGAGGCCAGCCTGGATGGCTTTTTTAAGGGCCTTTCTGTCTCTAACCTCCTGTTTAAAACGAGTTCTCGGTGAGGCGAGAGAGGACCGGCGCGAAGGCCCTTCTCAAAGCCCCATTTCTCTCTTTTTTTTGGTCATTTCCGAACCAGAAAATGACAGATGGCGAGACCTGGACAGGAAGTGCCCCCTTCAGATCGACCAGCCGAGTGCCAGCATCTGGGAGTGCCTGCCGGACAAGTGCCAGGACGGCGCCCTGTGGCACCGGGAGGCGGCCACCGCCTGCGCGGTCACCAACCTGATCAAAGACCTCAGCCTCAGTGACCACAACGGGCACCCGTCCGCGCCCCCCAGCAAGCGCCAGTGCCGGTCGCTGTCCTTCTCAGACGAGATGGCCAGCTGCCGGACGTCGTGGAGGCCCTTGGGGTCCAAAGTCTGGACGCCGGTGGAGAAGAGACGCTGCTACAGTGGGGGCAGCGTGCAGCGCTACTCCAACGGGTTCAGCACCATGCAGCGGAGCTCCAGCTTCAGCCTCCCATCCCGCGCCAACGCGCTCTCCTCGCCCTACGACCCGGCAGGACTCCACCCGCGGCCCGGAGGCCCACCCGGCCCGGGGGCACCGGGCCCGGCCACCTGCGGACAGGCGGGCGACCTCTGGGGCCCCGCGGCGAGCCCCGTGGGCAGCGGCCGGCTGGACATGCAGCGCTCCCTGTCCTGCTCGCATGAGCAGTTCTCCTTTGCGGAGTACTGCCCGCCCTCCGCCAGCAGCACCCCTGCCTCGACGCCGGAGCCCGCCAGGCGCTCGGGCGGGCTGGCCCGCAGCCGCTCCCAGCCCTGCGTCCTTAACGACAAGAAGGTGGGCATCAAGCGGAGGCGCCCCGAGGAGGCACAGGAGCAAAGGCCCTCCCTGGATCTTGCTAAGATGGCACAGGTAAGAGCCCCCTCCCTGCCCCCCCCGCC
>SJYX01009880.1:186715-209396 GCA_006410675.1 Oreotragus oreotragus
CCCCGAGGAGGCACTGCAGAAGCCAGCAAGGGCGTCTCGGAGCCTCCCTGGCTCCCGGTCCAGCCTGGGCAAGGGCAGGGTGCCCACGTCGAAGAGGCCTGGGAAGCTGATTCATTCCCTCGTTCTTAAAAGTTGATACTGTGGAAAATGAAATCAAGCCCCCACCCCCCACCCTTAAAGCCATTACCATTTCAAAGCAGTGCTGGCTGCGAGGAGCAGAGAGCCAGGAAGAGGCAGGCACAGCCTCACAGGCGCTGGGGAGCCCCCGTCCCCACAGCTGCCGTAGGAACCGCTCGCACAGGCGGGGTTCAGCATTACTCAGATCATGCTGATCCTGAGGTCACTGCGGTGAGTGATCGTTTCAGAGGACGAGAGAACACGGGCTGGGTAGGGGGGTGAGGCACGCACTCTTGTGACTGAGCTGCCAGAAGCGTGCGTCCAGCAAGAAACGGCGCTCATCCTCGCTGTCCCTGGAGGGGCGGCCTCTGGCCACGCGTCCTGTCACTCGCGCGTCATCCTCCGTGTCTCGGCCCTGGCTGCTTGTCCTCGTGCTTCGTCTCGGATGTTGGTTTGAGTGAGCTGAACCTGGAGTTAGTGCACCATCATCAGAACAGTCTCCAAGCCGGAGAGCTGCCTGCGTTGGTTCTCACCAGGGAGTCCCGAGGGCCAGAGCCCCAGGAGGAGGGCTGGCCCCTCGAGGACAGACGCGCACGGTGGGTTCTGGGTCCAGGGGGTCCTCGGGTGCTCAGGGCCATCTTTTCTAGCCTTATTATCTGAGCTTCAGTCGCGGCTGGGCTTGAGGGAACGGAGACCAGCTTGGCGGTGAGAGGTTGGGCCTGCTTGTGAGCATGTGGCCACATCCAGACTCTCGAGGACAGACGCGCACGGTGGGTTCTGGGTCCAGGGGGTCCTCGGGTGCTCAGGGCCATCTTTTCTAGCCTTATTATCTGAGCTTCAGTCGCGGCTGGGCTTGAGGGAACGGAGACCAGCTTGGCGGTGAGAGGTTGGGCCTGCTTGTGAGCATGTGGCCACATCCAGACAGGCAGGCTTGACGTGTCCACTCCTTTCCAGGCGGGCCTCACTGCCTGGCAGTGGCCAGCGCTGCCTTTTTGTCAGGCCTCCTTTCAGCTGAGAATGAAAAATACAGCTTCTGCTGATGGCATTTCCTCCTCTCTCCCTTTGTCCTCCGTCCCAACCTACAGATCCCCACCCCCCAAAACAAGAGAGGCAGGTGTCTGTGGCCCAGAGCCTCCGCCTGGCCCCCAGGTCCACTCTTTCTGGCCACCTTGGAGAGCCCAGGCCCTGGCTCTGGACTAGCGGGTGGTGCCTGCCTTTCTCTATGCCCATGGGGGTCGCCTGGGGAGGACCTGCCCTCAGCCCTCCCATCGCCGCTTTCCCTTCCTCCCCATCGCTGCTCCAGGTGAGTCCGAGCTGGTCGGCGATCTAACACATTCATTCAGGTTGGACAGGCAAGTGGAATTTTCCTTCCTGGAGAAATGTAAATAGGTAAAAGTGCTGGAAAGGTGACAGATTTGGGCAAAGAAAATCTTCTGAAGAAAATCCAGAGCCACGAGTTCTGGGTGCGATAAAACGGCTTCAGTTAAATTTTTAATGCTGAGCTTATTTTATTAGCTAGTAAGCTAGATAGGTAATAAAAACAGCGTACACGTGTTGTTATATTTTACCGGCCGCAAGTTGGAATAACACCACGGGCATCATCGGCTTGGGTAGAAACCGTTTTAAAATGCGTTGTTTGGTGCGGCCGCGCCCAGATATATGGATTGCTTCATCGGCTCCAGGCAGGCCTCCGAGATCTTGAGGAGGCTGCACTCTGCCCGCCTGTCTTTCCCCAGCCAAGACCTGGGGAGGGCAGAGTCCAGGGAAAGCAGAGAAGGGGCCCCTGGGAGGCGTGTGGGCCTGAGGGCTGCAGCCAGAGGCCTGGAGACGGATGGGCCCGAGCTGCCCCCCCACGAAGCCTCTGGACCCTGCCGGCCCTCTTCCCGTGGGGTGGCACCTGCTTCAACTCCCCCACTAGATGATTCATGGCCTTGGAAAGTGGGCCTTACTCCTCCAGGAACCTCAAAAAGCCAGGCCCAGGGCCACCTCTGTGCGTCTGAAGAGCCTTGAGTGCAGTCTGGAGCATGTAGGACCCCTGTGCCTGATACTCTGTGAGCCGGTGTCGCTGGTGCAGGACTTCCTGCCCCCAGACCCGGTCCTCCGCGTGGGCTCCCCGCATCAGTAGCCACCGGGGCGGGCGTCCTGTGCCAAGGGTCAGCCTTACTCCTCATGTCCTGCTGTCATTCCCTCCGCTGGACCTCAGACCCTCTCGTGGCTCTTTGGATCTTGGTTTGTACATTTGTCTACCTGGTGGGAGGGGTTCCAGGTGGGCTTCGTCCTCCAGGAGCCCCTGTGTGTGTGGGCTCTGGGCCCAGGTGCTTGAGAGACGCGATCTGCAGGTGCAAAGCGAATGTGCTTTGGTTGGACCTCTGAGATGACGGGCAGCTCTGAGAAGCCATGGTCCCCTCCCCACCAACCCAGTGGTGCTGACCGGGGCTGAGACCTTCCCTGGGGTCCGTGTGTAAGCCCCCAGGGGCATCCCGGAGCCTCTCCAGATTGCCGGTGGAAAAAGGACCATGGAGAGACCCCGAGAGAGGCAGGCGGGCGGAGAGACCAAATGCTCTGAGGTCCGGGCCTGCCTCGTGCCCACAAGGAGCCAGGGAGCTGTGGGTGGGCCCAGCTCCGAGGGGCATGCTCTCAGCTGGAAGCCTGGGGAGTGAGGGTAGGTGTGATCTCGGGCCCGGGCACCCCTTCTGGAGCGCGATGTTCCCTTTAGGTCCTCACTTGGCTGGGCAGGGGACATTGATAAATCAGACAGCCTCAGAGATGGGGCAGAAGGCTGGTGGCCCTGGGAAAAGTGCTTCACATCTCTGTATAGCAGCTATATACCGTGCCGACCGCCGCCATCAACGTAGGACTGCTGGGAGGAACAGGAAATCCCGTGTGTGCACACATGTACGTTGCGTGTGTCGAGTAGATGTGTCTGTGTTTGTGTGCGTGTATACGTATGAGTGTAGCTTATGTATGGGGTCTGCGTATAAAGGTCTGCGTGTGTCTGATTATCTGTTGGCACACGTGTGTGACTCTGTCTGCACGTGCCTCACCCGTGCTCTGGCCCTCCTCCCCGGAGAGCTGACGGACAGTGGCCGTCGTGGCGGTGGGGACCCAGGGCTCGCTCTGGGCATCTCCAGGGGCAGAAGCCAGCCCTGAGGGTGATGTTCCGCAGACTCCGCTCTTCGTTCGTCCACCTCTTTCCTTCTCTTTCCAGCGCCGCCCCCTGCCACCACGTCTTCTGTCCTGGCCACTCACTCCTTGTCGATTCCTCTTGCCTCATCCTTGGCTTCTGGAAATGGGAAGGAGGCCTGGGCTGCGGCTGTGTTCTGCTTGCAGGGGGCTCTGCGAGGAGGGCCGGGGGTTGTGAGACGGGGGCAGAATCCGAATCGCCACCTGCCTGAGGAGGCGGGTCGGCGCAAGCATCCTTGTCTCGTGTCTGTCACCTGGGGAACCAGGATGGAGGGGACTGCGGGAGCCTGCCAGGCACCCCTGCCCACCCAGCTGGGGTGCGGGCACAGCGGTCCAGCTGGCGGCAACGGTGGCTCGGCTCCCACGTTGGTGGGGTGGGCGTGGGGGCGGGGTGGTTAACAATTGCTTTCAGATCGTCTTTGCTGCTTCTTTTTTTTTTTAATTCTGAATATAATTTTTTTTTAACTTTTTCTTTTGCATTGGAGTCTTGTTGGTTAACAGCGTTGTGCTCGTCTCCTGCGCACGGCAAGGTGACTCAGCCATACATATCCACGTGTCTCTGCTGCTTAAAACCTGCATGCCCTGCTCTCAGGCCGTGGAGCAAGTCCCGAGTGGGGAAGGGTGACTGCGGGGAGGAGGCCCTGTGGGGCGGATGACCCAAGGACCTAGCCCCGAAAGGCCCTCTCTCCCTAGAATTGCAACTGCAGCCGCTCCGTCCACAGAGCAGGAGGCTCAGGGGCGGCCGTGCCAGGTCTGACCCTTTCCTCGACCTCCCCAAGCCACTTTCCTCAGGCCCGTGCCGCCTGGTGTTTTATATGAAGCCTCAGCCTCCCTTTTGCAAAATGGCAGCGTGTGCCAAGGAGGGCAGGGCCCAGCCTGAACATGTGAGTTGTTTATTAGCGGGACTTTCACTGACAGGATTATTAGCTCCTGCTTTTTTTGAAACCTAGTCTGACCGCCCAGCATTGGTTGACTCCCAGGAAGCCCTGGGCTGCGCGTGGCCACTCAGACCTGGATCAGGTATGTGAGTGTGCTCAGTCGTGTCCGACTCTCTGCGACCCCATGGACTGTGGCGTGCCAGGCTCCTCTGTCTGTGGGATTCTCCAGGCAAGAATCCGGGAGCAGGGTTGCCATTTAAAAGCAACAGTTAAAGATGAGCCACCGAACGCCGTGCCCTGGGTGGGTGTCACAGGCCCTGCCGTGTTTTTTAAGTCCACGCTGGTCATCTTGAAAGAGCAACAAGTTGTATTTCCCACAGTGCCTCCGACGGAAGGGAAACGCTTGCGAGGAGGGGCCCGGGGGTTGGAACAGAGGTTCGATTGATCGCAGCGGCCCACACGCTGTGGGCCCGCGCCTCGCAGCACAGGCCACTGAGCAGGCAGCAACTGTCGTGTCAGCAGATGTTGGAGGGGCCTGTGAAGGCTGGCCTGGGGGCGGTTTGGGGTAAGAGAGAAGCCTGAGTTGCGAGCTACGCTGAGCGCCAGGGCCCGCAGCAGGTCCAGGGGGGCGGGTCGGCCAGGGCCGCGTGGGCTCTGACGGGGGAAGTCGCCAGAAGGGCCATCTCAGAGGCTCGTCGAGAGCTCTTGCCGCTCTGCCGGCAGGGTCCCTGGGCGAGGCGGCTGCTGGCTGGCCCCCTGCCCCTCTTCTGTGTGCGGTGGGACCGCCTTTCCCGAGGGGTGGCCCTCACCCCACCTGCCGCACTGCCTTCTTGCTTGGGCCGCCTGGCAGCTGCAGGCCAGCTGGGCTTTCTCTTGGCAGGGTCCGTGGGCCCAGGCCAGGTGGCCCAGGCCTTTATGGCCCTCTGTCCCCCTCTGCCAGGGGCGGCCACCTCCTCAGCTCCAGCTTCCTGCCACGTTGCACCCTCAGCACCCTTCCTGACGGCCCGGGGAACCCTGCGGACGGCAGGCAGAGGAATTCAGAGGTGGGTCGCCCTCTACAATGCAGAACGTGGACGGTGCGAAGATCTCAGAGGAGCAGTCATGGGAAGCCCTGGAGTTCCAACCGAGATGAAATAAATGCTAAATAAGAGGAAAGGCCTGGGAGTTCCCTGGCAGTCCGGTGGTTAGGACTTGGTGCTTTCTCTGCCTTGGCCCGGGTTCAGTCCCTGGTCAGGGAGCTAAGATCCTGCCAGCCGCGTGGCATGGCCAAAGTTTTTTTAAAAAGCCAAGCCAAAACCCACTGTGGATGCGTAGGAATGGTTGCTTCTGGTGAGGGAACAGGCTGGGCCTGAACAGAGGAAGAGGGCCCTTGAGACCCGGGCAGTCAGAATGGCGGATGCCCAGGGTGGCAGCTCCTGCTGTGCCCAGGACAGGCGTTGCCAGCCAGGCAGGCGGTCCCTCCGGTTGGACTCGCAGGCATTCTGGAATCCCCCCTGCAGCGGTCTTCACAGCCACTGCTAGTTGATATGCCACCTCTCGCTTGAGAGTCAGGAGAGAGCTGGTGAGTTGCCCAAAGCCACGCGGCCCCTGGAGGGGGCTGGGGAGGCCGGCTGCGGGGCTCTTCCTGTGGCTCACTCCACCCCCAGGCGCCTTCCCCGGGGGCTCACGCTCAGGGGACGCAGAGGCCATGGAGGGGAAGCGATGAGCTCTGGGGTCGAGGGGCTTGGCTCCCCATTCCATCCCTTGTTTGAGCTCTTGGTGCCCTTGGGCGAGTCACCTCTGTAAGCCTCCGTTTTGGTGTCTGGAAAGTGTGGGAATGACCGTTCTGCTTCCCACGGGTTTGGACGGGACTCTGGTGGTGTGGGTCCAGCCGGGGCGATGCTGTAACAGCAGAGCTGCTCCCCACAGCCTCCCTCCTGGCTCCAGATAAGAGCCAGGCTCGCCACCCCTGGCACAGGGGTGCTGTGACCCCGCAGCCTGGAACCGGGTGAGGCCAGGGCGGGCGACTAGTTTCAGCGCTCTCTGGTCCTTCTTTCCTCTCCAAAGCACCGAAGTCCTTCTTTTCTCTCCAAAAAAAAACCAGAAGGGGCTCTCAGAATTTGAGGAACCCCCCTGGATCCCTCCTGTGTCCCCAGGCACAGCCACCAGGTTGCATAAGCAGTCTGCTTAAGGTCACTCAGATCAGGGCCGAGTGTTGACACAATAGCTTTGATCTCCCGGGAAAAAGAAAAATAGGAGGCGTTCAACTGGGGACACGCCAGGGAGGCAGCTTCTAGCGCCACTTGGTGATTTTCCGTCAAAGGGCCTCGCTGAGCCGAAGGGTGTTAGAGGTGACAAAGCTCCGGGGGATTCGCAGGAGTTGGGGGGAGCCCGCTGCATAAGCCAGGGGCCCAGACGAGCCAGATGAGCTTGGGGTGCCCTCGCCTCGGTGGGCCCTGCTCCGGTGCCAGGTGCGGAGGTGGCCACCCCGCCCTCCGGAGGCCAGAGCCTGTGGGCAGGTGGAAAGCACATCCGAGGACATCTCCCCATCCCGCTTGGTGAGAAACGTCTGGAAAACGTCTCACACGTGGTGCCGGGCGTTTCCCAGGGAGGCTCCCACTTACGGCGGTCCCTGCTCAGTGGCCCGAGCCCTGTGTCGGGCAGCAGGTGAACGACCAGGAGCCCGGCGCGGCGTGGCGTCAGCACTCTGTCCAGGTTACTGCACGCGCTGGGCCGTCTTGGGGACGTTTAAAAGGGGCCAGGCTTCTAGCGTGTTCTCGCAGTGCCTTGGAATCACGTGAGCAGGGCCATAAGCCGTGAGGCGGCCCTGCCAGTGTGCACACAGGGGCTATTAGCAGAAGTGCGTGTGCAAAGGCTGGAGTCAGGAGGGGGCGCGGAGGAGCCCAGTGTGCCCGGAGCAGGGCCAGGTGGGGCAGGAGGAGCCCAGTGTACCCAGAGCAGGACCAGGCGGCAGGGGCCCTGAGCACGGGGGACCTTCTTGGCAGGCCCTCCGAAGACACTTGTCTTTTATTCTGAGTGCAGTGGGGGGAGCCTTAGAGAGTTTTAAGCAGGGGAGTACCAGCCCCCCTCCAGCAGCGTGGACTTAGGGGTGGGGCCGGCTGTTGGCAGGCACGCCAGTGTGGACCAGCGAGGACACACGCCTCCTTGTAAGGGGCGCAAACATCCCAGAGGTACGGCCAGCAGGCCCAGCCAGGGGATCGATCTTGCATTAGCGTCCCAAGTCAACGTGGTCACAGACCTCACTCACAGGGCCGAGCATCCATCACCCTCATCCCCAACGATCACGTTCCTTAAGCTGCTGCGTTCAGACTTGGCTGGCGGTAAGGCCCTCATGTCATCCCGCCTAGAGCCCTCGCTTTGCCCGTATTTCTCCACGATCTTCCCTCAGTAGCAGTGACGGGTAGCTGATCCCCGTGACTCACTTTGTTTCCACACGTGTCCTTGGACCCATCCTGCCCCCAACCCTTTATGCATCAGGCTCCTTCTGCCGTCCCTGGGAGCTCGGTTCCTACCCTTCCTGTCACCCCTGCCTCCAGCCTCCATCTCCTTTGCTGAAGCGTCCCTGCTCTTGTCCACTTGAATCTGGGCCTTCTCTCCTGGACTCGGCTGGATGACTCGGGGCCACAGGAGGTCATGCCTGTAGCCCTGCAGGCTCATCCTGCTGGGTTGCATCGCAGGGGTGCCGCGTTGGGTCTGTTTACGTTGGCCAGGGCGGCATCTCCGGAAAATGAGAACCTACCGCACAGCCCAGGGAGCCCCGTGCAGCCGGGAAGGATGCAGGGGAAGGGGCCGCTTGACAGAAACCCGGAAGCATTCCAGCGTTTCCGTCCTATTCCTGCCTCATCGGGGATGTCAGGGTCACGCCCCCCCGGAAACGTGCTCCACGCCCTCGGTGAGCCAGTGGGTTAGCCCCTGGGAGGCCCAGAGACCGGGAAGCAGGGAGCCATGTCCCTGAGATGGATGTGATTAATTACCAGCCAACGTGCCTGCCGCCTGCCCGTGCCTTCATCCTGTACAGGCTGCTGGCTTACGTGCGGACTCGGGTCGGATGAAGTTAGGCCCTTTGGTAACACAGTTCTCGGTTGTCCTCAAGCATGGCATCGACCTAGACTCCCTCTAACATTTTTGTGGAATCAGCTGTCCTAAGTTCCTGCCCTCTTCTTGCAGCCTCAGACCCCTGTTGAGAACTTCAGAAAGCGAATGCCACGCAAGAGGGCCAGTCCTGCGTTGTGTCCCAGAGCCAGCAGGAACTGGGTTTTGCCTGGACTCGGGAGTGGGTGTTAATTGCCTATTTATGGCGAGAAGATTAACAATGCCTCCTTTGAAAGTTAGGCATAGTAGAACTCTTGGATAATTCCTGCTGGGGAGGGAGAAGGGTGGCTTTTTTTTTCCCCCTGCCTTGGAAAACAAAAGGAATGGTTGGTTCCAAAATATAACGAATTACCACGAGCTTCATCTGTGAACAGCAGCAGTGAGCTCACGTCGTCACATGCCACTGAAGGCCACCAGGCCCGGCCCCCTTCCCTGAAACAGTACAGGGGCCTGTCCTACGTTTAATCTCCGTTGACTGGGTGGTGGCTCTGGCAGGGGTGAGGGTGGGGAACGCTGCAGCTGTTTCCTTTCCAGAGCCCTGTGCCTGGGGAATGTGCCAGGCTGCCTGGATTAGCTGGGACCCTCTGCAGGGGGCAGAAACCACCCCGTGGGTTGGAGAGTTCAGTGTGGACGACAATTAGGCAGGTTCCTGAAGACCGAGAAGGGGAGATGCTCCCACGGGTGAGGGCCACAGCGGGAGGGGTTGCCCTTGGGAGGGTGGGGCTCGGCACTGTGGGGTCCACAGGCCCACCAGGGCTGAGGACAGGGAGGGCTGTGAAGTGGGCTCCGTGAATGTTGGAAAAGCTACAAACTGGAAGCAAGTGCTGTGTGTGGACCAGACGCTCCCGAGGGGTGAGGAGCAGAGGCGGCCGCAGGAAGAAGGCAAAGTGATGTGCCTCCCCCAGCCTCGAGGGCTCCCCCAGCCCGTCCGTGGGCACAGCCTCTGGCGGGGAGGCACAGATGGCAGAGCCCCACCCCTGGCGCAGAGTGCAGAATGGGAGAGGGCCTGGAGCTGACCCTTGGTGCAGGGCGGAGCGGCTCGTCATCCTAGGGCCCGGCCGTGGGCGGACTGTGCAGACCTGGGCAAGCCCTTTGCCCTCGGTACCATCCGGCGTCCTCGGCCAGGGGAGCTAGGGGCCTGCCCCGTTCTCTTCTTCACTCCGCACCACCCTCGTCTGCACTCAGAGATGCTTCCTTGGGGAACTGCTGGGCGCCTGGCACTCAGGATGAAGTCCAGGGGCGTTTTCTGCAAGACACACACCACTGTCACTTTCCTATCAGCTGCTGTCAAGAAAGGGGATGGATAAGACGCAAACAACTTAGCACAGACTCCCTGGACATGAGTTTGAGCAAACTCCGGGAGACGGTGGAGGACAGAGGAGCCTGGCGTGCTGCAGTCTGTGGGGTTGCAAAGAGTTGGACATGATTGAGCGACAACAATAAGCCAGCCCAGAAAAGGCAGGATAATTTCCGATGGCGGTGTGTGCTGCCAAGACACTCGAGCAGGCTGGTGTGGTTTGGAACGCCAGGTGGGAGAGAGGCGGTGGAAGGGGCCACCTCCGGTTGGAGGGATGGGGAGGCCCCCCCACCCCAAGGAGGTGACCAGATGGGAGGACACCTTCAGCTCCCTCATCTTCGCCCACCAGCCTGGCTGAGGCCCTAGGGAGCCGGGTCCGCAGTCCTCATCAGACCGGTCTATGTCCGTAGCAGGAATAGGAGGGACTTCATCATTCTGACCCTCCACCACCGCCACCCACCCCCTCCCGGGGTGTGGTCCTTTATCCACCCAGGAGGGTTCCTCTCCTTCCTTTTCAGGGAAGAAAATTGAGTGTGGGCTGCCTGCTCTCCTGCCGAGCTGGGAAACCCCTGATGGGCGCCCTTCAGCCCCCACGACCCGTGGGCAAGACCTCCCCAGAGGGCCAAGGGTGGGTCCTGCCAGCCCTTGCCAGCCAGGGGCCTGGGTGAGGCCGGACCCAGGCTAGGCTTTGGGTTCCCTGCAGGTGGGGTGGCCCAGGGCCTCAGGACTTTCTAAGGAGACATGGCTGTTCCTTGTCTAATCCACTAGGCTCACACACGGATGGAGGAACCTTGATGTTCTGATGTCATCCCGTCTCAACAGACTCATCCTCCCAGCCCTTGGGCAGACAGGCTTTGCAGTTCTTTCTTTCTATTTTTTACTTTTGCCCGTACCATGCAGCCAAAAGGGGCAAACTCTCTCGGAGTTTGCTCCAACTCACATCTGTCGAGTCGGTGTTAAGTCACTTGCATATTATCCACCCCCTTTCTCGACAGTAGCTGATACGAAAGTGACAGTGGTGTGTGGGATCTTAGTTCCCCAACCAGAGATCTAACCCTCGTCCCCTGCGTTGGAAACACAGAGTCTTAACCACTGGACCACTGGGATCGTCCCAGCTGTGCCTTTTTCAAGTTGTGAGTTTTCTGGCTAGAAAACCAGGGCACCGAGGTTTCAGCACTAGGGCCTCCCTTGGAGGCTGTTTCCGCTCTGCCCGAGGACTGCAGCGCAGCTGTCATAATCCTTCCACAGTGTCTGGATCCAGATCCTTCCTCGGTGTGGGGGTGGAACACGGGGGAGACGGGCCCTCAGTCTGGCTCTGCCATGCCCAGGGGAGGTCCATGAGGTCCTCTGACCGTCCATGAAGTCCCGCAGGTGGACACATCCCCAGTCTGAAAGTGTCCTCTTAGCACCTGAAGCAAAGCCTTCGTTACCCCTTCCTGAGATTTGCTGGGGGATCTCTAAGCCCTTGGCCGTCGCCACCCCCTCGTCCCCAGAGTGACTCGTCTCCTGGGAGGGGTGGGCATGGCGGCCAGTCCTGCACTTGCCCCAGCCCTGGGCCTGGCTGGCCTGCCCTCTGACCCCCAGCCAGGCTGTCCTGGACACAGGCCTCTGGCCACTCCTCTCCTGTCCCTCCTGGAGTCTCACTCACCCTCTGAAACGGTGGGCAGGCCTCCGTGGGGAGAAGGGGCCTGAGAAATGGTCCTTCTGTGTCCCGGAAGGGAGGTTCCTGGCTAACCCCTTCCTGAAATGACTTGGCGAACAAGGTGCAAGGTGACCTTGAGGGCTTGCTGTGCTAACGGCCCGGCCAGGCCAGGGCTGTGCTCACACTCCCACGAGGGGCTCTTCTCGCCAACATCACCCCGATTCCTTGTCTGCCCCTTTCTCATGTTGGCACCCCGGGAAGATCCCGAGCCCAGGGCAGGGCCCTCGTGGGCCGCCTGGGTCTTCTCCCGTCACGTGTCCCCTCTGGAAGAACGGGTCCCCGCTGGGACCCAGGGCTGTGGTCCAGTCTCGCAGACGATGGGTCCACCTCTAGGCCCGCACACCTTCCCACAACCCCTCGGTAGTTGGGACCAGCTTTAAACAGGCCTCATCCACCTGGAGAAGTTCCATCTCACATTAATCTGGAACGATCTTGAACAATGGAAGTTTCCAAGAATTGATGGCAGATAGAAACGGGAACGAGTAAGCAGGCCGGGGAGCCAGCAGCAGAGAAGCCCCTTTTTTGTTGGGTTTAGAACCAGCCCGGGCAGGTGTGGCACAGCGCAGCATATTGGGGGTGAGCGTTTCAGCAGAGGTAGGCTGACTATGCAGCATTAACTGTTTGGTGAGAGGAGGGACATGGCGTCTGAAATGATGTGAGGTTGATTGTGTCACTCAGCAGAGACACCAGAACTTTAGCATGACACACGCACGGAGCCTGTGAGCAAATACTGTGCCCACGTCCCCCCCAACACCTAGGCCAGCGGGCGGTGGAAGGGTGGGTTCTGGACCTGGAGGGGCATGGTGGGGTAACTCTCACTAGCTGGGGCCCCCTGGGCATGTCACTGTCCCTCTCTGGGCCTCTGTGACCTCTGCCGTGCGCTGTGGGCTTTGAAATTCTGGGGGCACCTGGAGCCGGCCAGGTGCACAGACACCCTCCGGAGGTGTTGGCCCCGGATCAGTGTGGTCACCCCGGTCATCACTGGTATTTCTTTGACTTGTTACTGCTTGTGACCTTGAGGTTTCACCATTAGCTTGATGGGCAGCCCAGAGAAGGAAGCAGCAGGCCGCCAGGAGGCCTGAGAGCGGCCGGGAGCCTGGAGCGGCGGGTGGGGAGGGCCGGTGCTTGTGAGTTACCTGCTGACTCTGGGCAGGTGAGGTGGGAGCAGGTTTGCAGGAGAAACACCCATCCAATGTTCTCAAGACACCCTCTTGCTTGTGAGTTACCTGCTGACTCTGGGCAGGTGAGGTGGGAGCAGGTTTGCAGGAGAAACACCCATCCAATGTTCTCAAGACACCCTCTTGCTTGTGAGTTACCTGCTGACTCTGGGCAGGTGAGGTGGGAGCAGGTTTGCAGGAGAAACACCCATCCAATGTTCTCAAGACACCCTCTTGCTTGTGAGTTACCTGCTGACTCTGGGCAGGTGAGGTGGGAGCAGGTTTGCAGGAGAAACACCCATCCAATGTTCTCAAGACACCCTCTTGCTTGTGAGTTACCTGCTGACTCTGGGCAGGTGAGGTGGGAGCAGGTTTGCAGGAGAAACACCCATCCAATGTTCTCAAGACACCCTCTTGCTTGTGAGTTACCTGCTGACTCTGGGCAGGTGAGGTGGGAGCAGGTTTGCAGGAGAAACACCCATCCAATGTTCTCAAGACACCCTCTTGCTTGTGAGTTACCTGCTGACTCTGGGCAGGTGAGGTGGGAGCAGGTTTGCAGGAGAAACACCCATCCAATGTTCTCAAGACACCCTCTTGCTTGTGAGTTACCTGCTGACTCTGGGCAGGTGAGGTGGGAGCAGGTTTGCAGGAGAAACACCCATCCAATGTTCTCAAGACACCCTCTTGCTTGTGAGTTACCTGCTGACTCTGGGCAGGTGAGGTGGGAGCAGGTTTGCAGGAGAAACACCCATCCAATGTTCTCAAGACACCCTCTTGCTTGTGAGTTACCTGCTGACTCTGGGCAGGTGAGGTGGGAGCAGGTTTGCAGGAGAAACACCCATCCAATGTTCTCAAGACACCCTCTTGCTTGTGAGTTACCTGCTGACTCTGGGCAGGTGAGGTGGGAGCAGGTTTGCAGGAGAAACACCCATCCAGTGTTCTCAAGACACCCTCTTGCTTGTGAGTTACCTGCTGACTCTGGGCAGGTGACGTGGGAGCAGGTTCGCAGGAGAAACTCACCCATCCAGTGTTCTCAAGACAGCCCCGTAAGATCGACACATCTTATCCATTTTAGAGGCTGTAACTAAAGTAACTGAGTCTCAGCTCCATGCAGTGGAAACAGAATATGAGCCGTTGTTTTAAATTTTTAAATTATTTTAAATTTTAAAATTTCTGATTATTTAAACATTTCTGGTTATCGTTGTTCAGTTCCTTGGTCGTGTCTGACTCTTTGCCACCCCACGAACTGCAGCACACCAGGCTTCCCTGTCCTTCACCGTCTCCTGGAGTTTGCTCAAACTCATGTCCTTTGAGTCGGTGATACCATCCAACCATCTCGTCCTCTGTTGTCCCCTTCTCCTCCTGCCCTCAGTCTTTCCCAGCATCAGGGTCTTTTCCAGTGAATCAGCTCTTCGCATCGGGTGTCCAAAGTATTGGAGCTTCAGCTTCAGTCCTTCCAATGAATATTCAGGACTGATTTCCTTTAGGATGGACTGGTTGGATCTCCTTGCAGTCCAGGGGACTCTCAAGAGTCTCCTCCAGGACCACAGTTTGAAAGTGTCAATTCTTTGGCGCTCAGCCTTCTTTATGGTCCAGGTCTCAACTTGCTAGTAGCCACAGTTAAAAAGAATAGGTAAAGTTAATAGCATCTTTTATTTAACTCTGTGGATCCAAACAGTGTCGTTTCAACATGCAGTCAGTAGAAATCAGTTGTTGGTAGAGACGTGTGCTCGTTTTCAATATACCAAGTTTCCACGTACCGGACGTGTGTTACGGTTACTACACATCCCAGCGGGACTGGCCACATGCCCAACGCCCGGTGGCCCCAAGGGGCTCGTGGCTCCTCTCGTGTGCACTTGGAATTGGGCTCCCTGGCCCCCAAGCACTCAGGCCGTGGGGTGCGAGGGCAGGTGTGGACCGGCCCAGGGGCAGAGTGTGGTTCCTGAGCAGTCCTGTCCCTGGAGCATGGCAGCCTCCTGACCACATTCTTCCTAGGAAATTGCATTTATGGTTCTAGTTTGCGCCCCCCTGTGCAGGGCGGACCTATAGGAAGGTGGGGCCTGTAGCTTCAGCAGCCTGGGAACTTCAGACAGGGCCCTGCCCACCGTGGGAACCTTCTGGGCCCTCAGGCTCCAGGTAGCAACAGCCCTGTGAGCTGATTCCAGTCGGCATGCATTGACTGGGTGCCAGTCCTGTGCAAGGGCCTGGAGCAGGGGCTCGGGCTCAGCACACGTAAGACCCCAGTCGCACCTTTAAGGAGCCTGCAGGCTACAGAAGGGTCAGGTGGGAGCAACTGTATCTAGGTGGCCATGCAAGCTGCAAGCTGGTGAGGTAGTTGTGTTCTCTGGGGGTTTGGGTTCAGTTCTGGACTCATCTCTTCATTCAGCCACTGCTGACCAAGCTCCTGCTGTGTGTTGGGCCCCTGGAGGCTCCAGGGCTGCAGCAGGAGACGGGGACCCTCCGCCCCAGCCTTCTGGAAGTCACAGCATCAACTTGATCACGTAGAAACCTGGAGACTTTGACCGGCGCTCGTAGCTCTGCTCTGTCAAAGTTGCTCAGTCGTGTCTGACTCTTTGTGACCCCATGGACTTTATAGTCCGTGGGATTCTCCAGGCCAGAATACTGGTTAGAGACGTGTGCTCGTTTTCAATATACCAAGTTTCCACGTACCGGACGTGTGTTACGGTTACTACACATCCCAGCGGGACTGGCCACATGCCCAACGCCCGGTGGCCCCAAGGGGCTCGTGGCTCCTCTCGTGTGCACTTGGAATTGGGCTCCCTGGCCCCCAAGCACTCAGGCCGTGGGGTGCGAGGGCAGGTGTGGACCGGCCCAGGGGCAGAGTGTGGTTCCTGAGCAGTCCTGTCCCTGGAGCATGGCAGCCTCCTGACCACATTCTTCCTAGGAAATTGCATTTATGGTTCTAGTTTGCGCCCCCCTGTGCAGGGCGGACCTATAGGAAGGTGGGGCCTGTAGCTTCAGCAGCCTGGGAACTTCAGACAGGGCCCTGCCCACCGTGGGAACCTTCTGGGCCCTCAGGCTCCAGGTAGCAACAGCCCTGTGAGCTGATTCCAGTCGGCATGCATTGACTGGGTGCCAGTCCTGTGCAAGGGCCTGGAGCAGGGGCTCGGGCTCAGCACACGTAAGACCCCAGTCGCACCTTTAAGGAGCCTGCAGGCTACAGAAGGGTCAGGTGGGAGCAACTGTATCTAGGTGGCCATGCAAGCTGCAAGCTGGTGAGGTAGTTGTGTTCTCTGGGGGTTTGGGTTCAGTTCTGGACTCATCTCTTCATTCAGCCACTGCTGACCAAGCTCCTGCTGTGTGTTGGGCCCCTGGAGGCTCCAGGGCTGCAGCAGGAGACGGGGACCCTCCGCCCCAGCCTTCTGGAAGTCACAGCATCAACTTGATCACGTAGAAACCTGGAGACTTTGACCGGCGCTCGTAGCTCTGCTCTGTCAAAGTTGCTCAGTCGTGTCTGACTCTTTGTGACCCCATGGACTTTATAGTCCGTGGGATTCTCCAGGCCAGAATACTGGTGTGGGTAGCCTTTCCCTTCTCCAGGGAATCTTCCCAACCCAGGGATCGAACCCAGGTCTCCTGTATTGCAGGCAGATTCCTTACCAGCTGAGCCACAAAGGAAGTCTAAGAATACTGGAATGGGTAGCCTATCCCTTCTCCAGCAGATCTTCCTGACCCAGGAATCGAACCAGAGTCTCCTGCATTGCAGGTGGATTCTTTACCAGAAGAGCTATGAGGGAAGCCCAGCCCTCTGTGCCTTGGTCTTTTTTTCTGGTTAAATAGGATCCGTAGTGGCTGTTATTAGGCTTAAAACAGGCCGATGACTGCTGTAAGGACCCTGCCTGGCACCTGATGCACTCTCTGGAGTGCTCCAGGAATCCAGCAGTCAGGACCAGGGATGCCACGTGGGTTTGCTGTGATGTGTGCAGGGCTCTCGCTTCTTCGCAGGGGAGCCACGATGCTCCCTGGTGGGCCTAGGCCTGGTACCCAAGTCCCTCCTCAGACCATGCCTCTGCCGGAGGGCAGAGCAGAGACAGGGCCCCGAGATGTTCCCTTGACCGGAAACCGATGTGTGTGGCTGGAGCTGTGGTTGGGATGGCGCATGGAGCGTTGGGACCTTGTTCTGCGTGCCACTGGGAGCCAAGGACAGTTCTGAACAGGACGGTGGGGTTTTGGAGCTCTGGCTGGCTGGGGGTGGGTTTGCAGGGAGCCCCCAGGGCAGACAGAGAAGGATGGTGCCTGTGTATTTAGTGGGCCTCATGGAGATGGGGGGCTGTTGGAGTCCCAGTCATGCAGCATGAACTGCTTTGGGCCCAGGGCCTTTCAGGGAATTCCTTGCCTGGTTCCTCTAGGCCTGAGTGTCCAGGGCCTGAAGGAGACGGGGGAGCCGCTGACTGAGTTAACCTCTGCAAGGCCACCCTGTGAGCGCTTTCCCCCTTCATCAGGGAAAAAGGAGGGTGACCTAGTGTGTCCTTCGGGAAGCGAACTGAGTCAGAAAGGCCTTCCTTGTCCTCTCAGGAGCCGAGGAGCCGGAGGCGACCCTCCTGAGCAGTGAGACGATGGGACCTCCTGCCTCAGTTTGGGTCACCTGTCTGGGCAGACTGCTGTCCGTGCCGTCCCTTCGTGTTGAGACCTGTTCGCCAGAGCCGTGCGCCTGTGTGGCATGAGCCCCAACCCTTTGAAACTTGGGTCCACACGTGAGGATAAGACGCACTGCTGACTCTTGCTGTGTGCGACAGTGCATGCACTCTGCCTGTGTTCCCGCACTCCACGGACCAGCAGGGGGCTTGTGTTCGTGTAGTCATGTGGTGTCGTGATTACAGTCCCCAAAAGTGAAGATTGCTGTTCCCATTTTGCAGAATAAAAAACCGACATTCAGAGTGGCAGCCAAGCTCACAAGGTTAGGCATGGCGGGGCTGTGCGGTCCAGGTTTTCGCACTTATCAGGGAGTCACGGCAGGACTCGGGGTGCCAGGACCATTCCATCATATCAGGTGTCCGTGGGGGAGTCAGGGCCAGCAGAGACTGGAGCTCGGCGTGAATCTTCCCTCCTCGGCTGTGATGGGCCCGTGGCGGGACAGCCTAGCCCTGGGCGCTCGGGGCTCTGCTTGAGGACAGTGCAGTGGCCAGGTCAGGGGTCAGGCATGGCCCAGTCTTGGGGCAGCAGCTGGGATCTCACGTGACATCTTGAGGGAAGCCTGACCTGGTCCCTGCTGCGCCAGCTGTTGGAGCTGTCTAGACGGCCTAAGGTGACAGTTGTCACCATCCTAGAAGTAGGCTAAAATTGGAATATCACGGAAATCTGAAACTTCAGATCGAAGTCATGGCACTGAGCAAGTGCTTAAATGGGGACACTAACGGTGGCCTTGATGAAGCCCATGGACCTCCGCGAGGAGCCCCAGGCTTTTTTCCTTTTTGGCTGCACTGCCTGGCATGTGGGACCTTAGTTCCCTGGCCAGGGATCGAAGCTGCACCCTCTGTACTGGAAGTGTGACGTGCCAACCACAGGGAAGCCCCAGCCCTAGGCTTCTGAAGAAGTACCTAAGGCTCAGTGTGAGAGGCTGGTGTGGGGGAAAAAGACAGCCCCCCACTCCCTGGACCTTCCTGACTGCCAGGGCCCTCGAGCTACCCCGCAGTGCAGGCTGGTGCCTGTGAGACTCATCCAGAGCCAGCCAGCGGGGAGGAGGGAAGACGCGGGCAGAGTCGGTCCTTGCCCGGGGTCTCAGGATTCTCAGGGCCCCTGTGGAGGCCGGGCCTTCAGGGCAGGGGGCCTCCCCTTTGTCCCCAGTCTGCCTGGGTTCCTCTTCTTCCTTGTGGTTACTGATGGGACAGAGGGTGGTCGTGAGCCCCTCTCCGCCTGGGCCTCCCTGACCCTCAGTCTTTGACCCTGTGCCAGGGGGTTCTGCAGGGACCACCCTTGTCCCAGAGCGGAACCTCAGGGGATCGGAGGCCCAGTGTCTGTTGAGTCCTGTGTGGGACGTGACTTAATGGTTTATAATAATAGATTTGCTATTCTAACTAGCACTCCGCCGAGAGCACCCCTGGGGTGCTGAGGGTTCAGTGGTGCCCCGCAGTTAACGGCCAGTGCCTCCAGGAGTGCTAGCAGCCATCACCTGCAACCGTGTAGACTGGGCTCAGCAAACTCCCGTTTCCCACTTTTGCAAATTGAGTTAGAACGGCGCACAGCCTTGCCCGCGGCCTGTGGCTGCTTTCATGTCGCAAGAGAGACCACGTGGCTCTCAAAGCCAGCAGCGCTCACTGTGGTCTCTCACCGAGACTGTGAGCAGCCCCTAACGGAGATGGCCCCGCACCTCAGTTTCCCCATTTGGAAGGCTCGACCGGCATTTCTTGGGCAGCTTCTCGCGAGAGCGGGCTCCCCAGGAGGGCCTGGTGCCATGATCGCGGCAGTCAGGAATGTGAGGGGTGATGTCAGGCGGCCCGCCCCGACTGCCTCAGGCCCTGCCGGCTGCAGTCTTGGCCCCTCCACTGGGAATCCCCTGGTGGTGCAGCAGTTAGGACTCCGCACCTCTACTGCTAGAGCCCAGGTTCCATCACTTGATGGAGAGCTAAGATCCCCAAAGCCACACATGGCTGAACACACACACACACACACAGAGACACACACACACCAAAAAACAAGGAGATGCTGGCAAAGGAGCTGGTTGCTCCTGGCTCACAGGGCCCTGGTGTCAGGATGAGCCATTCAGTATCTCAGCGCACAAAAGCGTGATACCTTTTTAAGAAAATGAAAAACCGCCTCCTGCCAGCAGCGGCCTGGCTCTGGAGACGCTGGCTGGGTTGCTGGTCCAGGCCCCAGTGCTCCCATCTCCTCTCCTCCAGGCCACCTTCCTGTCTCTGCCGCCACTCTTGCTAGGAGAGCCTGCGGCTGCGGGGAGACTGGTTCACTTCCTCCCGCTTTCACCCCCTCCCCCGGCTCTGTTCTCATCAGCCCTTGAAGAATTTTGGGTGAGGCCGTTCTGCCCAGGCTGGTAGGACGCAACTCAAGATTCAAGGGGTTTTCGTCACTCAGGACAAACCCCTGGAAAGTTTGCACTGGCTGGGGATGCAGCAGCCTCCCCGCTGCCAGAGGTGTCCCAGCCTCGAGGCAGATAACCAGCTCGGAAGTTGCTAGAGGATATTAGCTCTGTGGCAACAGAACTTGGCCCAGCGAGGTGGGTCTGGAACGGCATTGTGAAAGTAAGGGCGGGAGGGCTGGCTCTGACATTTAAGGGCCTCAGATGGCCGCGGTTTCCATCCTGCCCACCGCCGCCCCCCCCACCCACNGCCAAACTTGCCACCTTTTGCCTGAATGTGCTGACAAAGTGTATTTAGGTGGAGCAAATTTTTACCTGTACCTGACCTGAAAGGATTTTTCTTTTCCTTGATCTCATATGTGAGGTACAACTTAATTGCAGTCAACTAAAATTCTTCAGGGTGGACTGAGTGCAGAGTTTAAAGCCCCAGTTTTAACATGGAGCCCCAACTTTGCCTCTCGTGGACTCTGAGACCTGGAAGCTAATCAGTTAATCAGCTTTTTTTTTTTTTACAAGATGGGGTTGATAATAATCCACTTCTCAGAGCTGTTGCAGAGATTGAAATGAGACAATACAAGTGAAAGCACGTACTGTAATGCACAGAAAATGTATTTGGTTGGGATCACTATAAAAGCTCACCCGATGTGATATCTCAGTGACGCCCGAAATACGATAGCTTTGTCTCTGTTCGGCTCAGACTGGCCACCTGGTCTCTGTACCTCCCGGTCCGACCGTACCATTTCAGTGGCTCAAGGGGAAATAACTAAAGTTATACCTGCAGCTGGGGCTTCCCAGGTGGTAAAGACTCCTCCTTCCAGTAAGGAAACAGGTTCGACCCCTGGGTGGGGAAGATCCCCTGGAATAGGAAGTGGCTACCCACTCCAGTAGTCTTGCCCAGAAGATTCCATGGACAGAGGAGTCTGGAGGGTACAGTCCACGGGGTTGCAGAGTCAGACAGCTGAGCATGCACACACCCCTGCAGCCTGACCCGGGGAGAGAGCCCGCTGCTGCTGCTGCTGATGCTGACTCAGGTCAGTCCAGCTCTGTGCAACCCTGTGAGCTGTGCCTCACCAGGCGCCTCTCCAGGGAATTCTCAAGGCAAGAGTGCTGAGTAGGTTGCCACGCCCTCCTCCAGGGGGTCTTCTCAACCCTGGGGTCGAACCCAGGTCTGCTACCCTGCAGGCAGATTCTTTACCACTGAGCCGCCAGGGAAACTTCCCACAGAAGGCCACAACTATTTACCAAAACCTTTGAAGCTCATCTAGTTACCCCTAAAAAATCAAAATTTTTTTCCAAGAAAAAAGAAAGCCAAGATATTGAATTCTTAGTGCTGGTTTTCTCTAATCCCTCCCCCACACCCCTTCCCTTCATGCACAGAGCTGTCTTTTGTGGGCAGTTGCAGAGACAGTCCCATTAAGTACTTTAAAAAGATCTCTCTGCTTTCCAGCAGACTCTTTCAACTCCATCTGCCTGTTCCATGTTTTTACTCTTGACCTTAGAGTTCTAGGATCTGAACTCGTCAGACCTGGCACCTCATTTGCTTCCTCGTTTTAAAAATAGGTGACTGGGACTTCACTGGCAGTCCAACAGTTACGACTCCACACTTCCAATGCAGGGATGCAGGGGGCACAGTTTCGGCCCCTGCATGGGGAACTAAAATCCCCTAGTCTGCATAAAACAAAAAAATATAAAAATAGGTGACTGAGGTCCAGAGGCTGCCCAGGGACACACTCTCGATCTTGATAAAGCCAGGGTTGACCTTTGACTTCTCGGGGTCATGCCTTTTCTCCTGTGTCATTGACAGCTGGAAGGTGCATCTTCTAAATACTAGACTTGCATTTCTGTTGAGATGCAAGGAGTCCCCCTCCCCCTCATCAGGTACTGATTCAAGCTGCTCTCAGCCATTGGAAGAATCAGGCAGTGGGGCTGAGGGGCTGGTAGGGCTCCGGGAGGAAATAGAGAGGACGGGAGGGCTTCATAGTTTCACTCTGGCTTGGCCCCAGTGGCCTTAGCCAGAAGCCCGCCATGTAGAAACTGTCCTGGAAGAAACTTCCCCAGCCTAACACAGGATATCACGCAGGGCCGGGCTGTCACGGTCTGTCTGTTCCGAGGGGCTGACTCGGAGGCAGGTGGCCCTGTCTCCCTGCCAGCCCTCCCCGGGGTGGTCTGGCCTCTGGGCTGCAGGGGATGGGCTCCCTGCCAACCCTTTGGCCAGACTGACTCCTGTTGGCCGCTCCGCTCAGCTCAGGTCACTGGCGGACCAGGCAGTGTCTCAGGAAACAACTGCCTTCCCTGCGGACCCCCTGCTTCCTCCAAAAGCCAGGCTCCCCACCCCTTCTGCTGCTGGCTTGCCTCCCGGACCCCAGGCTTGGTGTCCCGTCCTCGCCTGTAGAACCCGTTCTTGCTGGGAGCCTTGCGGGGCTAGGCGCTCACTTCTGTAACCGAATATTTATCCCTCAGCAGGGCTTTGTTCCCTTGGTTATGGCAACCCTGGGAACTCCTGGGCTGGATGGCTCAACCATTCCTCTCTCTCTTTTTCCACCTCTATTTCATGCTTGGTCTTCCTCTCTACCTTTCTTTCCAGGCATCTTTCTATCTCACGCTCTCTCTGCCTGCCAGGACCAATTGCTAGGATGCTAAGCTGGCCAGCAAGCTGAGCATTCACGGTGATTGTTACCCCATCTTCCAGGATAAGCTCTGCTCCTTGGCCAATGCCGCGAGACCCAAGTGAGCTGCCCATCACTCACCCTCCAACCCTCCACGTTGCTGGAGACCCCTCTCTCACGATCCACATGCCTTCATTTCCCGAAGGTGGGCTCTGAAGGAGGCAGGGCCGGGAAGGGACTCGCTGAGCCAAATAGCAGCTTGGAGGCCCAGCCCCGGCCACGGCACCCGGGAATTGGAAGGCCTCTCCTGGAGCGGCCTCTTGACCCCGGCACAGTCTCCTGGTGACTTCTCCTGCCGTAGGAGACTGCATCTGGACTTCGGCCCTCAGAGGCAAGTCTTGTCCAGAAACCAAGAGCCCCCTCTGCCTGGCCGTTCAAATCAAGCAAAGAACCATACAAAGGCTAAAAAAATAAAAAATAAACCCTGTCTTCAAATTCTATTTGCCCTTTCTCCCTGGAATTATGAATGTTTAATTTAATTTTGACTTAATTCTGTTTGCGTTTTGCAGTGAACACCATCTGTCTGTTTGATGTTAAA
>SJYX01009880.1:219580-247483 GCA_006410675.1 Oreotragus oreotragus
AACCCACTCCAGTGCTTGGAGAATCCCAGGGACAGGGGAGCCTGGTGGGCTGCTGTCTATGGGGTCGCACAGAGTCAGACAAAACTGATGCGACTTAGCAGCAGCAGCAAAAAGAGTTCTCATTCTTACTGTACTTTGAGTCCAGATTGTGCTGGGTTTGAATTCTCTTGGGAGAGGGATCCTGGCAGGGTGGGGCAGGGACCTGCCTTGCTGGGCCTTCAGTCCCTGGAGCTCAGGACAGCGCCTGACACATGGTGGGTGCTTCACAGATGAGGAGGAAGAAAGGACCGGTGAGTGAAGGCCCCCTGGGTTGAGGAATGTTCCCCAGGCTCAGGTCATCCTGACGCCAGGGCCGGCACGAATGTCCCAGGCTCAGTCGGCAGGGACCGCGTGAGAGTCCAGTGTTGGGGAGGCCAGGGTGCCGTCTGCCGACCTGGGGCCCGAGACCCTTGTCCACGTCAGGGCTCACCAGGGTCTCTGTGGCCTCACTTCTCCAGAGCGGTCAGGCCCCGGGGCAGGAAGTCAGCTGACTGTCTCCACCGAACTGCCCTGCCGGGGAAGCAAAGGGGCTGCTGGGCTGGGATGTCCACCTGGGAGGCTGGCTGAGGAGGCGGTGAAAAAGTGGGCTCTGGGCCCCGGGGCCCTTCGGGGGGCCTGTGGGCCAGGAGCAAGCCTGGGGTGCAGGCAGAAATACCCCTGCACCTCTGCCTGTGGCCGTCCTCCTCAGCTCCAGCCCTGCCTGTCCTGCGCGGCTTGGAGGCCGAAGGAGACCCAGGACCCCAGGCCCAGCCGTCAGCGCCAGAGGAAACGGAACACGGGGCTGTGAGCTGGGCTCAGACCTTGACTCCGGGCTGCAGGGTGACCAAGGCCGTCAGAGGCTCCTGGCGTGGCTTGAAGGCTGGCCTTGATGTCTCTTCCTGTAGTGCAGACACAGAGCCAGGCCAGCAAGGACAAAGGCTTTGCTCGACTCTCCGCCTCCTGCCTCCTTCGCTGCCTGCCGCGGTGTTGCCTTTGGGGTCGTTTGAGGCAGGGGTCAGGGGGAGCCCTCAGGGAAGGGAGGGGCGTGCCCCTCAGCGCTCCCAGCCCCCAGAAGGCCCCACAGCCCTTCCTTCCTGGTGCGCTCACTGCCGAGGGCGGGAGAGGGCTTGGGGTCTGGAGCACAAGATCCCCTCTGGGACGAGTCCGCTCCTTTCAGATAAGCCTCCCCCTCTAAAGACACAAGCCAGCGGCTAAGGGAGGTTGGCTTGGTAGGGAGATGGGGGACTTTTATTCTGGGGAGAGAGGCTGGAAACTGGTCATTAGCAGAAGAAATGGTTTCTCATCTGGACTCGATCCCCGGGGAGGGAAGAGGCAGACGAGGCGCCGTGCCTGTGGAGGTCCGTGGGTGAATCCTGGCCTCATCACTCTAAGCCAAGTGGCCCCTCTGAGCCTTGGATTCTTTAGTTGACAAAGGGGGTGCATCACTCACCTCACAGGGCTGGTGTGAGGATATCACGCAAGCCGCAGGGTGTAGAGCATCTTACACATCCAGCCGCACTGTGGACACTCGGCGGACGGTAGCGGCCGTCGACAGCATCACCGTCGTCGCCGTTCCCTTCATCACCGCTGGTGACACCACCATCCGTATCAGCACCACGGCCACCAGCACCTTCATCACCACCCCGTATCACTGCAGTCATCGTCAGCGTCGTCTTCATCGTCACCACCTGTCACCTTCTTGTCACCACCATCCCTGTCTCCATCACCTCCTTCAGCATCACCACCATCGCCTTATCACCACGATCGTCACTTTCTTCATCACCATCTGGCAGGCAATCAGAGCCCTTAGAAGATTCAGCCTCGTGCCTGGCTCTCTGAATCGTACTGGAATGCACTTTTCTTCCTCTCTCGGCTACTGCAGTGACCCAGGCTTCTCTCCTTCAAGATGGGTCTTTCACCTTTGGCCCCTTCCCACTGGGAGAAAGTTCTTCCTTGTCGAGAGAGGTTCCAGGGTTAGTTGCTGTCTTCTTAGGACTTACTCTGGGAGCAGGGCAGAGCCTACAGTATCTTAAAATTATCCTGTACTTAATTATATTACTCAGAATAAGATATTCTGGCTCCATTAGGGAGAAAAGTCCTCTGGTGGATAATTATATCATCTGTGCATGTCACCAAGGCATCGTGTTATGACTTGAGCTCTTAATACTGTGAATAGCTCATGTGACTAGAGCTCTCCGTGTGCATGGAGGGGGAGCTAGGCCAGGAGGAGGGGTCTGGGGGTCAGCCCCTCCTCTGTTATTCACTAGGTGCAGAGTCCTGCACAAGCGACTTTTTTTTGAGCCACATGGGTTTTTTGGTTTTGTTTTGGATTTGGGTTTGTTTTTCCTGAAAAATGGGGCTAACAATAATGTGCTTTGTGGAGGCACTGTGAGGACCAGAGATGTGCGGAATCGTCTGTGGGACAATTATGCTTCCAGTCCCTGATTGCTCCTTTGGAGGCTGAAGGACTAGGAGGGGTGGAGTGCACACTTCCCAGCACGTGTCAGGGCGTACACGGCATCGTGAGACTGCGCTCTGGGGGGCAGCTCCCGAGTCCTGCCACCTTGCAGCCGGGCGCCTCGTGTGGCAGGCATCCTTCACACAGTGGAGCACACACAGACTCGGGGCTGCTCGAGGAGTTTGTTTAGAACTGGCTTTGTCCACATCTGTGCAGTTGTTGGGAGTTTGGCAAGACCGCCTGGTGTGCAGTGGAGAAAAAAGTCGGCTGACTCACACGGAGGCGGGGCCACTTTTGGGCTGCCTCCTGCTTCCTGCCTCGGCCTCTGTGCCCGGGCCCGTGTGCCGGGAGCACCCTCTCCACCCACCCTCTGTCTTGGTTGGTCAGGCGGACGGTCCAAGGGTGCCAAGCCGGGCCCAGAAACAACTTGCAGGCCTCCGTCCAGGTCGGTGTGCTGGGGTCCACTGAGACAACGGCATCTTCCTCTAGGAAAACGGCATACAGACTTCTAGTCCTCAGGACTGGTTTCTCTGCTCCCAGCTTTGAGGATACAGAGATGCAGGCAGTGCCAGTTGGCACCCATAATCCTCTGAGCCTGAAGGGACCTCCGTCTAATCATGTCTGTGCATCTGGGGGTAAAAGGAGGCCCCAAGGAGGCGAGGCCCTTTGCCCAGGGTCACACAGTGAGCCGGCTGCCCCTCCCCGGACTCTGTCACCAGCCCTGGCCCTTTCCCCGCTTGGCACCTTCCCCAGCAGGCCTGCAGCTGCTCCTGCACGTTGGCAGGACGGAGCTTTCCTCTCCTGCTGGCTTCCTCCTGCCTCCCCTGCGCCTCCCCGTGCCTCTCCTGTTGTGACAGGCGCTTCCCACTGCCTCCAGTGACGCGGCATATTCCTCCGGGGCCTGGGGTGCTGTGCTCTCTTCCCAGGGAAGCTTCCCACGGTGGCTAATCCCGGCCAGGCCCTCTGAGCGGCCAGAGAAGCCCCAAGCAGGCCAGGCGGGCGCTTGCACCCGCGTTCCGGTGGCGGGACTGCGGGCAAGCCGCTGAGCCTGTCTCTTGAGTCCGCTTGCTCATCTGCTCGGTGAAGACAAGAAGGGCATCTGAGGACTTGTTGCTGCAGGGGGCTGTAGGTGCGGCCTCTGCTGCTGCTGTTTCCGTGGGTCCTCCCCTCCCGAGCCTCAGGAAGGCCATCATCCTTGAGGTCTCATGGTCATCCTGCCAGGCGAGCTGACCGGAGACCCGTGATTGCCATTTCACAGACGGGGCGATGGAGGCTCTGGGGAGAGAAGGTGGTGGGGATGGCTTTATGGCAGGCTAGGTATAGAGCTCGGCCAGAACCCAGCAGCCTGGCACTCACCTACCCTCCCCCAGGTACCAGCCCCGCTCCCCGCCTTCCTCTCCTCAGAGACTGTGGGCTTGTGGCTTCTGGGCATGCAGGTCTGAGGGCAGCCATGCCCATCCGTCCCTCTCATACTTGGGGGTTCCCTACAGAAGCTTCCAGAGCCTTCTGTATTTTTGCTTCTCGGAAGCTTCAACGCCCCGGGTGCCCCCAGAAAGAGGGCCTTCTTAGGAGGCAGGAAGAGTGCACCGTTTGGCCCTACAGAGGCAAGCAGATTTTTTAGTATCTGAAGGAGAACTAAGAAGGCAAGAGCCCAGGGGAGGGAGCTGCTCACGGGCACGTTCCGCGAGTTTTCCTGTTGACGCTGCTTTACCCACACCCACTTCCCCTCCAGCCCTCGCCCCGCCCCGATACCCTGCCGGCTGACTGGTGGCCGAATCCAGCTACCAGCGTGCTCCACTGTCGGCCTCCCTGGTGGTCTGGGCGCTGGAGGGGAACCCTGATCCCAGCACAGTGCCTTCGGAGTCTGAAAGCTCCTCCTCCATGTCTTTCTGGAAGCCTGAGACCCACGCTTCCTTGGCTCATCCCGGGTCTGCCCCTTGACGCCCGCAGCCTGGTGCCCGGGTTCTGCTGTGCCCCGCCTGGGACACCGGGCAGGTACCCTCGGTCCACCGCCGTGTGTCCAGGCACACACTGATCCTCTCGTAGCTGGCTCGGGACTCAGGCCCTGGTGGGCTCTCAGCTGGCCACCTTCCCTTCCTTCTCTGGCCTGCTCACCCAAAGGGGCACCCACCCTGTTGACCACCCCCAGCCTCAAAATGGACAAATCGGCCTCCAGCTTGAGACTCTGAAGCACTGAGTTGTCAGGGGTGGGGTTAGGATCAGGAGAAATGGCCAAGGCCCAGGGGTGCTGGGGCAGCTGCTTGGAGGGGGCAGCCAGCTGTGGCTTTCCGCCAGCCATTCATTCCTGTTCCCAGGGCTGCGAGTCCCCCTTTAAAATAATAAAGTCTAGTCTCTCGGGGAAATGGACATTAAATGAGATGGTATTTCAAAGGTGCTTGGTAGAGTGCCTGGGCCCAGCCAGGTGCTCAGCAAACGCTGGCCCGAGGCCTGGCCCCATCGCCCCTTGCCAGCCTCGGCCTGTCCCAGCTGGACTCCTCAGAGGCCAGGCTGGTCTCCTCCTGCTCTGGTGGGGCCTGATGCCGGCCAGGAGGTAGCCCGTGTCGCCCTGTCACAGTCCCTGGGGCCGGTTCCCAGGGACCGGGGCACCTTGGAGCCCACGGGCGGAGCCGCACCTTAGACCCGGAGAGGACCGTGTCCCTGCCTCGGCTCTTTGGATCTGTGCTCATCACAGGCCCCTCTCCCGTGGTGGGAAGAGACGTGAGCCGTTCTCCCCAGTACCTGCTTCTAGCTTCCCTGTAACCGTAGGAGTCACCCCTGTGACAATTCAGAAAGAAGTCAGGTTCGCTTGAGGGGAGTGGGCGCAGACTGGTCTCCCCGAAGCAGGAGGGGACGTGGGGGAAAGGGCTGCAGAGTGACCGTGGCCCACCCGGGCTGGAGGGTAGGGGTGTGAGTCCCCATAAACCCCTGTGTCCACGGTGAGCCCAACCTCGTGCCTTCAGCCCTGAGCCCGGTGTCCCAAAGGCCCCGGGCCTGTAGCAGAAGGACCGAGGGAGGAGATGGAGGTGGTGGCATGTCAGTGGGAGAGCCCTGGGCTGGAGCAGCTGTGAGTCCTCGGAGTCCTCCTCCATGTGGCTGGAGGACGTATGTGTTTCCTCGCCTCTCCCGTCAGGCACTGAAGATCTGGGGATGATGTTTGAACCCTGTTTTGGGGGCCAGAGCAGATTTAGGTCATCTGCCTGAAGCCGAAGCAGGAATCATTCTTTAAGGCGCCGAGCGGATGCCTCAGAGTAAGAAAGCCAAGCGTCCAGAACAGGGAGAGATGCCGTGCTTCCCTAGTGCGGTGTGTCCCAGCTCCGGCCGCGTCATCTCTGGGACTTGGTGGTTCTCTTGTGGAGGGAAGGGGGCTGTCCTGCGCTGGAGAAGCTCTGTCTCTGCCTCACAGGTGCCCGCGGTCTCCCCCTTCCCTCTGCTCCAGTTGTAACGGTCACCTGGAGGTGACGTTGTTCAGGCGAGGCTGCCGACCGCGGTGAAAGGAAAGACCTTGACTCCCAGGTGGCTGCAACCCCGGGGGACCTGGTGCACGCTCTAGCCGCAGCCGGGAAACCTGATCCTCCGGACTGGGCAGCGGCAGAGGAGAGGTGCCTTCCCGGTGCCCACTCGGCTCGGGTGCCCTACAGAGTGGGTGCGGCTGAGTGGCGGGCGTCTGGTTACCGGAAGACACAGGCAGCGCAGGCCTGCCCTCCCCGTCGCCCCCGCCCCCAGGATGGGCTTGTCTGCTTTGTTTTCTTCGTCCCCGGGGAGATGGCCCAGGAGCTGCGAAGGGCGGGGACCCTGTCTGATGGCTTCTTGGCCCATGTCTCCTGCTGGCTCCCGGGCGATGCCAGGGTCTCTCCGCTCCCCGCCCCCCGCCCCTCGATCCCCTCCAGGGAGGACAGGCAAACGGGCACTTGGCCAGACAGCCGCCCACAGTGTGCGTCGCTGCTTTTCATCAGAAAAGGCGCCTGAGTCCCCTGCCAAAACCTGAGCAATTTCGCCCATTAATCAGGATTTCAGAATTCTCGGGGAGATCTTAGCAACTGCCTGGCACAAGCCCGACTCGATTTACCATCACCTGTCTGCTCTCGGAGCTGGCCCCGTCCACTGCCGCACCAGGGCCACCCCTGGCCCTGAGCCTCTGGGTTAGAATTAATGTTACTTTTATGCTAATTCTCAGTGTTCCTTTTTTTTTTTTTTTTTAACTTGAAGGAGAAAAAGGAAGCCAACTGGTGTCCCAGATATCCCCAGATATCTCCAGGTTGAGGCCTGGAGAGGTGAGGCCACCCAGGCCGTGTGCGTGGAGGCCTCCGGGAGCCCGGGGCTGGCCCAGCTGCCTCTTCCTGCACTGAGGGCTCTGCTTGGCTCCTTGCAAGGCCACCCTAGGGCTCCCTGGGTGAGACCGGGCCTCCTCCTTGTTCTGGGACTGCCCCCGAGGGCTGACTTCTGCACGCAGGCCTCCCCCCCACAAACAGCTCCTCTCCTTTTCATTCAGGCAAGAGTGTGAGGGGCCGGCCCCGTGGGTTCTGGAAACGGTGGGAGCCCTTCTGGGGACGGATGCTCCGGGCGTGTTGGGTCCTCAGCTGAGGGGCTGCATACTCCACGCCCTCTGTCTCCTAGCCCCTCAACCAGAGGCGGCTCTGGCTAGAAAGACCAGCCAGACTGCCCTCCTCGACGCAGCCCCCCGCCACCATTCCCATCACAGCTGCCTGCCCTTCAGGTCACCTTCTCGGGCCTTAGGGGTCTCTCCAGGTGCCCCCTCCCACCCCCACCCCCATCTGGGAAACTGCACCTCTTCTGAGTATCCCTGGGAGGTCGCCCCTGGACTCCTCTGAGCGAGGCCTCTCTGAGACGTTCCTGGCGGGGAGGACCTTGCTCAGCTGCCCGGATACCCGGGTAATTTGGAGAAAGGTTGCTGAATGCCACGCAGGTCAGCTGGAATTAACGTGCATTTCGTTGAGCGAAAAGACTTGCCACCCACATCTTCCTCCACTGCTGGGCTGGGAGCTGTCCTGGAACTCTCAAGGGCACTGGAGAGGGAGTTAGGGGGCAGGGAGGACCCCCCCCTGCCCCACTTCTGGGGGTTCTGATCTTGCCCTCGTGGAGCCAAAGCTCCCTGGTTTGCTGGCAGATCCTCCGAGGGGGTGGTGGTGGGCACTTGGCCGTGTGTGGTTAGTGGTCACGGTGCTGGCTGTCCCCGGCCCCACCCCCACCCCCGTGCTAGCCCCAAAGCTCTGCAGGGTGGCCTTCATTGTCACTGCTTTCAGCTGAAAGAGGCCCGGGGCCAGAGAGGCCAGGCCTCAGATCAACAGCTAGAAGGTGATTAAACCCGGGTCCCTTCTTCCCCTGACGATGACTGTCTCCATGGTCAGTGATCCCAGGCCAGCCACCTTGCAGGCATGGGGCGTGAATTTACCCCCGAGCAGAGCTGTGCAAGCTGCAGGGGACTGAGGCTGGCTCAGTCCCACCTACACCAGGTTCGACCCATCTTCCTGAGCAGATTGGGGCTGGGAGGTGGGGGTGGCCTCTGGTACATACAGGGAATGCTGGAAGGTTCCACAGACCCCAGGGGCTAGGCTCTTCTGGGGGCTGGTGCCCAGGTGGGCCCTATTCTTTCCAGAGGCCCTCTGCCCCTGAGGATGGGGTTATGGTCTGAAGGGGACCTGTCGTCGCAGACTGCCAGCCGTGCCCGGAAGAGTCCAACATTCACAGTCAGGCCTTGTCTTCCGAGGCCTCACTCCACACCAGGAGCAACCTGGGAGGGACTCTGCTTTTAATTAGCCTAGTTTGGGAATGGCAGCTCTCAAGCCCTGGGAGGTGAATGCAGCCGCCTTGCTTTTGGAACCTGCTGCCAGTGGACACAGTTGTAGCTGCAGGAATGAAAACGAGGAAGAGAAAGGCCCATGGGCTTGCGTTTTTAATTGGCACCCCACTTCACGGCCCCGTGCCTGCTCGCCAGCCCCCCCCAGGGCTGTTTGGGCGGCCTGGCCCGGCCTTCGAGTGATGGAGCCTTTCACAGCTTCAGACTGGTTTAAGTGGCCCCATGTGGGTTCCTGCAGCCCTTGCTGAAAGAGCATGGCACGATCGCCACGCTGATAAACCCTGGGAAATTGATCGGCCATCTGCGAGCAGTGAATAGCGATCACCACCGGGAGCCCCGCAAGGCGGCCAGGCCGCCTGTGGCCCCAGGGTCCTGGAGAGAAACGATATTTCTAAAGCTGCAATTATTATTTCCACCCCCTGAATCACTTGGAAGTTGCTCTCTTGTTTTGAGCTGGGAGAGCGGGGCGCTGGGTTCTGTGCTTCTCAAGCGCTTGACCGCTGGTGGCTCCTCTCCCTCTCGACGAAGCACAGCTTTCTTTCTCATCAGCCATCAAGGAAGGGACTTTTTTGCTTGTGCTTTGTGCGTGTCTTTCTGTCGTTTTTCTTTCTCTGAGATCATCTCAAGCTAACAGTGAGGGAAAAAAAGGCATATGTGAGCGATTCCGCCTCGACAGGTCCCACAATACCTTCAGGAATGTCCAGGAAAACACTATGAGGTCTCACTTCGAGGGGACAATGGTGGAGATTAAAGCGGGAGGCAGCGGGAGGGCAAAGGGAAAAGTAGAAAGGCAGTTGGGCCGCCGCTAGGGAACTTTGTGCTGCAGTTGAGGGGGTTTGTTCTGGATCCCCCCCGACCCTGCCGGGACAATTTGGAGGGGAGGGGCCAGAATTCTTAGCTCTTATTTAGTTTTGCAGTGAGGCCCCCATTTTAAGTGCAAAAGAGAAAGAAGGCCGCCCTGGTCCCAGGCTTCTGTGAGCATACACGTTGTGTGTGTGTCTGTGGGGCGACTGATCTACAGGGCTTCGGGGCCCGTGTCCCCTTGCGGGCTTGGTGACCACAGGGTGTTGGCCTGGTGGCCGTCATGCAGTGGGGGAGGCCCGCGAGCCTCTCTTGGGCTGCCAGGGGGGCCCCCACCCCAGGCCAGTTCTCCTACAGAGAGGACGTGCCAGGCTTTAGGAGGTGGCATCTAGGGCCGTCTGGGCTCTGCCGGGCAGCCCTTCTGTCAAGGCAGAATCTCTCTGCCCCCTCCAGCCCCCCTCGAGGCTGGCCTGCTTTTGCCTCAATGGCCAGGAGTGGCGTTGGCACGAGGGGGGCCCGTCCCCGTGTGTCCCCACATACGCAGTTCTGACTCTCCTTCTCGTCTGGAGCCCCAGCCTCGTTAGCGCCCCTGGCCTGCTTGCCTGGTGGATTGCGAATGAGCCCAGGCAGGGTCAGTGTCCTTAAGACGGGGAAGAATGACCGCTCTGTGCCCTGAGCCCACCCAGCACCACCCCGGCTGCAGCTGTTGTGACCTACTGGTCGGGCCCCCCGAGCTCGTTTTCCCTCCTGATGTGCAGGGCGCTGTGTGTATGCACTTGAGCACATTGCACACGCGTGTGCAGCCTGCACATGCCTATGCCGTTTTGTCCAGAGAGCAGCCTGAGGCGCCCCATCACTGGGTGACCTCAGCAGGCTTCTCAGGCCTCAGTTTCTTCCTCTGTGCCCTGGGAGCCCTGACATTTGCCTGCTAGGGGTTCCGGCGACATGTGTACAAGGCAGGCGCCCAGGTCAGGGGCATATGTTATCAGCTGTCTTTTTGGTAATATGTATCCAGGTGGCGCTCGTGGTGAAGAATCCACCTGCCAATGCAAGAAACCAAGGAGATGCAGGTTCAATCCCTGGGTCAGGACGATCCCCTGGAGAAGGAAATGGCAACCCATTACTGTATTCCTGCCTGGAAAATCCCATGGACAGAGGAGCCTGGTGGGCTGCAGTCCATAAGAGTCGGACACACGCTTTGGTAATAAGACCCGCCCATCTGCTTGAAAGACAGAGGATGGAGAAGGGGCCCTCTTCCTGGGTCCACGGGACAGGGATTCAGCCTGCTGGTGGCCAGCCGGCCCCAGGGCTGCTTTTCTTTGAAGGCCCTGGGGGCGTCTCCTGTGGGGATTTGAGAACTTCCTCTCCCAAGGCTCTCCTTTCTGAGAGAACTCGGGCTTCAGTTGATGACCCACAGCATCTGGCAGCTCCTTTTGGCAGTAGCCACTTGCAGATGGAAAGTTAGGGACTTCCCCGTGGGTTCTGTGCTTTTTCCAAGTCATCAGACACTTTTACAAGAGAGAAGTAGGCTCATTTCCTGACTTGGGCTCAGCCGGCGATTATCTGTGCTCGAGGCTGGGGCCCAGACCCGGAAGCTGAGGTGTCCTTTGCCCCTCTCTCCCATCTGGCTCTGGGCCTGGCCCCACGTGGGATCAGCCTCGGCATACCCTCCCTCTCACCCCTGGCGGGTACCTGGAGGGCACCTCACCTCCCGTCGGGGCTCTGTCACAGCTCACCTCAGCTGCCTGGACCAGGACAGACGCAGAGAGGTTCGAGTCCCATCGACTCCATGACCATCAGTCATTGTTGGCACTGTAGCAGCTTGGAGTGATTGCAAGAGGGTGGAGCTGTGTGTGTCTGTGTGCGCGATGTGCACACACATACACGTGCGCGAATTTGTACCTAAAGGGGAGAAGCGAGCGAGGGCCAAGCTGGGACCCTTGAAAGATGCCGGGTGCTGTGTGCACCCAGGCGTTGTCTCGGCGCCGACTGGTTTCTCCTGTTTTGTCCTCCTTGGTGCTGCCAGGATTTCCCCTGACACGTCTTTCATCACCCGGGGCTGACTCCAGGGAAGAGTAACATGCTCGCGGCCTTTGCCCCTCTCTCCCGTCTGGCTCTGGGCCTGGCCCCACGTGGGGTCAGCCTGGGCATACCCTCCCTCTCGCCCCTGGCAGGGCTGCTGCCCCGATGGTGTCTGCCCCGTGGAGACCCCAGTCCTTTCCCGCTATCTCTCCTTCCTGCACTCAGGCCTGTGGTCCCAGAGTCAGATGCAGGAGTTCAGATCCTCCCCACTTGCTTCCTGGGTGGCCTTGGCCATTCCCGAGCCTCCAGGGACGATCGAACCCCTGTCTGCACGTAGGGGTTTGTGCAGTGGGACAGCCCTGGGAAGCTCGGGGAACAGGCTTAGTGGACATTCGTCCTGCATTCATCAGAGGCTATACAGCTGCTCGGACATGAGAATGCATCCCCAGAGATGCCCTGACTTTGTTGCTGGGACGAGGCAGGATTCCAGGGACGACGGGTGGAATTTACGGTAGCTCAGCCTCATGGGTTGACTTTCTCTATGTGAAGGAACGTCTGGATTGGAGAGTGATTTAGGGCTGCTCCGAACCCTGCACATTCCTCGGGGGGCCATCCCGGAGCCCTCGTGGTCATAAGGGTCTTCAGCTGTCGTGGTTGGGAATCTTTACCAAGTAGTAGGCGAGACTTGCCTGGGGTAACTGTGGGGTAGAAATCGGGGTGGGTTTCCACTGCCGATTCAGGCATTTCTGGCGGCAGTGAGGGGCAGGGGTGATGGGTAAGGGTGCAGACAGAGCTAGGGCTGAACCTGGCCCAGCACGGGTCCCGGGGATCTCTCCACCTGTGCATGGAGGTGCTGGCCGAGCCGCTTCCCAGGGTTAGATGCTGAGACGATGGAGTGAGAGGTTTACCCTGCGGGGCCAGGGCGTTCCCCTCAGGTGTGTTCACTTGGACATCTAGGGCTTCGAGATGCTTTGAAATGCCTGTGCTGAGTTTGCAGGTCCCATTCAACAATGCAACAGTGATTAACAAAAGGGAAAAAATAGAAAAGGAAGAAAATAAGCCCGTGGGGAAATTCAGNAACCCCTGTCTGCACGTAGGGGTTTGTGCAGTGGGACAGCCCTGGGAAGCTCGGGGAACAGGCTTAGTGGACATTCGTCCTGCATTCATCAGAGGCTATACAGCTGCTCGGACATGAGAATGCATCCCCAGAGATGCCCTGACTTTGTTGCTGGGACGAGGCAGGATTCCAGGGACGACGGGTGGAATTTACGGTAGCTCAGCCTCATGGGTTGACTTTCTCTATGTGAAGGAACGTCTGGATTGGAGAGTGATTTAGGGCTGCTCCAAACCCTGCACATTCCTCGGGGGGCCATCCCGGAGCCCTCGTGGTCATAAGGGTCTTCAGCTGTCGTGGTTGGGAATCTTTACCAAGTAGTAGACGAGACTTGCCTGGGGTAACTGTGGGGTAGAAATCGGGGTGGGTTTCCACTGCCGATTCAGGCATTTCTGGCGGCAGTGAGGGGCAGGGGTGATGGGTAAGGGTGCAGACAGAGCTAGGGCTGAACCTGGCCCAGCACGGGTCCCGGGGATCTCTCCACCTGTGCATGGAGGTGCTGGCCGAGCCGCTTCCCAGGGTTAGATGCTGAGACGATGGAGCGAGAGGTTTACCCTGCGGGGCCAGGGCGTTCCCCTCAGGTGTGTTCACTTGGACATCTAGGGCTTCGAGATGCTTTGAAATGCCTGTGCTGAGTTTGCAGGTCCCATCCAACAATGCAACAGTGATTAACAAAAGGGAAAAAATAGAAAAGGAAGAAAATAAGCCCGTGGGGAAATTCACAGTTGTATTGAGGTGTGTCCCTGGGAAAAGCAAAGAGACAGGGACCCGCCCTGGCCAGCCCTTCCCTAGCCTATGGTCTGGCCTCTAAGAGGGGAGTGTGTTCTGTGGGTTCACCGAGGCCCCGAGCTGGGTCTTCTGCACGGTTGGCATTGGGCTCCCAAGGGGGTGAGACTGCAGCTCAGCCTGGGCACTGGGCGGAGCTGGGACTCCAGGGCTTCTGGCCGTGTGCTGGGCTCCCATCCTGGTGCCCAGGCCCCCCCGACACGCCGGCCCTGCCCTGCTGCAGTGACGGATATGACTGGAGAGACGTAGCTTACACGGGTGAGAGGACAGGCCACCCCAGGAAAAGTGCCTGGTGGGCAAGAGCCCGGGGTGAGTCTCCCCCGACCCTTCCCGTAACTAACTGTCCTGTCTGCCTGTGAGACAAAGCCCCCAGGACAGGTGGTCCTCCGGCGGGGCCTCCAGGGGCTCGGGAGCACCAGGGGCCCACACAGTGTCCCTGCCACTCAGCCCGGGCTCTGCGGGAAGGGGCAGCTGGGCCCACATAGGCGGAATGTGCCCAGGAATGTCCTGCCGTGCCCGCCGCCAGCGGGCATGTCCATGGCCACCTGCCCTGCACCGGGCACGCTGGGACATGCTGGCTGAGCCCCATCGGCCACCGCCTGCCCTCACCCCCGTGGGGCCCCGGTACCCAGGACGGGCCAGCGCGGCCTCGCGTTTTCCAGCACGCCTGGGAGCTCTGCGCTCCCAGATCACTTCCCAGAGGGATGGAGGCGGCTGAACGGCTGTCCGTCTGCCACCCCTTCCCGAACCCTGGGAGCAGGGCCAGCCCTCTGCCCCACCCCCATCCTGGTGCGCCTGGGCACTGCGAAGAGGTGTTGCAGGGGGGGTTCTGCTGAGCCAGGTCCTGTGATGATCTCGCTTGACCCCCATCACCGCCCCACACGGGCAGCTGTATTTTTCCATTTTGCAAACTGGGAATAGCAACTCAGGTTGCACAAGGAGGACCCTGGGGAACGCCAGTCATCGTGGCCGAGGCGGGAATCCGCTGCACGTGGGTGACCCTTCTGAGCCCTCCACTCAGCCTCCACCCTCGGTCCCTAGTAGGCATCAGGGATGCAGTGAGCAGACCCTGGCTGAGCGCCCCCAGAATGCTGCCCGCCAGCCTGTGGGTGGGGGCCCGGGCAGCTCCACTTGGACTTTGTCGGGGGGCAGGAGGTGGGGAGGGTGTGTCAGCTGGGAGATGAGGGGAGAGAGAGGTTTCTCCAGCGGGGTGATTTTGACTGAGGTGGGGGCCACCCCCCGGGAGAGCTTAGGGCATCCAGTTGGCCTGAATGGGCAGGGCAGGTACAGCCAGGTTCACTTAGGACCAGCGCTGCCCTCGTGTGGACACGGGCCAAGGACCGCCCCAGGACACGCCCGGGGTGCGACAGGCTGGGGCCAGGTGTCCACACCCCTCAGGGGCGTCCTGGACGCCACACAGCCTTTGGGGCTTGCCCGTCGTCCCCTGCCTTCTGCAGGCTGGCGCTGCACCCAGAGCCTGCGTTTGATGTCCCAGGTGGGGCTCAGCATCTCTCATAGGCACGGTGCCTCCAGGGGTGGAGGGGAGCCATTGCCCTTGAACCCTGACCTTAGACCTGGTCACAGAGCAAGGGAGTGGGCCTTGTGGCTTGTGCCATGGCCAGCTCTGTGGCCCGTGAGGTGCCCCTCTGGGTTTGGCCAGGGGACCCCCACCTGATGCCGTTAGAAGCGAAGGCAATCAGACACTCTCCTGGCCTTCTGGGACCTCTTCCCAGCAGCCCTGCTGTGCCCGGCTCAGGGACGTGGGCAGGCCAGGGTGCCGAGTGGGTGGGCCAGTCAGCGGGGACAAACCCCCTCCCTGGGGGCCTGCAGCCACCCCATTCCCCGAGCCTGCCCTCCCAGCCTGGCGACATCCACGGGCGCTGAGTTCGCAGCAATTGAATGGTGGTGTCTGGGACCAGCCAGGGTCCTGGCTTCCTGGAGTTGAGGGGCGACCGTAAGGTGGTCAGTGTAGGCTCTCCTGCCCTCAGGTTTGCCTGGAGTTCAGCCCGACGGTAGCAGGTTTCATTTGGATTTTCCAACATTTGGTCTCGGGAGATGGCCAAGGGAACAGACAGCAGACACAGGGCGTGGGTTTCGCTTTCCTCTGCGGCCCTCTGGCCTGGGCCCGTTAGCTGGGAGTCAGTGCTACGCGGCTGTTGCCGTGAAGTCCAGCCTTCCTCCAGGGCCGTTGGTGTCACTGCAGACGCCGCCGGAGTCTGTGGCGTGGGGTGGATCCTGGCTATGCAGGTGGCCTCTGCGCCCTGCTCGGACACTGTCCTTAAAGTCGGGGGCCAGGGGCCTGGAGCTGTAGAGCTTGGAAGGAGGGTGGAACCAAACCAGAGAGGGTGGGAGCGTGAGCCCAGGGCATCCTCTCGGGGTCCTTCCAGCGGGAGCGGTGCCCTTGGTCCAGTCGGTAGAGGGCATGGGGGCAGCTCACTTCTGGAGTTTCCACGCCGAGGCCTGTTGGAGCAGATAAACCGGCCAGTTGTGTTTCTGCAGCGTTTGCCTGCCTTTCTTTACGATTTATATTTTATCGTTGAGGAGGAGATCTCGAAGAGCGCCTCCCCTCTCCCCCACCAAACAGAAAGAAGTCCAGCCGAATTGGACACCTTGAACTTAATCTGCGCGTCTCATCTCCTTGCCAGGTGCCGGCGGGCGGGGGGTCCCATGTCCACACGCGCCGCAGCTCCGGACCCCTGGCCCACATGTCCCTCCTCGGCGTGTCTCCTAACCCTCCCTGGGGACCCGGGCTCTTGCGGACCCCGGGGGACTGCTGCTCTCGGACCACTTCTGATAGATAAGCAGCTTCCTTCCTGCCCTGGGCGGGGCCGGGCAGCTGCTCTGAATGGCCGGCACTGGCCCACTTGGACAAGGCTGGCACAGGCTAAGAGACGGGCCTTGTCCAGGGAAAGCTGGGTTTGGGGCACACAGCTGCCCCAGCCGCGGCCTGGGGTCACCCACAAAGCCGGGCAGTGTTCTCCCACAGAGCGAGAGGAGCCCCCCAGGCCAGCCCCGCTCCAGGCGAGCAGGGAGCCCTACAAACCTCCAGAACAACGAGATATTTTCCAAGGGGTTCCCCCGGCCTGCGTCTGTGAGCACGCCTACCAGCCCCGGGCAAAGGCCCGCACGGCTGACTGCCCGCATGCAGATGGCTGGCACATGTGTGGGCCGTTTGCCACTCAAGGGGCGGCCTTCCCGATGTGTTCCCGCCTTGTGCTTGTGAGAGACTCAGATTTAATTTGTTGATTATTAAGTGTAGGAACCCTGTATGGGGTTTTTTTTTTTTTCGTCTGCACAAAGTACTGTTCTTTGGTAATGCATAAGCCTCATTCCTGCCAATAAGAGAGAAGGAAAGTCGAAAAGAGCTTTGGTGGAGAAACATTAAAATGATTTAAGATGGAGATTGTTGCAGCCGTGGGGAGGGTCTTTTAAAAAAAAAAATCAGAGTGACCATTTCAGTAAGATTTGTTTTGGCCTGTGAGTCATCCTTTTTCTTCATTCCTAATTTAGAGTGTCCCTTTCTCTATAATATAAGCAAGCACATATTTTATTTTTTGATGGTATTTTCACATGTTCAGAAATTAAAACAATACACCAGGGAAGTCTTGCTCCCATCCCCCGTGGCCTCAGGTTAACTCCTTGTTTGTTTCTTGTGATCCTTCCAGAATTCCTTTATGCAAGTACCAGCAAATAATAACGTTCTTGTTTCATTCTCCTTTCTTGTACGGAAGACAGCAGGCTAACATCTAGCCTTCTGCACCTCGCTGTCTTAAATCACAGACCCTGGAAGTGTTTCTGAGTCACAGCCCAGCTGTTGGCTGCCTTTTTCCAGCACAGGAGGGTCTGTTGTGTGGCCCTGCCCCACTTTCTTTTTCCCAGACCCAGGCTGCGGACCCCCGGGGCCCCAAGTAGTCTTCTCAGCATTGCTCGAGCCCTTTCAGGCGTGTGCAGGTGTATCCTCTGTGGGCGCATCCCACATGCACACTCCTCATCCGGGAGCCTGTTGCCCAGGTGACGCCAAGGCGGCCACGCTCCCTGACGATGCTGCAGGTGGTCCATTTCCCCACCGCACCCCAACAGATCCTGCTCACACGTGGGTTTTGCCAACCAGAGAGGTGAAAAAATGGTTTCTCTGTGTCATTTTAGTTTGCGTTTTTCTAGTCAGTCGAACATCTTATGGTTAAACGTCACTCGTGTGTCCTCCACTGTATTCATGTGCCCTTAAAAGAAAAGGGAGGTGTTGCTCTGTTTCTTGATGTAGAGTAGCCTGTTATTCGCTTTAGTCATGCCCGACTCTTGGCAAGCCCATGGACTGCGGCCCACCAGGCTCCTCTGTCCATGGGATTCTCCAGGCGGGAAGATTGAAGTGGGTTGCCGTTTCCCTCTTCAGGGATCGAACCTGGGTTTCCTACATTGCAGACAAATTCTTTACCATCTGAGCCGCCAGGGAAGCCCCAAGTGTCCATCAGAGAGTTTGGTTTTGCAAGTGCTGCTGCTAAGTTGCTTCAGTCGTGTCCGACTCTGTGCAACCCCATAGGCAGCAGCCCACCAGGCTCCCCC
This sequence comes from Oreotragus oreotragus, assembly GCA_006410675.1. Classification (NCBI taxonomy): domain Eukaryota; kingdom Metazoa; phylum Chordata; class Mammalia; order Artiodactyla; family Bovidae; genus Oreotragus; species Oreotragus oreotragus. Next base: position 237,155 of record SJYX01009880.1, read on the forward strand.
ATCCCTGGGATTCTCCAGGCAAGAACACTGGAGTGGGTCACCATTTCCTTCTCCAATGCATGAAAGTGAAAAGTGAAAAGGAAGTCGCTCAGTCGTGTCCGACTCGCAGCGATCCCATGGACTGCAGCCCACCAGGCTCCTCCGTCCATGGGATTTTCCAGGCACGAACACTGGAGTGGGGTGCCATTTCCTTCTCCAATGCATGAAAGTGAAAAGTGAAAGTGAAGTCGCTTAGTCGTGTCCGACTCTCAGCGACCCCGTGGACTGCAGCCCACCAGGCTCCTCCGTCCATGGGATTTTCCAGGCAAGAGTACTGGAGTGGGGTGCCATCGCCTTCTCCGTCTGCATGTGCTGTGAACTGCAGATGTTTGTTTCTGATTTGTTCTTTGTCTTTTGACATTCTTTAACAGCTTTATTGGGATATAATTCACATTATTCAGTTCACCCATTTAAAGCAAACGATCTTGGTCACTTTTCGTGTGCTCACAGAACTGTGCAGCCGCCACCACAGTCAGCGTTAGAACGGCTGCCTCACTGCCCCCGAAGAAGCCTCACACCCACTGGCAGTCGCTGTTCACCCGCAGCCACCCACTAATCTGCTTTCTGCTCTGCCTGGATCTGCCCGTTCTGGGTCTTTCGTGTGGACCGGATCATACAGTGGCGCCGCCTCTCGTTGACCGGCTTCTTTCCCCGAGCAGCGTGGAGACTTCAGAGTTCATCCCTGCTGCAGCGTGTGTCTGTGACCGAAAGACACTCCTCCCACGTTTTATCTGTCCAGCTGCTAATTGATGGGACATTGGGGCGGTTTCCTCTTTTGGCATATTATGAGTAACACCGCTGTGAACATTGGTGTCCGCGTTTTTTACGGGCACGTGTTTTCATTTCTCTTGGCTGTATACCTGGGGTGCAATTGCTGTGTCCTGTAACTCTGTTTTAACATTTTGAGAAGCTGCCAGTCTCTGTTCCAAAGCGAGTACACAATCTTACGTTCCCACCAGCGCTTTTGGCTTTTTTTGACATGTATACTTTTTAAATCAAATTTATTATTTCTTTTATGGCTCTGAATTTTGGATTTTAGAAAGGCCTTTCTACCCCGAGACTATAAAAGAATTCTCCTGTATTTCCTTTGTGTTTTTATGGTTTCATATTGCAATATTAGGTCTGTGTGGAGCTCATCCTGTTTATAGTCTGAATATGGAGCTAACCTTTTTTTCTCTCTTTTTTATATGTCTACCCATTGGTCTCAATACCTGCTACTGAAAATTCCATCTTTTCCTCTCTGCTTTGAGAGTCCATCTTCAGGACATGCCAACTTGGGGCTATTTCAGAACATTCTTTATTTCATGAGCCTTGGTGTGTCCTCGCATAGCAATATTCTCGTAATTATTGAGGCTCTGCAGTACACTTTAGCATCTGGTAGGACTAGTCTCAGGGTTTCCTTGGTAAGGAATCCACCTGCAATGCAGGAGAGACCTCGGTTGAATCCCTGGGTCAGGAAGATCCCCCAGAGAAGGGAATGGCAGCCCACTCCAGTATTCTGGCCTGGAGAATCCCATGGATTCCTATTTTTATTCCTAGGGATTCAGAGAAGCCTGGCGGGCTACAGTCCATGGGGTCGCAAAGAGTGGGGACACCACTGAGCAGCTAAGCACAGCACAGGACTAGGCTCCCCTGATGCTTCTTCACAGAAGCTTCCTGATCATTCTCACCAGTTTATTTTTCAGTTAAAAACTTCGAGAATCTGCTTACTGTGAGATTGGAAGCCAGGGTCGAGGACTGCTGTGACGTTGCAGGTTGAGATTGTGTTAGATTTATGAAATAACTTGGGGAGAATTCACACCTTTTTGAGGTTGAGTCTTCCTGTCTGCAAGACAGGATGGTCTATTTGTTCAAGTCCACTGTTGGGTTCTGTGAAGTTTTCCTCCTATTTCTCTTGCCAGTTCTTGCATTTTTATTCCTAGGGATTCATATTTATTCTCGCATTTTTATTCCTGGGGATTTTTACCTTTTGTGTAATTGGCAGGTCTTCTTCCAGAATTCTGAAAGCAAGTTTTGGTTAAAAAGGGCAGTGGGTTCAACCATCTGTATTATAGATTCTGTTCCCAAAGCCGAGCCCCCTGACCCCTTGGCCTTGCAGTGCTGTCCACAGAGAGCCACGCGCCCCTCCCTCAGCCTGAACACAGCGCGGTGGGCGGAGGAGAGACAGGGGAGATCAAGGTTTGCCAGGCACCTCCTTGGCTTCCTGCTGCTGCTGCTGCTAAGTCACTTCAGTCGTGTCCGACTCTGTGTGACCCCATAGACGACATCCCACCAGGCTCCCCTATCCCTGGGATTCTCCAGGCAAGAATACTGGAGTGGGTTGCCATTTCCTTCTCCAGTGCATGAAAGAGAAAAGTGAAAGTGAAGTTGCTCAGTGTGTCCGAAGGTTAGTGACCCCATGGACTGCAGCCCACCAGGCTACTCCGTCCATTGGATTTTCCAGGCAAGAGTACTGGGGTGGGGTGCCATTGCCTTGGCTTCCTATGTGGAATGTAATTACTCCTCCAGACGATTCTGTGACTGTTGTCTTCGTGCCATCTGGGGCACGTCTCTTCGCTTCTCCCAGCTTCAGTCCATCTGCAGGTGAGGCTGCTAGGCTGATTGGTAATCTGCTCATTTTCCCAGAAAGCCTCGCCTTTCTCTGGAAGCCACTATCGGAACTGGTGGGACTGCTTGCTGCTGCTCCTGGTGCTGCTGCTAAGTCACTTCAGTTGTGTCCGACTCTGTGCAACCCCATAGGCAGCAGCCCACCAGGCTCCCCCATCCCTGGGATTCTCCAGGCAAGAACACTGGAGTGGGTTGCCATTTCCTTCTCCAGTGCATGAAAGTGAAAAGTGAAAGTGAAGCCGCTCAGTCGTGTCCGACTCTCAGAGACCCCATGGACTGCAGCCCCCCAGGCTCCTCTGTCCATGGGATTTGCCAGGGAGGAGTACTGGAGTGGGGTACCATCGGCTTTTCCGACAGGTGGGACTGGTCTCACATAATTGTTGTTCACTGAAGCTTCCTGATTATTCTCACCTGTTTTGATTTTCCATTTAAAAACTTGAGAACCAGCCTCTCTTGAGATGGGAGGGGGCAGACATGGAGCTCCTGGAGCGGGGCTGAGCCAGCCCCAGCGCTCCACACTCCAGTCGCCCTGTGGTTGGTGTGGCCGCGGGGGGCGCCCAGCAGCCACAGACAACCCCGGGGGCCCACCATCTGCTCTGGGCTTTGGCCCCACCTTCCGTGCCCCCGCGTCCCGGGCAGAGGCCGCCCCTGGAGTCCCCACGCGTCCCCGCCGCACACTGGCCTCGGCCCCCCCGCCAGCGTCCTGTGTGCTTTGGAAAGATGTCTTGACTTCTGTCTGGCGAAGCATCCTCGCCACGCCAAGCTGAGAGCGAGGTGGTTTCACAAGTCCCGTCCTGAGTGTGTGCTGGCCGGAACACACCCCGCAGAAACAGAATGATTCGTCTCCCAGTTGAGAGCTGCTTGGCCTCAGCGTCCGCACCTCTGTGTGCAGGCAGGCCATCTGCCCCCCACCCCCACCCCAGGGACCTGGTGTAGATACGGCCTTCACCACAGCGTGGCGCGAGTGGGGGGTGCTCCTGTGTGGGCCCCAGACCCTAGAGGGCCAGCCACTGCTCGGAGGACACGACCTCCGGTTTGCACAGACGCACAAGCTGAGCTCCTCCTGAGGGCCAACCCCGCAGGGTCCTTCCTTCCTATCCCACCAGGCTGCACTCTCACCTTCCGTGACCTGGCCCCCAAGCCAGGCGGTGGGGTGCAGATCAGGGCCATGGGGGCCCAGCAGGGTCCACCGGGCTCAGCCTGGCTCTTTCAGGGACGACGCAGACTGGGCTCTAGCGGACGAAGAGGAGCCTGCAGGGCTTGGGTGCTCAGGAGATGTTTTGTGGCCCCACAGAGGGGAGCTCAGGAAGTGGCCCGGGAAGACAGGGCTTCCTAGTGGCTGCCAGGGCCATCCGTGCACCCTCACAGCACTATCTGTCCCCGACTGCCTGATTCCAGAGCCCGTGGTCTGGGAAGAACTCGAGTGTCTGGGGCTGAATCCACAGTGCTCCCCGGGGCCTCCCTCTCTGGGCTGCATGGCCGGCGTTTCCCGTATTCCCGAGGGCAAGGGAGCAGTCCGGGCTGGAGGGGGCTGCCTCTCATGGGGGTCCCATAGGTGAGCATGACAGGGACAGACTGGCCCGATCTCAGGAAGCGGTGCGTCCTGAGCCCGGAGATGAGATGCCGGGAGCGAGGGGCCGGCCGCCCCCACCACCCTCGGCCACCTCCAGCCAGACCTACAGCTCTGACCCGGGGCAGCCCCACCACCTGACCCGTCGTTGAGCTCCCCGGCTTCCTGTAAGCGACAGTCCAGCCTTCATGCAAAATTCAGATTTACCAAAGATGGATTAAAGATAGGCCCCAAGTAAGCCAGTGTCTTTTTTTTTTTTTTCTCTTATCTGAGATAGTTAAAAAAAAAACAACAGCAGCACCACCCCGGGAAACCATATGCCTCACGGCCGCCTCGGTTGTTGCTATGCCAGCCTCCAGCGCAAACGAGACTTAGAACATTTCCAGGCCGCTAGCCATCCTCACGGCCTGGTGTTTCCCTGACACTTGGAGATTCTGCTCTAGAGAAGGCATCTATTTGGGGAGGAAATGCCCGGACTCTGCCATCGCCCGAGCCCAGCAGCTCCAGCAGAGGGGCCCCCGAAGCTCCAGGAACCCCGGCCGGGCGGGGACCTGGTCTGGCCAAACTGACCGGCTGGTCGGGCTTGTTGGGATGCCCCTGTTTTCGAGGCGGTTCCCCCAAAATCAGTCACACAAAGCAATCTAGGAAATTAGATGACCAGGAGACGCTGGCATCAGGAAAAAGCAAACGACCCAGGCTGGAAGGCCGGTGCAGAAGAGGGAAGTCGGGCGCTCTCACCCTGCTGTCTGAGCAGGGGGCAGGGCCCGTGTTCCTTGGGGGACCCAGGGCCCGTCCCAGCACAGCACAGAGGATGTTTCACCCAGGCCTGGGGGTGAGGACGCGGGCTGACTCGAGGACAGGGCCCCTCCCCGCGGCCGCTCCTCCCCGGCGGTCCTGACCCGTAGAATTCACTGGCTGCTTTCGCGCATTCCTGTTCGGAAGGAACAGCGCTGCGGGTGAGCCGTGGAGAGCAGAGCGCTTTCACCTCCTGTCTGAGGTTGGTTCCATGGAAGCAGGGCTGGGGCGCAGAATCTTGTCCCGGAGACCCTGCAGCTCCTGGGAGGAACCTGTAGGAAGTACAGGAAGCAGCCAGGCCGGCCCCAGCCCAACCCCGGGGAGCAGCGTTGTGTGAAGAGCACCTGGGGTTGGACTCCCCCCAACCCCCCCAGCCCCAGCCCCAGCCCCAGCCCGGGGCTGCTCTGGGACCCACATCAGCCCGTCACTGGCTGGGGGGCTGCCTCGGGAGGACGGGCCCAGGGGGGCTGTGCCGGCCAGCACGTCGGCACTAGGGAGCGGGCTTCCATAGTCGTGGGGGACGCCAGGAGCTCCCCTTCGCATCCCTTTTCTGGTAGGACCCTTGCGATGGTCCAGCAGTCAGGCCAGCAAGGACTGTTCCATTTCTGGAGCAAACAAGGCACCTCCAGACTCGGGTCCGGGTTCTCTGACCCCATCCGCTGCTCCTCCCTGGGGCCACGTGTACCGTACTCCTGAGGCCTTCCCAGTTCCAGGGGTTCAAGGGCAAGTTGGGGCCCAAGAAAACAGGAGTGAGGAAAACAGCTAGTCCTCCTCAGGGCACTGTCTGCTTCAGGCCACGGCACCCCTGCGGCCCACGTTGCCCTTGGGCCTGCGCTGCTGCAGGCTGGCACAGGGAGCCCCGGCCCCTGGGGACAGGATGGAGCTCACGGCCTGAGGCTAGGCAGGACAGGGGGCAGGAGGCATGCCCAGGGAGACGGGGCTGAGTCTGCTGAGTTCGAGTGAGTCTCCCAAGGCGAGGTTTGGTTTTCAGCTGGTAGCTCAAGGTGGAGTTGCCTTGAGCTGGTGAGGGGCTATGAGCTCTTCACCCTTTGGCAGGGTGGGCACTTGGGGCTGGGTGTGGCTGCAAGTGCCTCGGGGTGCTCTTCCCCACCCAGATCTGGTGGGCCTCTGCCTGAAGTGAGGGCCGCCTGGACTTCCCAGGGGGATACTAGCCAAGATCCGCACAGAAGGGGGCCCTTGCTCCTGACTGCAGAGCCTTGGGGAGGCCGGCTGGGTGTGGGGGCTGCAACACGGTTGGGTAGACCCTGCCATACGGCAGATCTGAGGGAAGCAGCTGGACTTTCAGGGCCCTGCTCCATAGTCACTCCAGACTCTCAGACTGGGGTGCCGACGAGTGTCTCCAGCTTCTAGCCTGAGGCCACATGGATGGTCCTCTCTGAGCTCTGTTACCTGGGCAGGCATGTGCCCAAGTAGGCGGCCCAGCCCCGGGGCTAGGGCTGGGCTTCAAGAGAACAGAGCTTGGCGTAGGGGGACTGTGTGTCCCCAAGCAACCACTTCACGCTGGAATGATGTGTTCACACGGTGCTTTGAACTTGTNGCCAGCACGTCGGCACTAGGGAGCGGGCTTCCATAGTCGTGGGGGACGCCAGGAGCTCCCCTTCGCATCCCTTTTCTGGTAGGACCCTTGCGATGGTCCAGCAGTCAGGCCAGCAAGGACTGTTCCATTTCTGGAGCAAACAAGGCACCTCCAGACTCGGGTCCGGGTTCTCTGACCCCATCCGCTGCTCCTCCCTGGGGCCACGTGTACCGTACTCCTGAGGCCTTCCCAGTTCCAGGGGTTCAAGGGCAAGTTGGGGCCCAAGAAAACAGGAGTGAGGAAAACAGCTAGTCCTCCTCAGGGCACTGTCTGCTTCAGGCCACGGCACCCCTGCGGCCCACGTTGCCCTTGGGCCTGCGCTGCTGCAGGCTGGCACAGGGAGCCCCGGCCCCTGGGGACAGGATGGAGCTCACGGCCTGAGGCTAGGCAGGACAGGGGGCAGGAGGCATGCCCAGGGAGACGGGGCTGAGTCTGCTGAGTTTGAGTGAGTCTCCCAAGGCGAGGTTTGGTTTTCAGCTGGTAGCTCAAGGTGGAGTTGCCTTGAGCTGGTGAGGGGCTATGAGCTCTTCACCCTTTGGCAGGGTGGGCACTTGGGGCTGGGTGTGGCTGCAAGTGCCTCGGGGTGCTCTTCCCCACCCAGATCTGGTGGGCCTCTGCCTGAAGTGAGGGCCGCCTGGACTTCCCAGGGGGATACTAGCCAAGATCCGCACAGAAGGGGGCCCTTGCTCCTGACTGCAGAGCCTTGGGGAGGCCGGCTGGGTGTGGGGGCTGCAACACGGTTGGGTAGACCCTGCCATACGGCAGATCTGAGGGAAGCAGCTGGACTTTCAGGGCCCTGCTCCATAGTCACTCCAGACTCTCAGACTGGGGTGCCGACGAGTGTCTCCAGCTTCTAGCCTGAGGCCACATGGATGGTCCTCTCTGAGCTCTGTTACCTGGGCAGGCATGTGCCCAAGTAGGCGGCCCAGCCCCGGGGCTAGGGCTGGGCTTCAAGAGAACAGAGCTTGGCGTAGGGGGACTGTGTGTCCCCAAGCAACCACTTCACGCTGGAATGATGTGTTCACACGGTGCTTTGAACTTGTCCTCAGCTTTGCCGCTTTCCCCAGAGGGGCGCCCAGGCCTCCAGCAGGCCTGTGCAGCATTCTTCCGTGGGTGTTGAGATCTCGGGGAGTGTGAGCTGCCAGGAGAGGCGGGGTGGAACCCGGCCCCCAGAGCCTGGCAGGCGCAGTGCCACGCCCTGGATGTTGGCATAGGACGGGCTCTGCTGGCTTGGAACCTGGGCGGGACACAACTGCCCCATTGTGACGGCCACATTCCTCCCCGGCAGGTGGGCCGTGCCACCGGCTGGGACGCTCCGCAGCGGGGTCTTGGTTTTCACCGTGGCTGCAACAGCTGAGTTTTGAGTCAATAGTGTTTTCAAGGTGACACTGGCTTTGTGGCCAAGGAGGAGGTGCCTTTGAGGACTTTCAGAGGGTGGGGTCAGGGGCATCCCGGGATTTGCTGTGACAACAGTCACCAAGCAAACCTTGCAGCTTCTTGTCCTGCCTCAAAGCAGAAAGGACCCAGTTATTCCAGATAGCCAGAACAGGGGTGGGGGAGGGGGCGTGGAGCCCTCGGCCCACCCCTTGTTGGTTGGGGGGGCCATGGCCCAGAGGTTGGAAGGTCTTGTCTGAAGTCATCAGGCCTGTATGTGTGTGGCAGAACCTAGGACTAAAACAGCAGTCTCCTGACCTCAGTCCTCTCCCGGGCACACTCGAGGCAGAAGGCATGTCTCAGAAAGGCCCCAGCAAACCGGGGTCCCCAGCACCCTGCTGCTGGCGTGGCCGCTGCGTAACACGATTCATGCCCAGACACGCCGTCACAGCTACTGTGAAGGCAGGCACTCGCCGCCCCCTCCCTGCACCTACGTCAGCACCTGGGGTCGGGCTGCTTGGCAGGCAGGACACTTGGGAGGAGTTCCGGAAGACCCTGTTCTCATGGTACAGCTCCCAGGAAGCAGGGAGGCCCACTCAGGTCCTGCACACGGAGTGGAGCATCGTGGCCGTTCCCCCAGGGCTGCAAGCCCCAGGATCTTAGCCTCACCTGTGGCCCATCTGCAGTACACCGGGCTCACACTGATGCCACTGTCTGTAACCGGACTCACACGGCCAAGCGCCTCCACTCCTTCCACTCCGCCGCGTCTACGGAGCGAGAGACCGTCTGGCTCCCCGGGGCCTCCCTCCTGAGTCTGGGGTTTGATGCCCCTACCTGGGCTGGGCCGTCTCTCCTCCCTTCTGCCCCCCACCCAGTTCTCCTCTTGTCCCAGCTCAGGTCTAGCCCTGACCAGAGGGTGGCCGGGAGGTGGAGAGGCCTCAGGGGCCTCCCAGCTGGGGCTTCTCCCCGCCCAGGTTTGCGTTCTAACCCTGGGAACAGGAAGGATCTCGGCGGCCGTTTTGCACGAGGAGCTGTCTCCCAGCAGCAGAGCAAACGTGCCCGGTGAGGACCTGGGCCCTGTGCGCCCCTAGGGTGGCTCCTGCCGCGGTCAGGGCCTGCATCGCAGGTCTGATGGGTGGCCTGGCTCTTCTCTCCTCAATCCCCCCAGCACCCCCCGACCCCCAGCCTGCCTTCCTCAGTTAATCAAAAGATTCCAGGACAAGCAGACGCACGAGAACGGGTTCCCCCACGGCGCAGGCAGGAACAAGGAGAATGCGCGTGGCGGGCCTGCCACCTCCCTCCAGAGAGAGCGCCTTTTCTTTCCCATTTGCCCAGCCTGCTGCAACAGCTTGTTCGCCGTGACAGCCAGTGGTTGTCTTTATTTCAAAGTGACACACAAATACTGCCGTCTGCGAACGGACCAGGGCCCTCGGGGCCGGGCCTGTGGCCTCTGCGTCGGTGGGCAGGCGGTGCTCCCTGCATTCCCACCTCCCAAAGCCCGATTCCCCCTGACTGCTGCCTCAGACGCACCTCCGTTTCTGTCTTGTCCCCAGGAAGGGGCTGGGCTGCCTCTGGTCGTGTCTGGGCCTCGCGCTCAGCTGTGAAAGCAGGCGTGTAGCTGGACCCACCCGCTGCCCCCTCTTGTGAGTGTGTGGGGTTGTGTCCAAGATGTGGCTGCCGCCGGCAGGCCCTAGGCTGCCTCCTCCAGGCCAGCCACACACACAGAGGCAGGGCTTGGCGGGTGCGGAGCTCTTGGCTCTTGCTGGGGCCTCAGATGGCCCTGCGGGACAGGTAGGGACCTCCTCTCACAGAGGAGGCTGCCGAGGCCTAAGTGTGGCTGGGGGCTGGGGGGGGGGGGGTCTGCCTGCGGCCCCCCACTGTGAGCCTGGCCCGACCCCAGCGGGGCTGAGACACCCACCACCCGAGGGCCCGGGAGTCCAGGGCCCCGTGTGGAACCATGCACCACGTGAACGTCAACCCCACCCCCCGGCCCATGTTCCGTCCCCGCCGCGGCGAGAGGGTGGCGTGGCCCCTCGCATCCCCTCTGCGCGCAAGTGCAGCCTGGCGGCGTCTTCCTCTACGTCAGTGGGCCCGCTCCTGCCGTGTTCTTCCAGCAGCTCAAGAGCCTCCCTCGGCCTGAAAAGACATGCTTTACGGAACCAGCATCATGGGGAATGATGCTGGGTCACTCCCTTCTTTGCACTGCAACGGTGTGACGAGGCACGTTTGTGTCGCTGCGTCTGAACTGTTTTCTTGCGGCGAGAATCCGAGAGGTGAACCCGCCACTTGGGTTTTGCAGGAAGGCTGTGCGTGAAGGCCTGCCCCCACCCTCCCTCCTGCACCACCC
>SJYX01009880.1:261038-287707 GCA_006410675.1 Oreotragus oreotragus
GGCAGTCATTAGAGTGCGTGTGTTTCGGGCAGAGGACCCCTGCTCCTCACTCCATCCAGGAGCTAGGGGACCCCCCCCCCATAATCCCCAAGTCAGGAGCACTGAGGGACCTGCTTGTCACAGAGCCGTCATGAGCTTGTCAGCTCAGCCCCCAGCGGCACCCAGGCCAGTCCGCGCAGCCCTGATGCTATAGAGGGCCTGGCCTGAAAGTCCTGCTGGGTGCAGGGCCACCTGCCCACCAGGGTACCCTGGGAGGCGACACAGGCTGGGCCCTCCCTGCCCCGCAGAGGATGCACTGCTGGTGCCGAGGGGTCAGCAGTGCACTCGGTTCAGCCCAGAGTGGGCTCCTGTGCCTGGCCCCCAAGTGACAGCCCCTTTGCTCACCAAGCTCAGGAGACCACAATGTTTACAGCCCTGAGGACTGTAAACAGGACAAATGTACAAAGGCTTGTGTAATTGCTAAGAAGCCAGGGTTGGCCCATGTCCTCTGGCCACAGAGGCCATGCCTCGAGATCTATCAGGTCCTAAGGACGCCCCCCGCTCCCCTGGGGATGAGCCGCCACAGCACCCCACCTAGACTGTGCTTCTCTGTTTAGCAGCTCTTCCTTTCTCAACCAGGCCCAGGAACGTGCAGTTCATGAAGCAGGGGAGGCGAGGCTGAGGCTGGGGCTGGGAGGAGCCCCATGCCCTCCCCTGGCAACCTTGTCAGCCCCAAGGCCAGGGGCCCAGAGACGCTGCCTCATGCTCCCCGTGACTGGCAGAGGAGGCTCCCCTAGAGTGGACCTGGATGGACGGCCCGAATGGCTCCTTACCTGCCGACCTCAGGCCACATCCATGGCGGGGCTCGGGGCTGGTTGCAGCACATCGCAGCTCAGCATCCCCCGTGGTGCCCCCCCAGGGGCGGGGCCGGCGGGGGACGCCACCGCGAGCACAAGCTCTGGGCCTGCTGTTGGGTCCGGCCCCACTGAGGGCCACCCGCAGCCAACAGGGGTACCATCCGTGGGCCACCAGGACATAGGCTGCCTCTGAGCAGCCTCCTCATGTGCAAACAGGGCTTGTAACATTCCTGGGGCTTAAGTGAGAGAATCAACACCCCAAAAATCCCAGGACCACCCTCCACGTACAGTGCGCTCCCAACTGTTCAAACATTTATCCTCACTTGGAGCAGGGTGGAAGGAAACGCACCGAAATGCTAACAGCAGTCGGGCTCCGAGAGGCTCTGGTTCCTGTCTGGACTGTTCTGTTGATGTTCCTATAATGACACATGTTGCTTTTATCATCTTACATGTTAATTGCTCAGTCGTATCTGACCGTTTGCGACCCCATGGACTGTAGTCTACCAGGCTCCTCTGTCCATGGGATTTCCCAGGCAAGAATACTGGAGTGGGTTGCCATTTCTGACTCCAGGGGATCTTCCTGACCCAGGGATGGAACTTGGGTCTCCCACGTTGCAGGCAGATTCTTTACTGTCTGTTCAGTTCAGTCACTCAGTCATGTCCGACTCTTTGCGGCCCCATGGACTGCAGCACACCAGGCTTCCCTGTCCATCACCAACTTCCAGAGCTTACTCAAACTCACGTCCATTGAGTTGGTGATGCCATCCAATCATCTCGTCCTCTGTTGGCCCCTTCCCCTCCTGCCCTCAATCTTTCCCAGCATCAGGGTCTTGGACTTCCCTGGTGGCTCAGCTGGTAAAGAATCTGCCTGCAATGCGGGAGACCTGGGTTCAATCCCTGGGTCAGGGAGATCCTCTGGAGAAGGGAATGGCAACCCACTCCAGTATTCTTGCCTGGAGAATCCCATGGACAGAGGAGCCTGGGGTTGCAAAGTCCAGGGGTTGCAAAGAGTTGGGCACTACTGAGTGAGCAACAGCACACACAGAAAGTGGCTGAGGCTCAGGCGGTACACGGCGCCCCCGGAGTAGGGCTGGACCTCGATCCCAAAAGACACTGCATCCCCAGGGGGAGGACACCAGGGCGCCCCTCGCCTGAAAGTCACAGCCACTGGGTCCTCCACAGGCCACCCCCGTGGAGGGACTGTGGAAAGGACCAGAAAGGGCCTGGGATGCAGAGTCAGACCTTGATTCAAGCACCTCAGTTTCCTTACCTGTAAAAGGGGGAGGTGACAGTGTCCACTTCACTGAACCCACAGCTCGGGGCGGGAGGTGGTATGTTCTCTGCCCAAAGCAGGGGTCTGCGCCCACTCTTCCTCTGACACCCACTGAGTCCCACTCCTGGGCAGCGGCTTGCAAAGTGGGAACGACCAGCCGCCTTCCTCCAGAGCCCCATTAACCCTGGCTGCAGGCCCCTGCCGAGGACAGCGGGCAAGGGTGGCCCACGAAAAGGGCAAGATGAAAAAAGGGAACAAGCCGAATGGGAGGCTGCCGGCCTGCTCCCTCACAGTCACCCTCCGAGTCCCGGTGAATCGCAGCCACCTCGTGCCTGCCTACCGCACCTAGCTTGTCGCCTAAAGAGCTGGGATTAGGGAAGCCCCTCCAGGGGCAGGGCATCTGCCTATGTTCCAGCTGATAGGCCAAACGCCCCGCCTCCCTCGCAAGCCAACACCATCAGCCTGACCAGTGACCTCTCATTTCCATGAGAAGACCCAGCACCATCTTTCTAATCCTGATTTAACAGGCCAGGGGACTCGATTCAGGCAGAGCGTTTTATCATCACCTGCCTTTGTTTCATGGGAGTCCTGTTCTGGAGGACTCATGAGTTCTTTTATGAGAAGTCTCCCAAGATCTGTCAGTGGCTTCTGGATGGATTTGGGGAGAAACAGAGCAATTAAGTTATCCGTCCTGCTGACTGATTCTGAAACCTGAAACCTGGGCTCTGGGTGAATTCAGAAAGCCTGTAGCTCACCACACCGAGTGGAGGCCCGTGGGGCCTCAGTGTCCCCCCTCTGCTGAATGAAGGGCTTGAGGCAGGCGAGGTGTCTCGGGGCACGGCCCCTCTGATGTGTAGGGGTTCAAGTCCAGGGTGGGATCAGGGACGGTCCTCCCAGCCCCCGAGCAGTTAGAGCCTGAGTTACTGCAGGTCAGGGCGGAGTTTATTTCACCATTAATTTCCTGGGGGTGACAAGTCTACAGAGTTAAGGCTCCAGCAGATACCCTCCACCCACAACCTGGCATCCAGTTCTCACGCTGAAGCACGGCAGAGTGGCCCTGGGAGCCACTGTTTTGGCTCCAGATGGGATGGGATGGGGAGAGGGGGCTGCATGGTTTGGGAGGTGCATGGGTAGCGCTGAGCGCCCACTCTGACACTGGGTCGGGGCTGCAGCCGCCAGGCAGTCCCGGGGAGCCTGGCTCAGCTCTGCCTGCAAGGACAATGCCCAGGAGACCCCTGCTTCCTCCAGGCGCCTCCCTAAAGCACAGGGACTGTTCACTCAAAGACAGTGGCCAAATGCCTGATTGGACTCAGGCGTTTAAAGGACGTGGTGTGAATAGAGAGAGGGTGGGTGTGGGCATTCAACAAGTCTGCCCACCTCTCGACTTCCAGAGGAACAAATAGATGGGATGGGCCATCAGCGGGGATCCAACTCCCCCCAGGAGGCTGGGAGATGTGTCTGGGGAGGGTGAGAGGAGGAGGGGGTCGGTAGAGGGAGACAGAGGAGGAGCTGGTGGCTCAGGGGCCCAGAACTGCCTGGCTGGCACCCTCTTGCCTGCCTGTCCAGGGCCGAGGGCAGCATCCTGGGTGGTCTGGGCACAGGGCAGGGTGGCAGGAGGTGGGGCCCTCCCAGAAGGCCCGTCACTTGTCCACGTGCTGCAGCAGCAGGTCCACGGCCTCCGCAAGGTTGTCCACGTATCCATCAGCCTTGACTTCCGGATGGTGCTCGTCGCTGGGCCTGGAGGGCAGGACGGTGGGTTAGCCAGTCAGTAACCCTTAGGTGGCCCTCTGAGGTCACTGCCTTTCCAGCATCCAGCACAGGCCCGGCCTCGCCCTCGGGAGGCTTCCAGGCCCTTCTGCATCCCAACAGGCTGGGCTGGCCTTGGCCGGTGCAGTTCCTGTCCTCCCCATGCCCCAGTCCTGGCCACCCCCACTCAGAAGCACCCAGGCCTCCCTCTGCCCAGACTCCTCCCTGAGCCCCTCCTGTGGGTAGCTTGCTCAGAGCCCCGTGGCAGAGTGGCCGCTGGCCCCTGCTCCGTCCATGCCGCCAGCAGAAGCATCATGCCCTGGAGAGCAGGGCCCTGAGCTCCGTCCTGCTCCGAGTTTCCCAGCCAGACCCCTAGGTGGGTGGGGGCTCACGTACCCCCAGAGGCTGCACCACCCAGCAGAGGAAGGCTCCTCACAAAGCTGCTCTCCGGCTGAGATCTGGGGGGAGAGGACAGCCCAAACCCTGCATCTGCGCCCTCCTCTGTTCCCCGAGGCCTCATTGGACGTGGAGAACAAGGGCAGTGAGGCCACACGATGAGGGTGGGTGTCCGCTGGGACCCCACACCCCGCGTGGGGGCTGCAGGCTGAGCCAGGCTTCTGGCAGACATGGGATGGGGAGGGGAACTAACGGGGCTGCAGCCTTAGTCCCAGGAGGGGGCAGGGGCTCGGGGTGGGCTCCTGGGGATGACCCCTGGAGCCTTGACAGTTGTGGGAGCGGCCTAGGGGGCGGGCTATCAACTGGAGCGTGGGGCGCTGGTAACAGGAAGGCACCCCCCAACACTGCTCGTGGGCTGGTGGCAGGGGCAGTGGGGGGACACCCCAGTGCAGCTTCCCACACGGAGGGGCTGCTGCTGGCATCACCCCAAGGTCTGAGCCAAGCGCCCTGGGCAAGCACGAGAGCACACCCACCCCAGCAGTGGGGCCACCACCTCGGACGCCCCCTGGGAAGAAGTGGCTGAAGTGGGTTCTTGTGCTGCAGTCCATGGGGTTGCAAAGAGTCAGACACAACTGAGCACCTGAACTGAACTGAGCTGAGCAAAGGCGCCTTTTGTGGGGGCTGGAGGGGGGTGAGTTTGCCGCGTGGCTCGTGGGATCCTAGCTCCCTGACCAGGGATCGAACCCGTGCCCCCTATAGCGGCACCGTGGAGTCCTAACGTCTGGACCGTCAGGGGTGTCCCAGGCGCATTTTCTTTCATAGCGCTTTCAGCCCGGTGGCCTGGAGGCCTCCTGCCCAGGGCTGCTGAGGCCTGAGCGGGGCAGGGATGTGGGAGCGGAAAGTGTGGCTACTCCTTATGACTGAGGAGGCCTGCCTTTGACTCTGCCCTGTCCCCCTCCCCAGGGCCTCTGCTCACGTGCCCACCCTCCTGTATGGGCTGAGGCCACTTTTCTGCCGGCTGCAGCCCCCGCCCCCCAGGGACAGCCCTCACCCATCTCCCATCCTCTTCTCCTTCCGTCCCCGGGGTGGAAGCAGGTGACAAAACGGGGATCAAAGAGGTTCAGAGACTTGCTCGAGGTCACACAGCAGGGAGGGCAGACCCAGATCTGACCTGGTTCTTCTGACTCCCGGCCTGATTCTGGGTGCCAGAGCCTCCAGGCATGTGGGAGCACATGTTCCCACCCCTCCAGGAAGGCCCCCGTGGGCAGCGCCTAGTCCAAGCAGAGGCCACCTGCAGGTGCCAGGGCCAGCAGGCATTGGGCATCGCTCCTGGTCTTCTCAAGTGTGACAAGTACACAACGACCCTCACCCTTGCCTGCAGATCAGCAACTCTTGCGTCAGTGGAGGTATTTAAAGGATTATTATTTCGCTCTGGCCAGATCCAAACATCTAGTGAACACGGGAATTTAAGACCCAAATTACCCGGTGTCGGTGCTGAAATCCGTGGTTGTTAACTGTTGAAAAGTTGTACATGGCACACACTCTGGACAACAGTGTTGGCACCTATTTGTGAGCCACGAGTCCACTCTAGGCAGGCAACACAACAAAAGGGCACCAGCGTGTTCGCCAAGAACACGTGCTAGAATGTTCCCGGCGGCTTCAGTCGTAATAGAAGAAAAGGTGGAAACTGCACAAACGTCCATCAATGGGGTAGTACGTGCACACGTCCAAAGGGCCAGGACCCCACCACCACCCACAGTGAGCCACCCCCAGGCTGCCAGGCTACTCTTTGTCCCCCACAGACATCGCGATGGGTGGAAGAAGCTGGGCTCAAGGAACCCAGGCTAGAGGACCTGTTCGTGTCAAGTTCCGGAGTGGGTAATGCCAGTCTCCCGGGCAGAGGCCAGAAGACGGTTTCCTCTTGGGGGATGGGGTGGCAGTGTTCTAGATCTTGACCCAGGTGGTGATTATGGGGGTGGCCTGGTGGAAAGAGCATCACACTGTTCACGTTCCGTGCACTTGTCACGTGTGTAAAACACACGTAGGGTCACACTTGAGGTATTTTTACCTTGAAAGTTTAATTTAAAAGTCGCATATAAACTCACTTATTCCATGTGTGCATGCTCAGTTGCTTCAGTCGTGTCCCGACTCTGCGACCCCGTGGACTGTGTGTCTACGGGAATTCTCCAGGCAGGAATACTGGAGTGCGTTGCCATTTCCTCCTCCAGGGGATCTTCCTGACCCAGGGATCGAACCCATGTCTCCTGCACCTCCTGCATTGGCACGTGGGAAGCCCAACTCACATGTAGAGGTGTCTGTTTCCCATCGTGGCAGTTATTCTCTATGGCCCATGGATCAAACCATACCAGCAGCCTGTTTTTGTACAGCACTCGAGCTAAGAATGGTTTCTACATATTTAAAAGTTTGTGAAAAGAAGAGAACGCAGAGCACATGGCCCACAAGCCTCAAACCGCTGCCCCCTGGGCCTCCCCAGCAAAGGCTCGTGGGCCCCTGGCTCTGGCCGTCCGCCCTCCAGGGCCCCTCCCTTCCCATTCCCCCAGGGAGGGGAACTCATGGCCTCCCAGTGGGTCCCGGGTCTCTGCGGACAGCCCTTCCTCCTTGGAACTCGGGGCTCTCCGCCCAGGCCCTCCCAGGGTGCAGACAAGCCATCCCCTGAACATACTGAGGGATGCCCGCCTTGGTCATGTCTTTTTGAAGCAGGCGGGTGAGGGACTCCTCTCTGGGCAGCTCCCCCTGAGATGGGAGCGGCCCGGCCCAGGGCGCAGCAAGCCGGGCCCTGAGAGATGGAGACGGGGCTCCTGAACGGGCAGCAGACCCACTGCGACAAACCCCTACTCAGGAGGTGGCTGTCGGGGAGGGGGATGTCTTCAGGCCATGCCCACCCAGGTGCTGACACCCTCTGTGCCCTCTCTGTGCGCCCCTTAAGGTCAGATCCCTGACCTTTCTCTCCACCGCGATAGGGTCCAGGGTGGGGGGCAGGACATCCTCAAAGCAGAGCGCAGCCTCTTCCAGCAAACACCGCCCCCCCCCCCGCCAATGAATCTTCGTCTCCCATCCTCGCCGGGGTGGCTGGCCCCGGGACTGCCCGCCTCAGACCTTCTCCAGCCCCTGGGCCAGGTTCACTGTCCAGTCAAACCAACTCCACCCCGAGGGGGAACCAGAAATCGACCCGTGAAAGAAGATGCCTCCTAATGAGATCCTAGGCGGCCCCACGCAGCATGCAGTACAAGCCGAAATGGGTACGCAGCTAATTATGCTTAATTACATATCATTTGAATTCAAGAATCCATTAAAAGAAAGGACTGCATTAGCAGCCAGCCGCTGTTTGCCAACACACAGAGGAAATCGTGGACTTTCATGTCGTAATTACATGACGCTGCCGTGGGCCGCGGCTGGCTCTCCTGGGGCCCCCAGTCCAGGCCCGCCCGCCCTGAGGCCCCCGAGGCTGCTACGCCTGGCCGAATTGGTCGGGAGAAGACGACAGGCCATGTCGGCTGGTGACCTGTGACCCTTGGGGCCTCAAAGAAGTCACACTACAGAAGCTGAACCAAGAAGCCCAGCAGAGACGTGCCCTTTGGCAGTGGGAACAGAAGCAGAGGGTGACGGACAAAGGGGCTGAGAGACACCCCTGGCCTTTGAGCAGGCTGGACAGGGCTGGGTGTGCTGGGGAGGAAGGGGGGAGGAGGGAGGACTGGGAGGAGGGAAGACTGAGGGGGTGAGGACTGAGAGGGGAGGACTGATGGGGAGGACTTTGAGGCAGGAGGACTGGGGGAAGGACTGAGAGGGGAGGAGTGCAAGGTGGGAGGAGGACTGAGAGGTGGGAGGACTGAGAGGGGGAGGACTAAGAGCGGGAGGACTAAGAGCAGTGAGGACTGGGAGGGGGAGGACTGGGAGGGGGAGGACTGAGAGGCAGGAGGACTGGGAAGGGGAGGACAGGGGCTGTCTCTTATACACATNGGGGGAGGACTGGGAGGTGCGAGGACTGAGAGGTGGGAGGACTGTGAGGAGGAGGACTGCAAGGCAGGAGGACTGAGAGGCAGGAGGAATGGGAGGCGGGAGGACTGAGGTGGGGAGGACTGGGAGGCAGGAGGACTGAGAGGCGGGAGGACTAAGATAGGAATAGAGAAGAGACCAACGAGCAGACAGAGGAACACACACACCCGGGACAAGGAGGGAGGAAAGAGAAACCGAGTCAGACAGAGAGAAAGAGAAAACAGAGGGAAAAGGGCGGGGGGGACAGCAGGGAGCAGAGAGACCCTCGGGGTGGGGAGCAGAGCAGGACAGGTGGAGGGAGGAAGGTAAGAAAGAGAAACGGAACACAGAAGCATGGCAGAGCAGACACCAGAGTCCCCGAGCCCCTCTCCCCTCTGGGGGATTAGGAGAGGCCCCTCTCTGTACCCTGAGGCTTGGCTGGGGCCCCCACGGGGGTCGCGACCACAGCAGCCTTCCACCTCAACAGCCTCCTCCCGAGTGGGGCCGCCCCAGGCCCACGGAGGGCGGGCTCCCTGCTCTCTTCCCAGCCGGCGTCTCTTCACTTCCTGTGGCCTCAGTCTCCTCATCCGTAAGGTGGGCGTGTGGTCTGACGCACGGGGTCACTGAGAATGAAGCACCTGGCACCTTGCCTGCACCCGGGGGGCCCTCGAGGGGAGGCCGGCTTCGGCCGCTCAGCCTTTGCCCTCTGCCCTCCCCAAGCCCACGGTCCAGTCCCACATTCAAAGTCGTGACCAGGGCTGAGAACGGAAGGACAGGGTATGGGGTCTGAGGGAATTTGGGAGGGGATCTGTAATCCGCCTGGCAATGCAGGAGACGTAAGAGACACGGGTTCGATCCCTGGATCGGGAATATCCCCTGGAGGAGGGCATGCGAGTCACTGCAGTATTTTTGCCTGGAGAATCCCATGGACAGAGGAGCCCGGTGGGCTACAGTNGAGGGGATCTGTAATCCGCCTGGCAATGCAGGAGACGTAAGAGACACGGGTTCGATCCCTGGATCGGGAATATCCCCTGGAGGAGGGCATGCGAGTCACTGCAGTATTTTTGCCTGGAGAATCCCATGGACAGAGGAGCCCGGTGGGCTACAGTCCATAGGGTCTCAAAGAGTCGGACACGACTGAAGCGACTTAGCATGGCACTGAATGTGGGGATCAAGGAAGCTTCTAGAAGAAGGGGCATTAGGCTAGATCCCGGCCCCTGCCATCCATGTGAGCGTAGCCCTCAGGTCCTTCTCCGAAGTTGGAAGCAGAGGCAGGTTCCCTGGGTGGCTGAGGGGAGGTGGGCGCCTCTGCCCTCCCAGGCTCCTGTGTGGGGGCGGTGTCCAGGAGTATCTGGTTGAGTGTGAGCCTGGGGACCCACCTCTCTCTGGGTAAACTCCACTGTGGCTCCCATTGCCCACATCACAGCCCAGCTCCTCAGCAGAACAGACAAGTCTATCCTAACGGGGTGTCCTCTCAGTTGCCCTGCGTTCAGGGCTCACCCGTCTTCAGATAGTCGATGCTCTCCCACGCTTCCGTCCACACTACGTCCCAGAAAGGTACGATCGCCAGGTCCTGCTCCACCTGCAAACTCCTACTCATCCTTCAAAGCCTCACCCACCTGCTCCCATCTCCAACTCTATGCTCCATAGCAAGCTGCTCTCTTTTCTGAGCACCCAGAACTTGCCCCCCCAGGCCCCAACTCTCATACCATGCTGGCCAAGCACCAGCTGACCTGAGCTGCCTAGAAGGAGGGGCCGGGCTGCCTGCCCCAGTGACCACCCACATGGGCCACACAGGCACCCAGGAAGGGTCTGCCAACCAGTAAATGAACAAAGGCCCCACCCAGAGGGGCACTGCCTGTTAGTTATTCCGCCCCCTCACGCCCTGTGAGCGAGAAGGAGGCAACGGCAGAGGCAGAGAACAAGGCTAATCTGTGTTGGCCTGGACAGCTTCACAGGGCCCATCTTTGTACCGGTCCACCGAAAATGGCAGCTGGACGCCCAGCAGAGAAGCCCAGCACGGAGCAGTCGCCACGCTCGCCCCCTCCTCCCTGGCTCCACTAACTAAGGGGACCGCCCTGTGACATTCTCGAGGACACAGGGCCACCTGCCCCCACCCCCCATCCTGGGTCTGCTCCAAGACAGAGGCCACGGTGCTGCCCGCGCAGGGCATGGCGTGCGTCCTCGTCCAGATGGTTTTGGAAGCACCGGCCGCACCCCGGGTGGCCAAGGGCTGGGCGCTAGGGCAGGCTGGCTGGCCGTGTGGATTCGGGGAACCGGGCCCTGGCTCCAGGGCGAGTGACCCAGCCGAGGCTGACGCCAACTCCGGGCTGTGCTGACGAAGTTGGAAGAAAAGGGCAGAGAGGGCTTCAATTTGTGGGCCGGAGGTGATGAGGCGGAGCCAAGGGTGTCCTTCCAGCTGAGCCACTGGAAAGACCCGGGGGCCTGAGCGCCTGTTTCTAAGATGGTACAGGCCAGCGCGTGGCCTCCTGCAGACGCCAGGGGGTACGTGCCGGGACCTGCTTCCACCTGCCCTCGTCCACTCTCTTCTGAGGGCGGGTGATGAGATCCTCATCACCGGCCATGGTCCAAAGATGGATGGGGCTTCTCGCAGTCCACTTGCTGGCCCAGGATGCCCGCCGTCCAGACAGCAGTTTGTTAGGACCCAGGGGGCAAGCCAGTGATCCCCGGCCTGCACCGGCTGCTGGCAGGTGCGACCTCATGGTGGGGTGGCCCGGGAGGATGCTCCTGGCCACAGATCTCAGAGGTGGGGCGGGACGGGCCCAGACCCAGGCTGACACCCTAGGCACCTCTGGGAACCTCTGGTTTAGTCCTGCTGTGGATGGAGAAACCGAGGCAGGAGCTGTTCTCTGCAGAGCCTGAGCCTGGAGCCTGCCAAGAGCCGCCGAGCCCTGCTTCACACCGGGACTCCGACTTGGTCCCTGCTTGCAAGGAAGGTACCTCGGAGACGAGGACCCCCGCCCTCCGTCATTCTGCCTGGACCACTCGTGGGCTCCAGGCGTGGATCCCTGGCCTCACTCGGAAACCTGCCCGGGCCTCAGGCCTGTTTCCCGGAGCTCCACCCACCAGTCCCTCGGCTTCCCTGGCCTCTGGTTCCCCCGCTGCCTGCCCTCGGTCTAACCTGTTTGGGCTCAGCCTTGGTGGAGCAGAGCAGCCTGGAGCCCCCCGAGCCCCTCCTCCTGCCCCTCGGTCACCCAACCCGCTCATGCAGACGGTGGGGGGACCCCCTCTGGACACCTTAAAATCACATGGTGGGTAATATACTGAAATAAAAACCCAGGCTTAAGACAGTCCTGGCCTCAGGCCCCTCTGAGGACCTCCCGGGGCTCCCTGGCCTGGAGGCAGACACATTTCTACTAACTGAGCCTCCCCAGAGGTCAGAGCTCTGCTGGAAGGTGGGGGTGGGGGAATGCCCCAGGGGCTTCCTTTCCTGGCAGGTGTCTGGGCCTCCCCTGTCTGCTCCTTTGTAAGGGGCAATGAGGTGGGGTGGGGAGGAAAAGCTTCTCCCCATGAAGGCTTTGTGTAAATGACAAAGAGGTGCACCCAGGTGAGCCAGGCCCCTTGGGGCCCCAACTGTGGAGCCTGGAGCTGACATCACAGGCGGAGGCCCCTTCCCTGCAGCCTCTGCTTGTAGGAAGATCTTAAGACGGGGGAGGGTCCTGGGCACCGGCTGTGCCTGTGCACATGTGGGCTGGGGTGGGAGGGGGGCGCAGGGGTGCGCCCCAGAGAGAAGAGAGGGTCACACTTGTGTCGAGCACCTTGCAGCCTCAGCCATTCCCTGGACGCCCCCTCTCCTTCAGGCATGTGGCGCCCCAGGGCCCAGAACCCCACTCAGGATGGCTGAGCCATCCCCCAGCTGGGAAGGACCAGGAGTCTCTCTCACCAGCAGGAGGCACTTGCTGGACCTGGTGTGTGAACTGAGACCGCAGAGGAACCTGCCGCTGACTCGAGGGCCCACCTTGCCCGCAGGCAGGTTCCAGGATGCAGGCAAAGCTCCCCGGGCTGGAGGCATGGGTGAGCCACAGCCAGTGCACCTCAAGGCCAGGGGGACAGCCGGGCACCGGGCCCACAGCTGCTGCGGGCGGGCTTCGAGGAGCGTCTCCCACGTTCCCTGCACAACGCCCCACGGTGGGCATCGGGATGGCCTGTTCTAGAGATGAACACACAGACCCATGATGGGGCAGGGGGGCCTGCCCACAGCCACAGGCAGGGAACGGCAGCACTGGGACCTCAGTCCTGTGTGTCCGGATTTAAACCCAGCTCTCACTCTAGTGATTCTGCCCTCGGCACACGGGACAGACCATGCGTCTGGGAATCGCCGATGTACTGGCTGATCTCTGGCCAGGCCAAGAGCTCTGTGGGCAGGGGTGCACCCCAGCCTCTGGGTCAGCCCCCGGCTGGGGGTGGGCCCCAGGAAGGGTCTGCTACCTTTGACTAACGCCTGGAGGACAGCAGGGTGTTTGTGAGACACCAACGAGGGAAAGAAAGGCACGGTCCACCCTGGAGCTGCAGAGCACCACCCCGCCCCCGACCCCTCATGGCAGACCCCAGAACTCCTGAGCTGGGCCCTGGCGGTCCCGGCACCCAGGCCAGGCCTGTTTCACCCAGGAGAAACCAGGCAGAGGGCAGTGGGGGCCTGAGCCGTGGACCCTGGCATCCGCCCTGGGGCCCCTCTGCCCGCAGGAAGCAAACGGGCCTGTTTATGGGTGTTTCAGCCTGGTGGCACCTTGTCAACCAGAACTGACCCAGTGCGCTAGCTGTTTCCTGTGAGGCCCTCCCTGCCCGGTGGCTGCAGGCACCGGGCGTGCTGAGAAGCGAGTCGGGGCGTGCAGACGTGAGTGGGTGCTGCCGCGTGACCGCCTGCTGGCCCATCCGCAGACACGAGAGGCTTCCTCATGCTGACAAACGAGGTCGTCTGAACCTCCAACCCTGGCCGGAGCCCCTGCCTTGGCCTTTGCCGGGTGCACGTGCACAGCAAGGCCAGAGTCACAAACCGGGGACCCCTGGATGTGTCTGGGTGGGGCCCACATAAGAGTGTTTCGAGAACAGGAGCTGGCAACTTGACGTCGTTTGAAAATCTGAAAGACTCCTAAGCCTGGGCTGGGGATTCCGTAGGCAAAGCCAGTGGATACCGCGTGGCAGCCGCTCCCTCGAGGGGGCGAGCGGCTTCTAGTTCACCACACTCCCCACTGCTCCCTATCGTCTCCCCATTCTTAGACCAGGCCCAATCCCCTCCACCACATTTCCTGCCTGCCCGTGCGAGTCTCTGAATTTGCTGCCCTGCCCCAGCATCACTGGCTTTCTGGGACTCATTTCTCAAGGAACAAGCCCCTTCCTCCAGGAAGCCTTCCCTGAAACCTTGCCCCTGGTCCTCATCTCAGTTAGGTGCCCCTCTGTGCTCTGTGGTCAACCTGTGTTGACCCCACTGGAGCACTGGTTACACTCTGCTTCAGTGTCTGGTTGCCTGGGTGATGCTCCCTCCAAATCCTGAGCTCCCTGAGGTCAAGGGCATCCCCATGGTGGCTGTCTGCTGGGAGCTGGCACAGATAGGAACAATCAGCCAACTGCCTGAGCAGATAAGCAAGGGGCCTCCTTCCTTCTGACCATTGGGAGCTGCGTGTCCTCGTGAGGCATCTGGCTCCCTGTGAGCCTGAACTGCCTAGAAACCTAGGCGTGGGGGCCAGTCCGTCCCCAAGGCCATGAGGCAGGAAGGCAGCTGTCTGAGGCTCCGGGCCCGGGAGTCCCGCCTGGCCTCACTGTCCCGCCCCTCCCATGGGGCACACGCAATCTGGATCCTCACTTCCGTGGGAAGGCCCACTGCCCAGCCCCCGAGCGCCAGGCCACGGAGAGCTCCCTTCTGGAGAAGCATTCACCAGAATGAACCCTCTCCCACAAACCCAGGCTCTCAGAGGCACAAACGTGTCACCATGAACACGACACTGCTAGTGGCCAGTGTCACGGAACCCGAACAGGCAAGCCCCCTGCACCCACCTAGGCCTGCAGGACGCTGCGTCTTCACGCTAAGCAGGCTCCGACACCCGAGGGCAGGGCCCACGCTGCAGGCATGGGTGTTGGACGCAGAGGCTCACAGAAGCTGGGGGCTGCACTAGCAACCACGAGGGGCCCGAGGCGTCGGGCAGGTGCCTGCCCTGTGCTTCCCCACTCCCGGCAAGTCTAAATCCAGCCTCCTTCATGTGGCCCGCGAGATGGCCCCAGAGCCCACCAGCCACACCCCCCCATAACCCCCCAGCTCGGGTGTCCACACACTCACGTTCCCCAGCTGTCCATGTCACTGCCTAGAACATGCTCTCGTGCCCCCTCCTTTTTCTAAAGTCTGACTCAGAAAGAACCGTGCCCCCACCCGCCACCATGGTCTCTGGAACCCATCCTACCCCCTGGATGAGTGAATGAACACCCACTCAGCCTCAGAGACACGGGGAATCCACTTGGGACCTTTGAGAGTCATGGGAAGAGTACCCCAAAGAGGGTGGCTCTGTCAACAGAGCAGGCAGAGCTCCTTGGCACGCAGGGAAGCCCCAGGGCACCCCAAGTCAGGCCTGAGTGGTTAGCACACACACCCCCTGTGACTCCCACACATTGTCAAACAGTGAGGGTGGTTTCTCTTTCCTTTCCTCTTTTCCGGACCCAGAAGACATCTCAGGTCTGACCCTAGAGGCCCCTAATTACAACCACACCTGAGCCAGGGCAAGGGAGGGCCAGGGGGTGCCTGCTGGGCTGGTCAGAGGGTGCCTGACCCTGGTTTTGGACTAGGCTGGCCCTGACTGCTGTGTGGCCTTGAGGAAATACTCGGAGCCCCGCATCTCTTGTGAGTGGATCTGGAAAGACCCCCTCCCAGGGCCGTAGGGGAGAGGCAGGGGGAAGATGCACAGAGGGCGGGCACGGCGGACACGTGGTCTGGGTGGGTGGCTGGCCGGCAGGCGCTGGATAGGGAGGGTGAAGAGCCCTTGCGGGCTGCTCTGACCCGAGGGGAGGGGCAGAGCCTACAAGGTGGGCATGAGATGCTCACATCAGGCTCGGTGTCTGGAGAGCTGCTGCCACCTGCGGAGAAGGTCCCAAGGACCACGGATCTTGGGGGGGACCTTCCCCAGGGTGCGGCCAGGCTGCAGGGGACAAGCTCCGTGTTCCTGCTCGGTGGGGCCGAGGCGGCGCTTGCAGAGATGCTCGGTGACTGTGCCTGGGGACCCTAGGACTCCTTGGGGAGGGAAGGGGGAGCCCCTGGGGGAGGCTGAACCAGCCAGTGCCCCGAAGCCCTGCTCTCGGGGCCCTTGTCTCCAAGCTGACGGGATGCTCCGTTCATAATATTGTTCATAATAGTGACAGTCACTGAGGTCCTCTCCCCTGCGGGACTCACACGGGAACGTATGGTGCTGCAGCTGCTGTGGTCTGTGCACCACCCCAGGAGACAGGCGCTACTGCCCCTATTTACAGCTGACAAAGTGGAGGCTCAGAGAGGGCAAGTGGCCTCCCTGGGGTCACACAGCAGTGCTGAGAGGGCCCCTCTGCCTTCCTTCCCAACCTGCCGGGAGCACTGTCTGAGCCCCACCAGGAGCCAGGGGGCTGGGCTGGCAGGTGGTGGGCAGGGGGCCCACCCTCCAGCAGATGAGACCCTGGCAGCTGTTCAGAGTGTTTTGACAGAAACATGGGGAACACCTAGTGTGTGTTTAGATTAAAACCAGCTGGCCCAGCCCCTACGATGAGCTCTCTGACGGCCGGATCTCCCGGGGGGTCACTCTGTGCCCCAGGGGCACACGCAGGGGTACTTCCTCCCTGCCTCCCCGACACATGCCACCCGTCCCCTCCTCCGGAGGCTAGACCGGGCCAGGGAGACCCCGTGGCTAGCGCAGCTGGCCCTCAGCCTGCACCCGCCAGGCCCTGGTTCTCACGAGGCGGTCCTTGATGGAGGGCACCCATACGCCACTCCGCTTGAAAGGTGAGGAAACTGAGATTTGGGATAGGTGAGGACGAACTTTCCCAGAGCTCATGGAGGAGCAGGGCCTGAACCCAGAAGCCCTGTCCTGTCCGTGAGCTCAGGAAGGAAGTCTGAAGGCGATGGGCCGGGCTGAGCCTCCCGGCTGCTGCTCAGGGACCAGCGTGCGGAGCTCTCGTTCCATAGAGCGTGCAGTTTCATTGGCTCCATGCCCCACCCCCGGGGCTCACGTGGGACACTTCACCTACTTTGTTGCGTGTGTGCCACTTCAAAGGGTTAAGACTGGAACCTCACAAACCAGGAGGTCCAGTGGCCAAAGGCAGCTCGAGGTGCTCACGAGCATCAGAGCCAGCAGGCTTAGGTGAATTCAGATCAGGATACCCCGCGCGCCCACCAGAATGGCCAGAGGGGCAGCAGGGAGGACAGGCAGCACACGAGCAGGGCGCTCCTCTCACCAGCAAGGGACGTGTGAACGGCTGCGGCATCCAGACAACACTTGGCAGACACAGCATTTCCTAACGCTAAACACACGAATGGGTGACCCTGGGATTCCACCGTGGGTGCGTGCCTGAGAGAAACAATCCGGCAGCCACCGAGACGTGGACAGGAACGTTCCATCGCCCTGTGCAGAGCGACCTCAAACAAGAAACAACCCGAGTGTCCATCAGTCGCAGAATGAAGAACTGTGGGCTAATCATATAATGAAACAACACACACCGGTGAGAAAGGCTCCCGAAATGCAGGACATGTATGAAACAAAGGATTGGGGTTTTTTTTCTTTTTTAATTGTCCCAGGTAGACTAGAAAGACACACAGTGACGTTTAGGACAGCGCCAGAAACTTGAGTTTGAACCAAAAAATGCTGGGACTTCCTGGGTGGTCCAGAGGCTAAGATGCCATGCTTCCAATGCAGGGGGCCCAGGTTCAATCCCTGGTCAAGGAACCAGATCCCACATGCTGCAACTAAGAGTTCACAAGCCATGCTAAAGATTACGCGTGCCACCAATGAGGACCAGTGCGGCCATATAAATAAGTAATTTTTAAAAAAACGTACCCTTGAGTTCCCAGGCAGCCAAGGCAAAGAGGGAAATCGAGTTTGCAGAGAAGCAGACGACTGTTCATGAGAGACAACCGTTCCAGTGGCAGAGACCAGGAGGGTCTTGGCCCTGCCCACGTGGGGGCTTGTGTGGCCTCAAGCACAGCAGGGACCCAGCGGTGGGTGGGGAGGTGGGGGTCTGCAGGAGCTCAGAAAGGCCTTCCTCCCGGGTGAGCGGACCGCTGGCCACCTCCCTCCAAGTGGCTGTTGCATGGCTCCAAGACTGGCTCAAGCTGGTCCCCTGGCTTCCTAGTGTCCTGCTCAGGGGGTCGCTGGCTTGTTCAGCCAAGGGTTTCCCAAACTAGTCCCACTTGCTCCCGAGTTCCCGCCTGGACACCCCGAGTTCCGAGAAGTCCCTTCTCCTCTTTGGACTTTGGATTCTCCACTCATAAAACCCGGGGGTTTCAGCTGACCCTCCTGGCTCTCCAGCTCCTTTCTCCCACATGGGGGTGGACGTCCCACCTTAGGGGCTGACAGGTGACCGAGGCAGATGCTGACCTGGGACAGATGAGGTGGGGGTGAGCAGGCTGGTGCAGCACAGGCAGCTGGGGCTGGTCCCAGGAGCCAAGTGAGGCTTTAGAGCCTGTGGTTATTCACGGGGATTCCCTGGTGGCTCCGACGGTAAAGCGTCTGCTTGCTGTGCAGGAGACCTGGGTTTGATCCCTGGGTCGGGAAGATCCCCTGGAGAAGGAAATGCCAACCCACTCTAGTGTTCTTGCCTGGAGAATTCCATGGATGGAGGAGCCCGGTGGGCTACAGTACATGGGGTCGAAAAGAGTCGGACACGACTGAGCGACTTCACTTTCCCTTTTTGCTTTATCAATGAGCTCCATGCATGGATTTCCCTGCTCAGTTCCAATCATGCACATCGCGGGTCTTTCAGGGCGCCTGCAGGGTGGGGTGGCAGTCGCTCCCTCCCTGGGCAGCCTGCTGTGTGTCCTCCCCATTCACTCGGCCCGCCCGGGGTTCCTGCATGCACGGGAGCCCCTCCAAGCTGGCTAAGGGGGACCCCAAGGCCTCACACACAGGGGACTTGCTCCATCGTGAGGGGACAGCTGGCCTCGTTAAAGTGAAAGTCGCTTAGTCGTGTCTGACTCTTTCTTTGTGACCCGTGGACTGTAGCCTGCCAGGCTCCTCCATCCATGGGATTCTCCAGGCAAGAATACTGGAGTGGGTTGCCATGAGACGGTAAATGAAACACGGGATGCCGGGCACCGAGCACTCATGTGCTGTGCTCTGAGAGCCCCGAGTCAATTGCCTGTCACCTTCTAACCACAATCAGGAGCCTCCAGCATGTACAGAGCGGAAGAAGGACCTGCCTCCAGCTCACTAGGGACCTGCTTCCAGGGTCAGCTGCCCCACCCGTGCTGTGGCCTGGTCTCCTCCCGCCCCTGAGCTCGGAGCATGAGCTGCTCTTGTGAAAAGTTGGGGGGAAGGAGACCCTCCCGGTCCCAAGGCTGGCAGGGGCCACAGTGGGGAGCACTCCTGTGTGTGCTCCTGGAGAGAGCACTTCACACAGGGGCCCTGGGCGAGCGTCCACATCTACTGGGGCAGGTGACTTCCCCTTGTCCCCACGAGACCCGGATAGGACACTGCACGCTGGGAGTGGAAGTCAGCGTGGGCTCGGGGTGACGAGGCGGCGTGACAGCCACCACAGACAGACGCCGGGAGGTACCGAAAGGGCGAAACCGTCCCAGGCGGTCATCACGAAATGCTTCCAGAGGTTGCTGGCTGAGACGGATGCGCCTGTTCACGAGGACTGTCCCCCGCGGGGGGTGGGGGGTTGCCCGTGGACAGCAGCCCTGCCTCTGGGACAGCCCCCCATTCCCCCACCCCCCTGCATGTGGCGGGCATGTGGTCTCTCCGTTTGTCCTGACACATCCTTCCTGAGGCACAGACTACTCTCCTTAGCTGCCCTCCTCCCCGGGGACGCAAGCTGACAGCCCTCTGTTGGAGGTCACGTGGCTGAAGATGTTAAGATCCATAAAAAGGATTAAGGGCTTCAGTCCCGTTCCTGGAAACCTTCCCTAAGAACTTCATCCCCAAGGAACCTCATACAGAGTCTGGCACGTGGACGGTTTTCAGAAAAAGTGAGCTGAATGGAAGGACAAAAGCTACAGGTACAAGAGGAACCAGTCCAAACCAGTCAAACCGCAGGGGAGTACTGAAGTCTAGTACGGTTGATCTGCTCCGTAAAATAAGATGCTGCTGTGGACAGTGGTCAGGGTAGAGGGAAGGGGCGCACGCGCGTGACCACAGCTACCAAGGGGGCTGGCGGGAACCCAGGGGTGATGAACAGCCATCTGAGCGTGGTGGGATGATGGCTGGGACCGTTCCTCCCAGTACCCTTGGAGGCTGCGGTAAAGCTGTCTTAATAAAGCTTATAATAAGAAAAGCAAATGTTCTAGTTCGGTCTTGCCACTGCTTTACTGGTGGTATTAAGGAGACTGGATAGTCAAGGGTATGCTCCAGACCAGCCAGATATAATAAGAGGCACAGCGACTCCCCTAGGTCAAGCAACTCATTCGCTGTGGGAGGGACAGTCCTGGCCAGCCCTAATCTTGGGGCCAGAGCCGGGCATGGCAAATGCCACCAGCTCTGTAGCTCATATCCGCTGACTGCAGAGGATCTCCAGGTGGGCCTAGGTAACCTTGGGGCCGGAGGTACCTGCAATAGCCAACAAACGCCACTCGGGGCTGGCCTTACCCTGGAGCCTCTGCCCACCTGCCCACAGTGTCAGAGAGGCCTGAACCCACTGCCTTGGGGAGAGGGAGCCCTGGGGGTCCGCCCAGCGCCTCCTTGAGGTCCAGCTGGTGAAGACGAGGACATGGGAGAGTAAGGGGTTTGCTTCAGGCCACATGGCCAGTACGTGGTGGGGCTGGGACTCGGATTCTGCCTCCAACGCTGGCATTTTCCCTGTACCCGGTGGATGGAACAAGCCCCAAACATGGTAAATCCAACCCCGAGCCCAGGAGCTGGAGGAACTTTGGGGTACAGCCCCTTCATTTCTCAGGTGAAGAAAACTGAGGCCCAGGGAGGGGCAGACCCCGGTTTGAGACAGCGCCTGGGAGGCTGCACTGAGATGGGATGGGCTGCCCTCCCAGAGAGCTGAGCCAGCTCCCCCTGCACTCCCAGCCCCGGGCAGAGGGGGGTCCTGGGCTCCCCTCCTGCCAAGACTCTCACGCGCCTGCACTTACAGGGCAGGGGCCGGGCATCAGGGAGTGGGCACCGATGGGGAAACTGAGGCATGGGCTGGCGCGGGCCAGGAATGAAACAGTGGAAAGCCAGGTGCCCCTCGCCCATGTTGATTTAGTGCCTTCCACCCCGGCCGGGTTCCCCCAAAAAGCTGACGGATGCCACTTATTCATCACAGTCCAGACAGCACCTCGTAAATGGGCAAAGCCGCCCAGTGAGGGGGGCCATTCATTCTGGCCCTCGGGGACGCCAGCCTGCCGGGGATGGCATGCCCCACACTGGGCTGATTGTGCGGGCAGGGACCCCGTCCAAGCTGCTCCGGCTCCTGGCGGGCTGCCGAGCCCTGGACGATTCCTAGACGGAACCCTGGTTTCTTCAGAGTCATCTCCAGCCCGGGAGGGCAAGGGGCTCCTCCAGAACACTCACTCAACACTGCTCTGATGTCCGTCAGACCCTGGTCCTGCCCCACGATTTACTGGGAAGCCATAAACCAGCCCAAATAAGACAGCCCTTTGGCCTAGGAGCTTCCCTTGTGGCTCAGCTGGTAAAAAATCTGCCTGCAATGAGGGAGACCTGGGTTAGATCCCTGGGTTGGGAAGATCCCCTGGAGAAGGGAAAGGCCACCCACTCTAGGATTCTGGCCTGGAGAAGTCCATGGACTGTACAGTACATGGGGTCGCAAAGAGTCAGACACGACTGAGTGACTTTCACTCACTCACTTGGCCTGGGAGCAACTCCCACCTGGCTGTGGGCGGGGAAGGTGGCAGTCCTTCAGAACACTGCCTCAGGGATCTTCAGGGGGGCGCTGTCTCCTTNGGAAAGCCAGGTGCCCCTCGCCCATGTTGATTTAGTGCCTTCCACCCCGGCCGGGTTCCCCCAAAAAGCTGACGGATGCCACTTATTCATCACAGTCCAGACAGCACCTCGTAAATGGGCAAAGCCGCCCAGTGAGGGGGGCCATTCATTCTGGCCCTCGGGGACGCCAGCCTGCCGGGGATGGCATGCCCCACACTGGGCTGATTGTGCGGGCAGGGACCCCGTCCAAGCTGCTCCGGCTCCTGGCGGGCTGCCGAGCCCTGGACGATTCCTAGACGGAACCCTGGTTTCTTCAGAGTCATCTCCAGCCCGGGAGGGCAAGGGGCTCCTCCAGAACACTCACTCAACACTGCTCTGATGTCCGTCAGACCCTGGTCCTGCCCCACGATTTACTGGGAAGCCATAAACCAGCCCAAATAAGACAGCCCTTTGGCCTAGGAGCTTCCCTTGTGGCTCAGCTGGTAGAAAATCTGCCTGCAATGAGGGAGACCTGGGTTAGATCCCTGGGTTGGGAAGATCCCCTGGAGAAGGGAAAGGCCACCCACTCTAGGATTCTGGCCTGGAGAAGTCCATGGACTGTACAGTACATGGGGTCGCAAAGAGTCAGACACGACTGAGTGACTTTCACTCACTCACTTGGCCTGGGAGCAACTCCCACCTGGCTGTGGGCGGGGAAGGTGGCAGTCCTTCAGAACACTGCCTCAGGGATCTTCAGGGGGGCGCTGTCTCCTTTACAGATGGGGTGGGGGTACCTGGCCGAGGGCAGCGGTTTAGGCTCAGGATTGTGAGGCCGTGGTGCTCCCCGGGCTTGGGGCAGCCCCAGGGACCCGTCTTCTCTCTTAGCCCTCTCAGCCTCGGTTCCCCCTTCAGTGGCCTTGGGGACTTGAGCCTGGGGCTCAGGTGTGAAGAGCCCAGGTATGCCGGGATGGGATCATGGGCAGGCCGGCCTGGTGCTGAGGGGAAGGAGGGTAACAGGACCCACCTCCCCTGGGTGCCACGTGGGTTGAAGGTCCCACGGAAAGGCAGGGCCCCGGGTGCCATTTGCCACGCTGCTCCTTCCTGGGCGCCACACTCTGGCCCGGGCCTGGAACCATAGGAACACTGTCCCTTGGCCCAGGCGTTCCTACACAGTCCCAGGGATGGAGGCGCTACGCTGTATTTAACATCTCACGGAGCCCCTCCCCCTCATTCTCCCCTCCCCCAGGTTTCCTCCTTGCCTGTTATATAAACTAAGAATTAACTTGTCCACTGTGTAACCAAGTTATGACCAACCTAGAGAGCTTATTAAAAAAAGAGCAGAGATATTTCTTTGCCAACGAAGGTCCGTCTAGTCAAGGCTATGGTTTTTCCAGTAGTCATGTATGGATGTGAGAGTTGGACTATAAAGAAAGCTGAGTGCCAAAGAATTGATGCTTTTGAACTGTGGTGTTGGAGAAGACTCTTGAGAGTCCATTGGACTGCAAGGAATCTAACCAGTCCATCCTAAAGGAGATCAGTCCTGAGCGTTCATTGGAAGGACTGATGTTGAAGCTGAAGCTCCAATACTTTGGCCACCTGATGTGAAGAACTGATTCATTGGAAAAGACCCTGATGCTGGGAAAGACTGAGGGCAGGAGGAGAAGGGGACGACAGAGGATGAGTGGTTGGATGGCACCACTGACTCAATGGACACGAGTGTGAACCACCTGCGGGAGTTGGTGATGGACAGGGAGGCCTGGTGTGCTGCAGTCCACGGGTCGCAGAGAGTCGCACACAACTCAGTGACAGAACTGACTGACTGACTGTGTGACCAGGTGGAGGAACGGGCTCTTACCTTGTTCCTCAGTGAGGTTCTTCAGCAGGAAAACCTAACTTCTTCCTCAGAACCCGAGGGGGCTGTCAGCCCCCTTTCTAGAGGCCCAACATTGGACAGGAGATGAGAATGCAAGTTTTCAGATCCAGCTGCTTATCAGAATCACCTGGGATGCTTTAGAACAGTGACTGTCATGGGTGGGACCCGAGCTGCGGGGTGCAGCTAAAGCAGGACCCAGAGGCAAATCTCTAGCTCTAGAATCCTTACATGGGAGGAAAGCTCTCAAATCCACCATCTAAGCTTCCAGCTTAAGAAGAGCAAGAGAAACCCAAGGCAAGCAGAGGAAGGAAATAATAAAGATCAGAGCAGAAAACAGAAAAACAATAGGGAAAAATCACTGAAACAAAGAGCTAGGTCTTTGAAAAAGGTCAATTAGAAAAGCTAATGCTTGAACCCCAGCCTTCTCCCCAAACCCAGAGAGGGCCTGTTGCTGGTCTGGGGTTGGTACAGAGGCTGGCTGGTCTGATCGCCCCCAGTGATGTGAATGGGCAGTGAGGACCACCGTGCTGCCACACGCAGACCATCTGCCCAGCAGGAAGAAAGAGCAGCCTGCCACGAAGGCTGCCTCAGTCTCCACCCCTGTAACAAGGTGGCAGCACAGTGCCCGCCGCTGGCCATGGCTGGGGCAAGTCTGCTTCCCACCTGAGCTTCCGTCTCCACGCCAGACTCTGTCCTAGACCCGACCTGCTCCGCCTCAGCTGCCCGGAGCCCCGGCTTCTCAGAGGTCCCTGAGCTAGTGTGGTGGCAATCAGGCAGCTGGTCCTCAGGAGCCTTGACTCCTTTCTTTTCCCTCTGGAGCTGGGATGGACTCCACCCTGCACTCCAGGCCCTGGGCTTGTGAACGAGGTCCTCCCAGCTTTGCTCCACGATCAGGAACCTCCACCTGGTGCTGTGGTGGCCTAAATGGCCCTTATCAACCGTGGTGGCCAAATTCACCTCCTCCGCCCATGATTCTGCACGGACCTTCCCTCCCCTAGACTTTTCTCCCAGTAAGCTGATGCCCCACACGGACACTTGCCTGCCAGGACGCTAACAGGATGCCTGCTGACAGGCCCCCTTTAACAAGCCGGGGCCCCGGAAGAGTGCTGAACACAACACCCACCTCGATGCCACTTTGCTTCAGTTCCTGCAAGTTCCACACCCTCCCTTACAGGCTGATGTGTTCCCCGCACAGAGAGCGTGGAGACTGGACACTTGCCTGCCAGGACGCTAACAGGATGCCTGCTGACAGGCCCCCTTTAACAAGCCGGGGCCCCGGAAGAGTGCTGAACACAACACCCACCTCGATGCCACTTTGCTTCAGTTCCTGCAAGTTCCACACCCTCCCTTACAGGCTGATGTGTTCCCCGCACAGAGAGCGTGGAGACAGGGATGCTTCACGCCCAGGTCAGGCGGAAATGTCATGAAAGAGCAGTGAAGCTGGGCCTTAGGAAAGCCCAGATCTTCTCTTTTTAAAAAAAACCAAACTTGTCATTTATGTCTGGCTGCACTGGGCCTTTGTGGCTGCCCACGGGCTTTCTGTAGTTGCAGTGTGAGAGGGCTATTCTTCGATGGGGTGTGGGGGCTTCTCATTGCGGTGGCTTGTCTTATTGCGGAGCACCAGCTCTAGGGTGCGAGGGCTCAACAGTCGCTGTGCCCGGGCTTAGCGGCTCCATGGCACGTGGGATGTTCCCGGACCAAGCGTCCCCTGCATTGGCAGGTGAATTCTTAACCACTGGACCACCAGGGAAGTCCAGATGGGCTCTTTTCTATCCAGAACAAAAATCCCATTTTCTGCAAAGAGGGAGGCAAAGAGCTCAGCTGACTCTGCGACCCCATGGACTGTAGCCTGCCAGGCTCCTCTATCCATGGGATTCTCCAGGCAAGAATACTGGAGAGGGCTGCCATGCCTTCCCCCAGGGGATCTTCCTGATACAGGGATCGCATCTCCTGTGGCTTCTGCATTGCAGGCAGGTTCTTTACCGCTGAGCCACCGGGGAAGCCCAGGTGGGTGACAGTGTTTGCTAAGTACCACGGAGCTTTCGTGGACCCTACAGGGGATAGCCAACACCACAAACCCATCCTGCCCCTTCAGGTGTGCAGGATTATGACCTGGCCTCTGCTCTACAGACAAGAAAGGGGCTGTTAACCCCTCAGCCCCACAGCAGGTAAGTGACCATGGACACACACTGTCCCCCTTTCCAGCCGAGTCATTGGGTGCGTCTTGGAGGGCAGGCACCCCCCCCCCCATGCAGATGTGGGGGAGCCCTGGGCAGAGGAGATGGATGCCACCCCATCCTCCTACAGCTCCCAGAGCCCGGGGCTAAGGCCCAGTCCTGACACAG
Organism: Oreotragus oreotragus; assembly: GCA_006410675.1. Taxonomy (NCBI): domain Eukaryota; kingdom Metazoa; phylum Chordata; class Mammalia; order Artiodactyla; family Bovidae; genus Oreotragus; species Oreotragus oreotragus. The sequence continues at coordinate 286,535 of SJYX01009880.1, forward strand.
TGGCGACAGAGGGGGAGCCACCAACCCCATCACGGAGTAGCTGTCTCGGGGAAGGCCTGGATGTGCTTGCCGTTGCCAGAGTCCACATCACACCTTGACTCAGGATTCCGGGCCAGGAAAAGTTTCCTTGGCTCTCTGATGGCGCCTTCAGAGCACAAGAAAGACACCCCCCTGCCTGTGTGTGTCCTTCATGCCCTGGCCACCAGGCGAGGCAAGGCCGAGTCGACAGCCTGCATGGCGCCGCCCCTCCCGCTGTGGGGAAGCAGTGGGCGTATAAATATGTAGATGGGTTATTATTTAGGCCCTGGCCACCCATCGGCACCTCTGTTCCCTGGTGGCCCCGGGGCCCACAGCCAGTGCTTGCTCTGTAGCCCCCATCCCCGAAACACTCAGGGTCCACACTCTCCTGGCTCCATTTCATGTGCATTTGGAAGGAGAGGGACATTCGGACAGAGGAAGACGGAGAGAAGGAGACGCGCATGAACGAGTGAGCTGTTGGTGCTGTTCTTTGGAAAGGATGAAGCTTAGCAGCTTGCAAAGCCAGTCAATTGCACATCTATTTTTCTAAGGGAGGAGGGCTGGGATGGAGAGAGCTTTCCTGAAAGGACTTGGCCTTGAAACATTAAGTCAAACAACTGGACTTGGCAGTGGCCAGCTTCTGAGCACCGCCAACCTGGAGAAACTGGCGGCCCAGCACGGCGCGTCAGGGCTGGGAATAATGAACTCATTCCGAGCCAGGCCCAGGGGCCGGAGAGGCCGTGCACGTGGGGGGCCCACAGATCAGAGGGGCAGCGGCACCAGGGACCCCCGGGTCTGCACCGAGAGCCTGACCTCAGCTCTGCAGCTGTGGACCAAGGCCGCCCAGCAAGGAACCCCACAGATGCAGGCCCACCAAAGGTCTGTCCGGATAGACAGGACAAGGCATGGTTCTGTGACATTAACACAGACAGGAAGTCCCAGGGGATGAAAATTATGGGGGCCAATCCCTAATTGGCAACTAAAGTTCACGGGGTGAGTCCCCCAGCACCGCGGCCTCCTCTGGAGGGCCTCTCACTTGCTTTTGCAGTTCAGCTCCTCCGACCTGGGACAAAGGGGTTGTGCAGAGCCTGTGTGGCCACCGCCTACACCTTCTCTAGTCTGCCATCCCACCTGGGCCTGCGGGATGGTGACTCT
>SJYX01009880.1:288351-315735 GCA_006410675.1 Oreotragus oreotragus
CTCGGAAGGCAGATTTAAGCCCTGCAAGCTGCTGCCCTGGAGGGTCCTGCAAGAACCCACCAATACGGATGTTTCTGTGCAGATATTTATAAAAACTTCTTTTTTGAAAATCTAAGAAGTCTAGCTTGCTGTGCTCTAGAGAGTAGTGCTTCAGGCCAGCTGGGCCCGTGGTCACCCTGGAGGCAAGGCCCCGGCCGACACTCCTGGCCCCTAGCTCCTCTGGGCTGGGGACGCACCCGGAACCCCAACACACGCCTGTCCAGAGGTCCGTGTTTTCTCAGCCTTCGGCGCCCCGCCCACAGAGCACTTGTGGGTGTGGCTTGCTGGGGGGCGGGGCGGTCAGGGTGGGGAGCAGGACTTCCCCTTGAAGGCGGTGTGGGGTGGCTTTGCTGGTGCTCAGCCTGTGAGTTGGGGGTGCCCATCCTTACAGAGCCCAAGGGTCCCGTCCCGACCCCACACCTGTGCTCAGCGGGGCTTTGCGCAAGGTCAATGCCACACCCCGGATCGTCTCAGGGTTTTGTTTTTTTTTTTAAACTCAGGGTGGGTTCCGGCCACTTGAGAAGAAACGGCTAGAGCCAGCGCCCTGGAAGCAGAGTTGGGGGACAGAGGTGATGGCAGAGGAAGGGGCAGAGCAGGGCCCGGTGGGGCTGGGGGTGCATATCTCGTGCATGGGGCAGGGGGCACGACCAGGGCGCTGGCTGCGACACATCAGGGTCACCTGGCATCAGGCTTGAAGCGAGGGATGGAGAAGAGACTGGTCAGTAAGGGGGACACAAATATTCAGATCGAACTGGGAGCAGACGTGAAATTATGGGAGTGCGTGTGAGAGAAAGAGGATGGTTTTGGCCAAAATGACAGGTCAGGGGTGTCCCCGGCGGGGCAGGGGCGGGGGGAGGAATCACCCTGCCATGATGTGCTGAGTTGGGGGAGCCTCACTCTTCTGTGGGGGTCCATGTCCTGCCACCTGGGGCCCTGGCCCCCGCCCCGGCTCCCACACACTCTGGACCTACCTCCCCACCCCCGGTGGCTCGAACGCAGGAAGGAAGGACAAGGCGAGGGCTGCCTGGGCGCCCACATAAAGCTGCCAAGGCACGGAGGGGGCCGCTTCGGGGCCCTCTGCTCCCAGGCTCGAGGAGAGACAGCGGGCACGGGCAGTCTGTACGCCAGCTCCAGTGAGCCTCCGCCAGGGCTGTGTCCTGGGAGTGCCGTGCATGGAACCAGGGTCAGAGGTCAGGGGCAAAGGTGTGTGGCTGTTTCTGCAGACTCAGATGGTGCAGGAGTCAGAGCCTCGCAGCCTCCTACTAGGCAGCGTGTCTTAGAGCGCTGGGGATCCTTAGCCCTTCCCTCTTCCCTTCTCTACTGCTCCCCCGGAACCCCTCTGCTCCGTTCACCACTGGCTGCTCTGTGCTGTGCAAAGTTTACACACACAGTCTCCTCGCTGCATAAGCCCCGCCCACCCATCATCCGTTCTTTTTCCCACGCTACATCAATCCCGCTCGCTGGGAATTCAATCAGCTATGTCTACATTGCTGACAACAGTTTCACCCCAGAGGGAGTCGTGGGACCGCATTTTCTTTAAGAGAACATTAGTTAAGTGGGCTGCACACAGCCGTGTGCTGCTCGGGTCTGTATGCACCCGCACGTGTCTTTCCAACTCCAAGTTCAGTGACATCACATTCAGTTCCCCTCAGTCGCTCAGTCGTGTCCGACTCTCCATGACACCATGAATCGCAGCACGCCAGGCTTCCCTGTCCATCACCAACTCCCAGAGTTTACTAAAATTCATTTCTGTCAAGTCAGTGATGCCATCCAACCATCTCATCCTCTGTCGTCCCCTTCTCCTCCTGCCCCCAATCCCTCCCAGCATCAGGGTCTTTTCCAATGAGTCAACTCTTCGAAGCAGGTGGCCAAATACTGGAGTTTCAGCTTCAGCATCAGTCCTTCCAATGAACACCCAGGACTGATCTCCTTTAGGATGGCCTGGTTGGATCTCCTTGCAGTACAGGGACTCTCAAGAGTCTTCTCCAACACCACAGTTCAAAAGCATCAACTCTTCGGCACTCACCTTTCTTCACAGTCCAACTCTCATCCACACATGACCACTGGAAAAACCATAGTCTTGACTAGACAGACCTTTGTTGGCAAAGTAATGTCTCTACTTTTTAATATGCTATCTATGTTGGTCATAACTTTCCTTCCAAGAGTAAGCGTCTTTTAATTTCATGGCTGCAGTCACCATCTGCAATGATTTTGGAACCCAAAAAATTTAAGTCTCACACTGTTTCCACTGTCTCCTCATCTATTTCCCATGAAGTGATGGGACCAGATGCCATGATCTTCATTTTCTAAATGCTGAGCTTTAAGCCAACTTTTTCACTCTCCTCTTTCACTTTCATCAAGAGACTTTTTAGTTCCTCTTCACTTTCTGCCATAAGGGTGGTGTCATCTGCATATCTGAGGTTACTGATATTCCTCTCAGCAATCTTGATTCCAGCTTATGCTTCTTCCAGCCCAGCGTTTCTCATAATGTACTCTGCATAGAAGTTAAATAAGCAGGGTGACAATATACAGCCTTGACATGGCTCAAAATCAGCTGTGATGGGAGTATTTACACTATGGGAAGTGGCAAGTACTACTAATCGGGGCTTTCTCCCACCACTGAAGAGCTAGTTGCCACATGTAAGCAACTAGCTTGAACTTGTTAATCCCCCAATTCCTCATCGTTTAAAACAATTCCATGAGATAACTAAGCCTGCATGGTAGGGCAATTACTAAGATGACAGTAAAACTTCATGACTATTCATCCAGGCAAGGTTTTTTGAGATGAGAAACCCTGTAGTTTATAACATTTTTTGAGTCATTTAATTTTATATTAGCAAGGCGGAGGACCATAGGAGAGCTGTGGCCTCTTTCCCATCTGTGGGCCTCTGTACAGATCATTTCTTCTGCTGGAAAGCCTTATCCTCATTGCCTGCCAGAGAATCTGCCCCTTTTGAGACTCAGATCAAACGTCACCTCCTCCAAGAAGCCTTCCCGGACTTTCGCAGACATTTCTGGCTGTGCCCTTCACTAAGCAAACTCAGCCCTCAGCATGAAAATGAAAGTGTTACTTGCTCAGTCATGTCCAAGTCTGTGTGACCCCACAGACTCTAGCCTACCAGGCTCCTCTCTCCATGGGATTTTCCAGGCAAGAATACTGGAGTGGGTAGCCTTTCCCTTCTCCAGAGGATCTTCCCTACCCAGGGGTCGAACCCAGGTCTCCGGCATTTCAGGCAGATTCCTTACCATCTGAGCCACAAGGGAAGCCCAAGAGTACTGGAGTGGGTAGCCATGTCCTTCTGCAGGAGATCTTCCTGACCCAGGGATTGAACCGGGGTCTCCTGCATTTCAGGCAGATTCCTTCCCATCTGAGCCACAAGGGAAGCCCAGGCAAACTCAGCCGTTGGCAAGGGGTGTCCCTAAGCCAGAGTTTCCACTGTGTTTTGAGATCATGTCTCTTTTCCTCACAAACCTGGGAGAGCCTCCAAGGCAGGGGCCTGTCTTATTCACATTTGTCACTGACCACCATCCACACTGGATCAGGCTGGGAGGGTGAGGGCGATCTCCTTTGACCTTCTACTCCCCTGCCAGGACAGATGGAACTCTGAAGGAACATTTCAGGCCTCTCTTTCCATCAGCCCCACCTCTAGAGGGAGGAGTCATTAAGCTCAGTGATTCCCAGCCCATCACCCACCACCTCCTGCATCTGATTTAGACAGAAAGGAAACAAGACGGAGACCTACCCACGACATGTGGAGCAGCTGCGGGGCCAGGCGAGCGGAGGGGCGGGACTGGCGTTTGTTAGCCTTCTGCTTAAGAAAAATTTACTCTAAAATGCCCGCTGAATAACACATTGAGGGACTTCCCTGGTGATCCACTGGTTAAGAATCCGCCTTGCGATGCAGGGGACGAGGGGTTGACCCCTGGTCAGGGAACCAGGATCTCACGTGCCCCGGGGCCACTAAGCCTGTGAGCCACAACGAGAGAGCCCAAGAGCCGAAGTGAAGATCCTACATACAGAGACTAAGGCCTGATGCAGCCAAACAAGTAAGTGAGTATTTTAAAAAACACACGTCTGACCAGAATGCAATTTCAATTACAATAGCGGCAAAAAGAATAAAATACTTAGGAGTAAATGTAACAACAAATGCAAAACTTACACTCTGAAAGTTACAAAACATTGTTAAATTAAAGTTATAAATAAATGGAAAAATATCCCATGTTCATGGAATGGAAGACTTAACATGGTTAAGATGGTAAAGTCCCCAGAACTATAGACTCAATGCAATCCCTGTCAGATCCCAGTTGACTTCTTTGGAGAAACTGATGAGTTGAGTCTAAAATTCATACAGAATTGCAAAAGACCTATAATAGCCAAAAACAATCTTGAAAAAGAGAACAAAATAGGATTCACACTTCCCTTTCTCAAAACGTACCACAAGGCAACCGTAAAAAGTCAGTGTGGTATAAGAAAGGACACACAGCTCAATGGAATAGAACTGAGAGTCCAGAAATAAAACTGTGTGTGAAGGTTAACTGATTTTCAACAGGGTGCCAAGACCATTTAAAGGGGAAAGAATAATCTTTTCAACAAATAGTGCTGGGATGACTGGATAGCCATACGCAAAAGAATAAAGTTGTACCCTTATCTCACATCACAAGCAAAAATGAATTCAAAATGGCTCAAAGATCTAAATGTAAAAGCTAAAAAAAAACAAAAAACTTCTAGAAGAAAACACAAGGGTACATCCTCATGGCCTCAGATTTGCCAAAGCATTCTTAGATATGATACAAAAAGCAGGAGTATCAGAAGAAAAAATAGAGAATTTAGATTTTTAAAAACTTTTGTGCTTCAAAGGACATCATCAAGAAAATGCAAAGACAACCCAGAGAATGAGCGAAAATATTTGCAAATCGTATATTTGATAAGGGCCTATGCTCTAGAATATCCCACATTGCAGGCAGATTCTTTACCAGCTGAGCCACAAGGGAAGCCCAAGAATACTGAAGTGGGTAGCCTATCCCTTCTACAGGGGATCTTCCTGATCCAGGAATCGAACCGGGGCCTCCTGCATTGCAGGTGGATTGTTTACCAGCTGAGCCACAAAGGAAGCCTGATGAAAGGACAACCCAATTTAAATATGGCAACAGGGACGACAGAAATTTTTCCAAGGAAGATACGTGAATGGCCAAAAAGAGCATGATGAGATGCCTGACATTATCAGTCATCAGGGAACTGCAAATGAAAGCAAGGATGGTACCACTTTACCACCCACTGAGACGACCAGAGTCTAAAGTCGAGAATAACAAGTGTAGGCAGGGATGTGCAGTAATCAATGCTCACTGATGCTGGTGAGAATGTAAAATGGTGCGGCCGCTTTGGAAAACAGTCTGGCACTTGCTTAGGTGATTAAAACTAGGTTCCATACGACCCAGCAATTCTACTCCTGGGTGAAAAAAGCGGAAAAAAGCCAGTCAGAAGAGGGCACATATTATACGGTTGCACTCACATGTTTCCAGAATAGGGGAATCTACATAGAGAAGGTAGGTTAGGGACTGCTCAGGGAGGATGGGAGGAGGTGGCTTGGTGATAAATAATCTGCCGACGAATGCAGGAGACATGGGTTTGATCCCTGGGTCAGGGAGACCCTCTGGAGAAAGCAGTGGCAACCCACTCCAGTATTCTTGCCTGGAGAATCCCATGGACAGAAGAGCCTGGCTGTCCGTGGCGTCGCAGAGCTGGACACAGCTGAGCAACTGGGCACGCACACGGCTAATGGTGAGGGCGGTACATGGCCTCTTTCAGAGAATACACAAATGCTCTCAAATTGACTGATGATGCCGGTGTGTGAATATACTAACATCACTGAATTGTACACTTTAAATGGGTGAATTGCATGGTTGTGGATTATATCTCAATATAGCTGTTTTTATTTTTATTTTTAAAACTTTTTAGCCACATCACGCAACTCGTGGGATCTTAGTTTCCCGGCCAGGTATCGAACCCTGTGCCCCCTGCAGTGGAAGCTTGGAGTCTTAACCACTGGACCATCAGGGAAGTCTCTCAGTACAGCTGTCTTTCAAAAGCCCTATATAGGGGACTTCCTTGGCGGTCCAGTGGTTGAGACTCCAGTGCAGAACAGTGCAGGGTCTGTATCCCACAAGCCGTGTGATATAGCCTAAGGGAAAGAAAACACAGCCACAACACCAAAAACCACATTCAAAGAGAACGATGAAAGCAAATATGGAAGGCAAATAGGACAGAAGCGGCATTAAGGTCACTGAGGAAAGGGTGGCCTACTAAAAGAAGGTTCTGGAACAGCTGGCTGTCCACATAGAAAATTAAGCGAAATCTCCCGCCTCACACTGCATACACAGCCAATTCAAGGATATGTAGAATCTGAAAGTGCAAAACAAAACTTTAAAAGAAACCTCTGGAGAAAAACGCAGAAGGCCCGTTTTCTGACTGGGCACGGGAGGACGTCTTACACAAGACAGAAAACGCACAAACCGCAACAAAGTGAAAATGGCTCCGGTTAAGAAATCCGACTATCATTCCATTTCATACTTGTTCAACAGGACACCGTAAGCAAGGTGAAAAGGCAAACTAGACATAAATGTTTGCAACACAGATGACTGACAAAGGAGCAGAACGTGCGAAAGGTGATTACAAACTGATTTTTAAAAAGACAGGCATTCCACGGTGAAGCACACAAAGGGCGTGAAGGGGTAATTCACAGAAAGGGAACTTGAATGGTCATTAAGCACTGAAATAGCGCTCAACCACACCAAAAGTACAGGGAACGCAAATTACATTAAAATAAGGTATTACTACACCCTCCTCGAGCTGGAAAAGTTTTTCTAAAAAAAACAAAACAGAACCTCACAGTATGGAGAATTGGCCAGAACGTGGAGAACCAGGGTTCTTTTCCACTGCGGGAGGGCATGGAATTGGGCACGCCCCTCTCGGGGGATCGGTATATCTAATTAGTAACTGTGGCCCGTGCCCCCTGAGTCACTCCTGCTTTGGGACTAAACTGCCCGATAACAGGGATCACTGAAGTCCGGCTGAAAGAAAGAAAAGATTCCTGGGCCTTAAAAACTCAGACCCTCCAAGGGACAGACCTGGTAATATGTATATTTAACAAGCTCTCCAAGGCGATGCTTACTCCCTTGCAAACGCAGGGCGGGGGAGACTGTTCTGAAGAAAGCCTAGCCCATTTCCACAGGAGGCGCGCCAACACGGCTCACCACAGCGTGATTTATAATCGTGAAAAACACTGGAAACCATCTACACGTCCATCAACAGGAGCCTGGAATACGAATTGTGGGACAGCCATACATTGAAAGGCTCCCATGTAACTCCAGCCTCTTTCCTGGCCAACTCTGAAACGCTCATTTCCAGAGGCTGGCCAGCCTCTAAGTAAATAGGTCCTATGTGCGATTTTCCCTGCCGGTGCCATGCTGTGTGAATGCAGTTGAGGGGAACTGTTAGGAGCCTGGTGCTGGGGGTGCTTGTAGCTTTCCACTGGCTGATTCTTTCCATCGGGAGGTGGGGGGGATCATGCTCGCCAGCTCCACAGTGGCGGCGGCCTGCCTAGTGCGGGAAGGCAGAGGGCACCCCACACCCCAGTGTGAGAGATGCCCCTGGAAAGAAGGGTTCTGTGGTCCAGCCTGGGTTAGGGGATGCGGGCTACCCTGCCCTTCTCTGCCAGTCACCGCGCCTGTCTCCTTACTTCGGGCCCCCGGGAGAGACACGCCTGACAGTCGGGACACTTGGGGAGACGTGCTGAGGTCGTCAGCGTGTTCGCCTAAAGCGGTCCAGCTTGGCCCAGATGACTTGCCCGCGGCTCCTTTTCCACGTGATCCCCTTTCCTAGAAATCCCTCTGGCCCCTGTTGGGGCCTCAGAGCAGCCAGACATGGGTGGGACTGAAAATAAGTGATGCAAAGAACTCTTTTTTCCAAAGGCCAAAACCTAAGTGTGTGAGCCAGGAGTGGGTGGCCCTGGCGGCCAGGCTGCCCGGATGGAGTGGGCGGCGGGGGCACTGGGGCGGCGGGCAGGGGCCCAGCTCTCTAGGCGCTGCTCAGACCTGCACTTTCACACACAGCAGAGTGTGAGCTGCCCGGGACCAGTGGCCGTGTCTGGGTCCTCTGGGGCCTGTGCCCTGCTTGGCACCTCAACACAGTTCACAAGTAGGACACAGGAATGTCCTTCCTGACCACGTTCCCTCCTCACCCCTGCCAGGTAGGGGTTTGACACCGTCCTGCCAACTCCTCAGCCCCCCGGAACCCCAGGCCATGCCTTCAGCTCGCCCGTTGGGAGAGGGCCTGGCAGAATGTGGGTGAGGCCCTTGGCCCCCTCAGCCAGGAGCCCCATGTGGAGATGTGCCCCAGGAACCAGGCAGAGGGCGACGGGGAGGGGTCTGTGGAGGCTTCCTGGGGGTAGCACGTCCAGGGGGCCGGAAGAGCGATGTTCCTGGACACAAGGCTGTGGGAGGTAGAGAGGCCTGGTGTGTCTGTCAATCAGCTCCTGCCTGGAGGCCTGGGGCCGGGGGGCTGGGCGAGGGCTGCTGGCGTAAGGCCTCTAGGCCCCTCAGCTGCCCCCACACGGGCACCCAGGGCAGGCTCCGTCCAGCAGCAGCACCGGGGCAGACGAGCAGCCTGATCCACTGGCTCCTGGGGCATGGTTGCTTGGCTGGCCACTTCCCGGGCTGGACCGGTGCTGGGGGCCCCAGGGACCAAGACGGCACGGCCTCATCTCCGGAGCTCAGGCCTCGGGGGGAGACACATGTGAACGGGCGATCACGGAGCTCGAGCAGTTACTCACAGCCGGAGGGGGCCATGGGGGAGGACGTGCTGGCGGCTGAGAAGATGGACAGGAGTGAAGGCGAGCACATGTGTGCGGGCAGGTGTGCACGTGTGGGGGCGTATACATGTGTGTGGGTAAGAGTGCACGTGTGGGGGGTATACATGTGTGTGGGTAAGAGTGCACGTGTGGGGGGTATACATGTGTGTGGGTAAGAGTGCACGTGTGGGGGGTATACATGTGTGTGGGTAAGAGTGCACGTGTGGGGGGTATACATGTGTGTGGGTAAGAGTGCACGTGTGGGGGGTATACATGTGTGTGGGTAAGAGTGCACGTGTGGGGGGTATACATGTGTGTGGGTAAGAGTGCACGTGTGGGGGGTATACATGTGTGTGGGTAAGAGTGCACGTGGGGGGGGTATACATGTGTGTGGGTAAGAGTGCACGTGTGGGGGGTATACATGTGTGTGGGTAAGAGTGCACGTGGGGGGGGTATACATGTGTGTGGGTAAGAGTGCACGTGTGGGGGGTATACATGTGTGTGGGTAAGAGTGCACGTGGGGGGGGTATACATGTGTGTGGGTAAGAGTGCACGTGTGGGGGGTATACATGTGTGTGGGTAAGAGTGCACGTGGGGGGGGTATACATGTGTGTGGGTAAGAGTGCACGTGTGGGGGGTATACATGTGTGTGGGTAAGAGTGCACGTGGGGGGGGTATACATGTGTGTGGGTAAGAGTGCACGTGTGGGGGGTATACATGTGTGTGGGTAAGAGTGCACGTGGGGGGGGTATACATGTGTGTGGGTAAGAGTGCACGTGTGGGGGGTATACATGTGTGTGGGTAAGAGTGCACGTGGGGGGGGTATACATGTGTGTGGGTAAGAGTGCACGTGTGGGGGGTATACATGTGTGTGGGTAAGAGTGCACGTGTGGGGGGTATACATGTGTGTGGGTAAGAGTGCACGTGTGGGGGGTATACATGTGTGTGGGTAAGAGTGCACGTGTGGGGGGTATACATGTGTGTGGGTAAGAGTGCACGTGTGGGGGGTATACATGTGTGTGGGTAAGAGTGCACGTGTGGGGGGTATACATGTGTGTGGGTAAGAGTGCACGTGTGGGGGGTATACATGTGTGTGGGTAAGAGTGCACGTGTGGGGGGTATACATGTGTGTGGGTAAGAGTGCACGTGTGGGGGGTATACATGTGTGTGGGTAAGAGTGCACGTGTGGGGGGTATACATGTGTGTGGGTAAGAGTGCACGTGTGGGGGGTATACATGTGTGTGGGTAAGAGTGCACGTGTGGGGGGTATACATGTGTGTGGGTAAGAGTGCACGTGTGGGGGGTATACATGTGTGTGGGTAAGAGTGCACGTGTGGGGGGTATACATGTGTGTGGGTAAGAGTGCACGTGTGGGGGGTATACATGTGTGTGGGTAAGAGTGCACGTGTGGGGGGTATACATGTGTGTGGGTAAGAGTGCACGTGTGGGGGGTATACATGTGTGTGGGTAAGAGTGCACGTGTGGGGGGTATACATGTGTGTGGGTAAGAGTGCACGTGTGGGGGGTATACATGTGTGTGGGTAAGAGTGCACGTGTGGGGGGTATACATGTGTGTGGGTAAGAGTGCACGTGTGGGGGGTATACATGTGTGTGGGTAAGAGTGCACGTGTGGGGGGTATACATGTGTGTGGGTAAGAGTGCACGTGTGGGGGGTATACATGTGTGTGGGTAAGAGTGCACGTGTGGGGGGTATACATGTGTGTGGGTAAGAGTGCACGTGTGGGGGGTATACATGTGTGTGGGTAAGAGTGCACGTGTGGGGGGTATACATGTGTGTGGGTAAGAGTGCACGTGTGGGGGTGTATACATGTGTGTGGGCAGGTGTGCAGGTGTTTGTGGGGGCATGCATGCACATGTGTATGGAGGTGTGCGGGCATGTGTGCATGTGGGGGTGTAGACATATGTGTGGGCATGTGTGCAAGTGTATGTGTGGGTGGGGGCACTGTGTGCATGTGTGGGTGTGTGCATGTGTGTGCCTGTATGTGGGGTACCTGTGTGCATGTGTGTGGAGTGTGGGCATGCATGCACATGGGGTGTATACATGTGTGTGGGCATGTGTGCAGGTGTGTGTGTGTGTAGGCATGTGTGTGCATGTGTACAGAGGTGTGTGGGCATGTGTACATGTGTATGTGGGGGGTATGTGTGTGCATGTGTGTGGAGGCGTGTGTACACTGCAGGGTGTGTGCGTGTGTGACTGTGTGCGTGTGTGTACCTGTATGTGTGGGCACCTGTGTGCATGTGTGTGGAGGCATGTGGGCACATGTGCAGGTGCATGCATGTTAATGTGTATGGGCATGTGTATGTGTGTGTGGAGGCGAGTGGGCACGTGTGCACTGCAGGGTGTACCTGTGCGTGGGTGTGCGCATGTGCATGCCTGTATATGGGCACCTGTGTGCATATGTGTGGTGGCATGGGTGCCGGTGTGTGCATGTGTGTGCAAGGGTATGTGTGTATGAGGTGGGGCAGAGCTCATCACGGCCTCACCGGGAGGGAGGGAGGGTGGGAGAGAGAGGTGACCCTAGCACCAGGTTTCATGGTGGGCAAGGCAAGGCCAGGCAGGGTTCGAAGGCCACCTGGCATCTCCTGAAGAGGAGAGGGCACAGGCAAGCCTGCCTCGGGGCCTCAGGGTCCCTGGGGCCCTGGAAACCAGAGGCGGGCCTCGAGAGTGTCAAGAATGACAGCTTATGAACCTAATTAAGTTTCTTTCTTCAGATCAATAAAATTTCCGGTGGGCTCATTCCAGGGCATGTCTTGCTCTGGAGACAAGGTTAGCTGGAGGACGAGGCCACGTGGGTAGGCTGCGTGGGAGGGCCCCCCTTCTAGGCCCAGGAGCTGGGGGATGCTGGGGCCAGCTGTCTCTGGCTGGCTAGAACCTGGTGACACCCTGGCCTTGGGCCTCGGGGCACCCACTCCCACCCTGGGGGCCAGGGCAGCCAGCCTTACTTGGGTTCATCTCCCGGTCAACCACATTGGACAGGCTGGCACCTCTCTGGGCCTTGATTCCCCCTACTGTAAAGTGGGAGTGATAATGCTTCCAACTTCCCGGGAGCAACAAAGAGTCAGCATCAGGCCTACCAACAGTAAGCATGCAAGGGGCACTGTTATTCCATTTCCCAACCGTGACAATGCAAATAACAGCGCCTGCTCTGTCTCCTTTAGAGGCTGCTGGGCGGGCGGACACGCACCTGAGGGCTCGGGATGATAAACAGTCACCTGGACACCGGCAGATGGAGGCTCGGCCTTGGCCTGGCGTTCAGCAGCTCACCTGGGGCACAGGCCAGATGGGGCGCCGGTGGGAGGCGGGGCTTGGGGGCTCGTTGGCTGTGCAAGGAGGGAGGGCGGCAGGGCTCCCCCCAGACAGCACAGACACTGGCTAGGGCGCCCCATCGGGAACAGGCCTTGCACTGGTGCCCCGCCCTGGAGAGGCTCTCCCTGGTCCTCCAGCCCTGCTCACTCAGGGAGGAAGGAGGTTTGTGTGTGCCTGTCCTGGCAGGCCTGGGGGCAGGCTGTGGAGGGGGTTGGCCCACCACCTCAGCCCAAGCATCCCCCTGCTGCCTCACACTTCACACTAGCACTTTACATCCCGCTGGGTTCTTAACTTTTTTTTTTTTTTTTTAAACATATTTCTGGGAAAGCTGTAGTTTTACTTCTGTCCTGCGAGGTTTGTTTTTCTAAAATACGTGTGCACTCTACTAGGCGATAAAATCTCCGCATGAAGTCATCCTCGGCAGCTCATAATCAAAACCCCGGGTGTCCGGGGAACAAAGTGATTGAGAAAACCAGGACTGAGCCCATGTGGACAAAGTGCAAGTGACGGGGCAGGTGGAGCCACGCTTTCCTCAGGCTTAGACCTCTGCTTTACGAACCGCTGACGGCTGGGCGTGGCAGCAGACATCAGGGCTGCGAGCCTGTCTGCGGGCCAGAAGGCCGCCTGGAGTCCTGGCTCTGCCCAGGGCCCTGCCATCCAGACGGGTCACGGCTTCCGCTCACATGCCCGCGGCATCAACAGGATGGAACGCTTACTCCTTCTGGGAGAACTGTACTCCCTCATCCACGCACATGACGGTTTTGGAGGCCGGAGTGTGGATGAAGAAGCCCAGCTCTGTCCCTGACCTCCCCACCACCCACCCACACACAGAGCAGGTGACGTGCTGGCAGCGGGTCTAGGGGAAGCTGGTGCAGGCAGAGGAGTGGGCAGAGCGGATCAGGGACGCAGGGGAAAGATGGACCCGAGAGCCGGCACCTTCTTAGTCATTTTTCCCACAGAGGCCAATGTGCCAGCCTCCAGAAGTACGAGAAGACACGAGTCTGTTGTGTAAGCGCCCCAGTGTATGTGGCCCGAGCAGACTTGCACGTGGCATCTGAGCAGGGGAGGGGGGCCACGCAGCACGTCCCCGGGAGAACGGGGACCATTTTGTAGCATGTCACTCAATTTGCTTTTTAACAGGCCTCCCAGGTGGCCCAGTGGTAAAGAGTCCGCCTGCCAATGCAGGAGACGCAGGAGACACGGGTTTGATCCCTCGATCCGGAAGATCCCCTGGAGAAGGAAATGGCAACCCACTCCAGGATTCTTGCCTGGAGAACCCCGAGGACAGAGGAGCCTGGCGGGATACAGTCCATGGGGGTCGCAAAGAGTCAGACATGACTGAGCCGCCTACTTGTGTCCATACCATTCGCTTACTGAAAGTGCAGAAATCAGTGGGTTTTGGTGTACTGCATAACTGATTTTTCTAAATTGCGGTAAAACATACAGAACATAGAACTTGCTACTGTTTTTTTAATGGTACAGTCCAGGGGCATTTGTGACATTCACAGTGCTGTGCAACCATGATTGCTATCAAGCTCCAACAGGTTCAAAAACAGACAGAAACACCCCAGACAGGCGCTCTGTGCCCGCTAAGCAATAACAGGCCCCGGCAACCACGGTTCGACTTCCTGCCTCTATGAACGTACCTCTTCCGGATATTTCACACAAGTGGAAACGTACAGTAAGTCGTCCTTTTGTGTCTGCTTATTTCACTGAGCGTAGTCTTTAAAGTCCACTCACGTTGTGACGTGTGTCAGGAACACCTTCCTTTCTGCGGCTGAATAATATTCCACCGTAAAGAAAGACCGCATTTCGTTTCTCCATTCACCGGCTGGGGGTGTTGGGGTTGTTTCCGCCTTTCTGCTACTGTGAAGGACAGCGCTATGAACATTTGTGCATCGGGTCTGTTCGTCTTTGCTTTTGGCTCCCTGCTCACTGTGGTACATCTGAGTTTTCCCAGGTTTACGGGGAAGGGCGCCCAGGGCTTCCATTCTCAGCTCTGCATCAGGGGTGCGTGCCATCTTACTGCAGGTGACAACTGCCCTGATGAGTTGCCTAAGTTGAGTCTACTGGGGTTCACTGTAAAGTCCCCGTTTTCCCTTCTATAACCGTTAAATATTCAGAGAGGGGTAGTTTAAGGCTATGTAAATATTCTGTTCCTGCTTAAACTTCCAAAGGGCTCTCTGTGTGAAACCTGCCAGGCTGGAGATGTCTACTGATGGGCAAGGACCAGAGGTCACAAGGTAACTGATGCCAGAGCTTGGGAGGGTCGGCTGTAGGCCAAGGTTAAAGAAGCATTCCTGGGGGGGTTTGCGGCCACAGGCCGGGGCCAGTCACCTGCAGGGAGACCGGAGGAGAGTGGGTGGCTTCGGTGAGGCCACCCTGCAACCTGCAGCATCTTTGGACCAGGAGAGAGAGCAGGCCGAGAAAGAACTCCGGTAATGACTGAGCGCTGAAGGCTGAGGGGAGAGTTCTTTGTTTTCCAGATGACAGGTTGGCGGGGTCGCCCTCCGCATCTCTGCCCACGCCCTCCGCTTGGCTTGCCTCCCATCCCCCTCTCACCCCGGTCCCTACACGTCGTCCCTCTCACCCTTCAACCCAGAACTTTCATGGCAAGACTGTTCAAAGCAGTGAAAACGTAGAAACAGCAGTGTCTGTGACTCTGGGAATTATTAGGCATATAACAGCACGACTGTGTCATACTTGCCCGGCAGCTGCAAAAGAGAAACTGGCTCCGCACACACTGGGCAGACACCCAGGGCATATCAAGGAGGAAAACAAGATTACTGAAGTTTAGACTTAGGGGATAATCCCATTAAAGTAAAAAAAAAAAAAAAGTATGTGTTTATATGCACATAAAAGACCCCCAGGGGACCTGTGTCGAACTGCAGCAGTGACAATTATTTCCCGCAGCACGGCGATGAGGCAGCACCCAGTGGACGTGTCTCCACGTTATCTGAACAGAGTATTTCTGTAACAGCGGGTTCCATTACTGCGTACGTTCGGCCACCACCTCTCTGTGGACTTCCTGCAGAGGCCTCCTGGAGGGGTCTTGCTGCTTTTGCCCTCCCCTCCCCTGTCATCTCTCAACCCAGCAGCCAGAGGGACCCCTTCCAAGCGGGAGGTCAGCCCTGGTCCTCTGTGCACACCCTGAAACGGGCTACCCGGCAGAATAAAAGCATAAGCCCTGACCCCTCTGAGCCCCTCTGCCGCTGCACCCCTGGCGCCCGGCACCCTGCTTGTGGTCCACAGCCCCTCTGGTCTTCTCACACAGAATACGACCTGCCCGGTTGCCTGCTCCATCGCCCACCCTCCCCTACTAGCACGCGAGCCCACGTGGCAACGACTTCGCCTCTCCAGCACTCTGATGGCTCCCGAACGCCCACCCCATGAGAGCTGGTTCAAGGAGTGAACTCAACAGAAAAACCATGAAAACAGCTGCATTTATCATAAGTTCTTTGACCTCCCTGATGAGCTGGACTGTGTCACCATCAACATCGCGATGGCCCCTCTACCTTCCAAGGTCTTCCTTGCAGGCATGTGGGGACATTCGGGGGATGTTTGGGCCGAGGATCTAAACGTTCACGTTTACCACATTATTTATTAAGTCTCTTGAATGGAAGCGAATGCACTTAATCTCTTCCTGACGTATGCTTACCCAGTCTCTAAAAGTGGCTGCTTATTCCTCAAACTGACACGGGGTCATTTGACCCAGAAATTCCATGGGTTAGGTAGGTTGTATCCAAGACAACAGAAAATACATGTTTACCAAACACTTGCACATGGAATTTCATAGCAGCACTATTCACAATAGCTGAAAAGTAGAAACAACTCCAGTGTCCATTATTTGATGAATGGATAAATAATAGATGGTATATTCACATGATGCAATGGTATTCAGTGGTGAGAAGGAGTTCAGTTCTCACACACCTTACATACGTGCTCCAGCTGTGTTCGCAGGCTACCTTGAGCTCCGCGTTCCCTTGTGCTCTGGAAACCCTGACTCTCACCTGGCAGGTGTGTCCCCCCTCACCTGCCTATGATCATGAAGAGTGTCAGACACGGGGCTCCCAGTGCCAAGCACACACCCAGCAGAAATAGGTCTCCACGCCACGTAGCAGTGTTCCAGCACCCCATTCCGGTTCCTAGCAGCCCCTAGTGTTCACATCACTGCAATGGGAAAAAACAGCAGAAACTGTACTGCAGTGAGTGGGCGATCCAGCCTACACACTGTCACAGGAGGAGCTCACAGAGTTAGTGCCAAGCAGAAGAAGCCGGAACACGAGGAAGCCACTCCCAGCATGGGTCCATCTCACAAAGACATGGGAGTCTGGAAAGGGGTCGTCCCAGTGACAGCGGAGGGGACAGGAGAAGGCACGTGGGGGCTTCTGGGGCCGGGAAACATCCTGATTCTTGACCTGGGTGTGGGGGAGTGTCTACTGGATATATTTCACTCTGTGAATATATATCAAGCTGTGTGCTTATAACACACGCCCTTTTGTTATTTTCAATGAAGTTAAGGAAATTTTAGGAAGAACCACAGAACATTACCTAAACAGCATAGTAAAAAGCAGAGACGTTACTTTGCCAACAAAGGTCCGTCTAGTCAAGGCTATGGTTTTTCCAGTAAGTCATGTATGGATGTAAGAGTTGGACTATAAAGAAAGTTGAGCGCCTAAGAATTGATGCTTTTAAACTGTGGTGTTGGAGAAGACTCTTGAGAGTCCCTTGGACTGAAAGGAGATCCAACCAGTCCATCCTAAAGGAAATCAGTCCTGAATATTCATTGGAAGGACTGATGCTGAAGTTGAAACTCCAATACTTTGGCCACCTGATTCAAAAAACTGACTCATTGGAAAAGACCCTGATGCTGGGAAGATTGAAGGTGGGAGGAGAAGGGGATGACAGAGGATGAGATGTTTGGATGGCATACCAACATGATGGACATGAGTCTGAGTAAACTCCAGGAGTTGGTGATGGACAGGGAGGCCTGGCGTGCTGCAGTCCATGGGGCCACAAAGAGTCGGACACGAATGAGCGACTGAACTCAACTCAACAGAACACTATACAGCTACTGAAACCACGTGTTAAGTTGATCATAGGGAGCGGCTGTGTGTGTATGTGCATGTGTGTGTACACAAGTGTGTGCTGGTGTGTATGAGTATCCACACATGTGGTGCATGTGTGTGCTTGTCCTGGTGTGCACGTGTGACTATGTAGTGCCTGAGCACATGTGTATGTGCACAGTTATCTATGCATGCATGTGCATGGGCGTGCACACAGACATCTAACTCAGGAGAAGGACGCGCTTTCAACCACAGGAGGCTACAATCCACAGCTGGGAAGGCAAGTGGCCACCTGAGGCTGATCTGGGATGTTAACCAACAGCACCGTCCTAGGTCAGCCAGCGTGCTGCTTTGTGGCCATCTGGGGACATTAAAGGACTCAAAACTGCCCACGGAGGAGCCCATAAAGGACCTTCTCATTAGTAACAGTAACACTAGTTACCACATACGAAAGCAGTGTGAGGAGCCAGGCGGTACCTGTGTTTTCCAGTCTATCATTTATGCCCATTCAGGAGTGGAGGAGGCCAAGGCTGAGGGGACACCAAGTGCCTGGGCTGGGATCTCAGACCACCGGCGCCTCTGGTCACCCACAAGCATGGGCTCACTCCCTGCTGCGCGCTCGCTCTCATCAAGGGACATGTGCTCACGTCCGGCTCTGCCCAGGCCGCTGGACACGGGCTGACCCAGGCAGGGCCCAGCCCGCGGCGGGGACAGACCCAAGAACCCCAGTTTCAGCAGAGATTGTGACAAAGGGCTGGGGTGTCCCGAGGGTGGAGGTGCAGGGTCCACACTCTCTGGGACTCTGAGACCAGGGCTGGAGCCCCAGCTCTGAGCTTCCAGGGGTCCCAGGGAACTCCCCTTTTCCCTCCCCGTCTCCTTGTCAGTTCATCTGCCGGATAAGAGAGTGTAGCCTGGGGGCCCTCACTCTGAGAACTGGAGTAGGGCTGGTAGCAGTAGCTGAGGTCAGTGCTGCTCCAGGCAAAGTGAGGCTGCCCAGGAGAACTGGAAAGGGCTGGGGGGCCAAGATAAACAAACTGTC
Source organism: Oreotragus oreotragus (assembly GCA_006410675.1). Lineage (NCBI taxonomy): Eukaryota > Metazoa > Chordata > Mammalia > Artiodactyla > Bovidae > Oreotragus > Oreotragus oreotragus. The sequence goes on from SJYX01009880.1 coordinate 306,670, forward strand.
CCCCAGACACTGCTGTTGACCTTCAGTTCAGCTCAGTTCAGTTCAGTCGCTCAGTCATGTCCAACTCTTTGCAATCCCATGAATCGCAGCACGCCAGGCCTCCCTGTCCATCACCATCTCCTGGAGTTCACTCAGACTCACGAGTCCGTGATGCCACCCAGCCATCTTATCCTCAGTCGTCCCTTTCTCCTCCTGCCCCCAATCCCTCCCAGCATCAGAGTCTTTTCCAATGAGTCAACTCTTCGCATGAGGTGGCCAAAGTACTGGAGTTTCAGCTTTAGCATCATTCCTTCCAAAGAAATCCCAGGGTTGATCTCCTTCAGAATGGACTGGTTGGATCTCCTTGCAGTCCAAGGGACTCTCAAGAGTCTTCTCCAACACCACAGTTCAAAAGCATCAATTCTTCGGCGCTCAGCCTTCTTCACAGTCCAACTCTCACATCCATACATGACCACAGGAAAAACCATAGCCTTGACTAGACGGACCTTAGTCGGCAAAGTAATGTCTCTGCTTTTGAATATACTATCCAGGTTGGTCATAACTTTTCTTCCAAGGAGTAAGCGTCTTTTAATTTCATGGCTGCAGTCACCATCTGCAGTGATTTTGGAGCCCCAAAAAATAAAGTCTGACACTGTTTCCACTGTTTCCCCATCTATTTCCCATGAAGTGATGGGACCGGATGCCATGATCTTCGTTTTCTGAATGTTGAGCTTTAAGCCAACTTTTTCACTCTCCTCCTTCACTTTCATCAAGAGGCTTTTTAGCTCCTCCTCACTTTCTGCCATAAGGGTGGTGTCATCAGCATATCTGAGGTTATTGATATTTCTCCCGGCAATCTTGATTCCAGCTTGTGTTTCTTCCAGTCCAGCGTTTCTCATGATGTACTCTGCATATAAGTTAAATAAGCAGGGAGACAATATACAGCCTTGACGTACTCCTTTTCCTATTTGGAACCAGTCTGTTGTTCCATGTCCAGTTCTAACTGTTGCTTCCTGACCTGCATACAGATTTCTCAAGAGGCAGGTTAGGTGGTCTGGTATTCCCATCTCTTTCAGAATTTTCCACAGTTTATTGTGATCCACACAGTCAAAGGCTTTGGCATAGTCAATAAAGCAGAAATAGATGTTTTTCTGGAACTCTCTTGCTTTTTCCATGATCCAGCGGATGTTGGCAATTTGATCTCTGGTTCCTCTGCCTTTTCTAAAACCAGCTTGAACATCAGGGAGTTCACGGTTCACGTATTGCTGAAGCCTGGCTTGGAGAATTTTGAGCGTTACTTTACTAGCGTGTGAGATGAGTGCAATTGTGTGGTAGTTTAAGCATTCTTTGGCATTGCCTTTCTTTGGGATTGGAATGAAAACTGACCTTTTCCAGTCCTGTGGCCATTGCTGAGTTTTCCAAATTTGCTGGCATATTGAGTGCAGCACTTTCACAGCATCATCTTCCAGGATTTGAAACAGCTCAACTGGAATTCCATCACCTCCACTAGCTTTGTTCATCCCCTTGCTATCCATGGTTGAGGGGAACAGCTCAGCTGCCCATCCCCCTCCACCCCCAAGAGCCTCACGGTGATGTGGTCATGATTCTGCTGGGATCCCATGAACTCTACACAGAGGACCCAAAAAACAGAGGTGGGCTGGTTAACTGGCTCCAGGTACCGGAGTAAAGTGATAAACCCTGGTTTGTAGTGTTGCCGATTGTCAATACGTCCAGCCTGGTTGATTCAAGCTACAGACGTGTCACGGCTGACTGGGGCTGAGAAGGTCGTGCACGACTGACTCCCACAAGCTAGGTCCCGGGGGGGTAGGCAGCACTTCAAAGGCTTAAGCTATAGTTAACTCTCAGCACCTGCACCAAAGGGCTTAGTGTCAGTTTGGGGAAAACCGGAGGAACGCGGCCCCAGAGCAGTGGCCGGTACCCGAGGTCTCTCAGCTTACTGCCCCTCCCCAGGGGACAAGCAGCAGAGTGTTCCTGGGGGGGCAAGGACACTCCTTCCGAGAGTGGTGTCCTGGGGACCCAGTGATGCTAACCAGACTCTGGGTTAGCAAGAAGGCACCCAGGCGTGCGGAGGGGATGTGATACAACGAGTGTTCCGTCTCCAGGATTGGGCCCCTAAGAGACAGTGGAGAAGGTGCCAGCCCCCTCCCCAGGCCAGGCAGGCTGGGGAAACACCTGTCTGGGGGCCTCCCCTGCTGAGCGTGGCATGGCGACTGCCCACAACAAACAGGGCACGGCGGCCAAGCCTGGCTCTGCAGACAACCCAGGGGCGGAGCAGGCCACACAGAGTCCAACACCTAGAGGCCCTCAGGACAGCAGGGGTTCTCGCCACCCCTCCCCCCAAGGCCTTTGCTTGGTCAGGTTTCTGAAGGCACAAAGGCCAATTTTCTCCACCACACACAAACGCAGAGGGGCAGCAGTGGTCTTCCAAACCGGCTGGACCCGCTGTAACCCGATCCCTGAGCTGGAGCAGGGAGCTGGCGGCCACGGTCCCGGCTCTGTTTGCCAACCTCTTCAGCTGCTGCCCGGTGACCTTGAGCAAGGCCAGATGCCCCCAGGCCTGCGGCCGCAGGCTGAAACGGTGGGAGCTGGGCTTCCTCCCTGCCGGACAGAACCAGACCTGCTGAGAACGGACACCAGACAAGACCCTGAAGTCCTTGCATGAAGGCGGCCACCCAGGAAGCAGGCCAAGGGGCTGCCTCACTGCTGGGTCAGGCCTTGGAGCACCGGGCCCCCTACAACGCTGCTCCTAAGGACACTTGGTCAAAAGGAGACTCAGTGGGTGGCTCTCAATTTAAAAATATTTTTAGAAAGAGGTGTAAAACCTGGAAACGCAGCTCAACGGGTCCTGCTCCCCCCAGACTAAACCATCACCCCTTATCTAAATGCACATCAGCAAAGACCTATAACTGACTTCTTGGGGATGGTGACCTGCACTGCGAGCCAGCGGCATCTGTGTTCTTCACCGACTTCAGTAAAGGATGCGGCAGAGACTAGACCTTACTTCCTACCCGAGGTCCAAGGACAAACCAACAAAACCCTCTGCCTCCACCAAAAATTATTTCCAAGGGAGGAAAAATGCCCTCTTCCCTCACACTTGCCTCTCAGTGCTGCTGGAAGGGCCGGCTCATTCAGGGGAGCTGTGAGCATCTCAGGTGGGCCTCGCCTGTTACCTAGGGCACAGTTTGTGCGCATCTGAGCAGAAAGTGAAAAAGTGAAGCCGCTCAGTCGTGTCTGACTCTTTGTGGCCCCATGGACTGTGTAGCCTACCAGGTCCCTCCGCCCATGGGATTTTCCAGGCAAGGGTACTGGCATGGGCTGCCGTTTCCTTCTCCAGGGGATCTTCCCGACCTAGGGATCAAACCCGGGTCTCCCGCACTGCAGACAGATGCCTTACCATCTGAGCCACTGAAGCCCTCATCTGAGCAGAGCGTGTGTGATGAAGGCATGGAGCTTCCGACACCAAGAAGTTCTCCCCACCAGCTGGGGGGCCTACAGGCCAAGTCAGTTCTCACATTGTCCGCCTGGAGAGAGCGTCAAGGGCTCAGGCCCACAGACTGTTCCCCACCCAACTTCAGAGGCCAAGGTCCAAGAGCCACCGTGTTTCTGATCTACTTGCTATAAATCAGAGGTCCCCACGATCCCCTCCTCTGGGTCAATTCATTTGCTAGGAGAGGAGCTCTCAGAACTCAGAGAAACATTTACCCACGTGTGTGAGTTTACTTTAAAGGACATTATAAAGGATACGGAGTGAGGTAGGACTCTCCCAGCACCTCCACCTGCTCAGAAGCTTCCAGAAGCCCATCCTTCTGGGTTTCTATGGAGTCTTTATCATGCAGCCACGACTGACTAAGTCATTGGCAGTTGGTGACTTGACCTCAACCCCCAGCACCTCTCCCCTCTGCTGGGGTGTTGTGGGGAAAAGAAAGTACCAACTCTCTAATCACTGGGTGGGTTCCCCTGGCAACCAGCCCCATCTCAGGGGCTTTCCAAAAGTCACCTCATTAACATAAACTCAGCAGCCTGCTGAAAGGGGTTTGTCATGCATATGAGATACTTCTGGCTCTCTTATCACTTAGGAAATTCCAAAGTTCTAAGGGGCTCTGTGCCAGAAACCTATGAAGACCAAACACACACTTCTTACTATAAAGTCACAGTATCACAGAACCCGGCAGGGGACATCTTTCGGGGAGGACAGCACCGCTGAGCCGAGATGTGGGTTCCTGGGACAGTCCCCACCCCGCTGCTGCCAGGAGACTGTCTTCTGGCTTTATGGCTTTGTGGGAGAACAGGTGTGTCTGGTCCGTGAAGCCCGCCAGCAGCCCCGCGGTTCTGGGACGCGCCTGTATCAGGCAGGTGCAGGGGAAGCCGGAGCAGTAAAGGGCTCAGGGCAAAGCCCACCCTGCCGCCCCCTAACCCTCACCCCCATCTCCCGTCCCTAGAGCTCAGAGCTGCCGTCAGATGGCTGTTCAATAACCCAGTGCGCCCTACCAGCTCCCTGAGAACGCTATGCTTCTGCTCGTGCGGTTTCCTTTTTTAATATATAACCTCTTTGGTCATAAAAAGTTCATGTAGCCATGTCACATGTTTGGAACTCAGAGATAAGAAGAAAATATTACCCATAACTCCAAGTAGAATGCACATACCCACCCCAGACTCAGTACCCTACATTGCAACCACCCCCTTCCTCATCCATCTCCCACTAGGGAGCCCCGAAGGACCAAGGGAGACCAGTGTTCAGACAGACAGGGAGATAACAGGTGGATTTCAACTCTAACTCAAACCACCATGAGTATCTGGGGACGTGGCCTTCCAGTCTTGTTCCCCCAACAATCATGCCTACTCCAGAACTGTCACCACTCTGAAACAAGAAAGTTTTGTCATCAGCTCCTATCACTTCAGATTATATCATAGGCATTCTTCAGGGTTGCTACATACAAAGGGGTCCCCCCCCGCCACACACCATTTCATTGTTTTTGCAGTAAACCTTTTATTCTGAGATAACTATAGGTTCACATGTGGTTTCTCCCGATAATAACATCTTGCAAAAACTATAAGATAATATCAAAACCAAAATATTAACATTCTTACAGTCAAAATACAGGATTTCCATGACCATTAGGATCCCTCATGTTGCCCTTTATAACCACACCCACCTCCCTCCTACCCAACACACGTCCTAATCCCTGCCAACCACTAATCTGTTTTACATCACTATAAACTTACTGGGGCTTCCCAGTTGGTGCTAGTGGTAAAGAATCCGCCTGCCAATGCAGGAGATGCAAGGGACGGGAGTTTGATTCCTGGGTCAGGAAAATCTCCTGGAGGAGGAAATGGCAACCCACTCCAGTATTCTGGCCAGGAAAATCCCTTGGGCAGAGAAGCCTGACTGACTATTTTAATAATGCTATATACAAGGGATGAGACAGCACAGAATCTTCCAGGATAGGATTATTCACTGCATCAACAGTTTCTTTTCCTTGCTGAGTAGTATTCTATGAAATGAATATATAAATTGTTCACCCACTGATGAGCATCTGAGTTGTTTTTAGTTTGGGGGTTGGAGAAAAGCTGCTATGAACATTCACAGACAGGTTTTTGTGTGAATATCTGTTTTCATTTCTCTGTAATAAATGCCCAGGAGTGCCATTGCCAAATCATATGACAGCTGCATGCTTATTTATTTATTTTTGGTCATGCTGTGCAGCCTGCAGGATCTCAGTTCCCCAATTAGGGATTGAACCTGCAGCCTTGGCAGTGAAAACATGGGAGTCCTAACCACTGGACTGCCAGGAAATTTCTGATAGTTACACATTTAGATGTTTAAAAACCTGCCGAACTATTTTCCAATTGGTTGGCACCATTTTATATTGCCACCAGCCATGTCTGAGTGATCAGACTCTCAGCGTCTGTGTCAGCACTAGCTGTTGTCACTATTTTTAATTTCGGCCATTCTGAGAGGTATGCAGTGATAGCCTGCGGTGGGTTTTTGCATTTCCCTAATGACTGGTCACGTTGAACATCTTTTTTGAGTTTATTTGCTACTTGGTGACATGTCTGTTCCCTTTTTCCATTTATTTTTTTCTCTTTGGGTTGCCTCTATTTCTCTCTCCACATGTTCTCAGATTGTTTCCATTGTTTCCCCCGCAAGGAGTGAACAAGCCCGTCCAATGAGCTTTTAATTTTGGCTACTGTAGTTTCCAGCTCTAAAATTTTCTTTGGTCCTTTTTTCTGTCTTCGATTTCTTTGCTGAGCCTGTCTGCGTCTTTGTTGAGCTCTTCTGCTTTCCCACTTGTTTGCAGATATGCTTCTTGAAGCATTTTTAAAGCAGCTGCTTTAACGACCTTTGTCCTGACATCTGTGTCATCTCGTGGCTGGTGTTTGTCAACTGACTTCTCATTCAAGTTGAGACTTTCTTGGTTCTAGGTATGACAAGTGATTCTGTATTGCAGTTGCGGACATGTGGGGCACGAGACTCTGGATTTCATGTAAACCTGCTTTTTTTAGCTGATTTCTTTGGGAACACAACTCCAGCAGGTGAAGAAGGTAGAGCTGCTGCATTACTCCAGATGGGGCAGAAGTCCAGGTTCCCAACTTGGTCTCTGCGGACACTGAGGTGTGGGAGGCGTGCTGATCACTGCTGGTAGGAGGCGGGGACGGGGGGAGTTCCACCCTGGTTGGGAGGAACAGGAACGCCTCACAATTGCTTCCCATGGGGCCTCCATTGACGGCATGGAGAGTGTCGGGTGGGAGTCACCTTATTACTGCTGTTGGGGTTGGAATCAACATTGCTTCCCACCGGGTCTCCATCGACTGCATGGACTATGTCGGGTGGGAGTTGCCTTATTGCTGCTGTTGGGGGTAGAATCACAGAATCTCCATGTCGTCACCAGGGACACCCCAGCTGAGGAGCCCTCTTTGTCCCCCACCTCCTGGCTCCCCATCTACTTGGCCTTCTCTGACACCCACCAGCCCAGGGGTAAGAGGTTCGTGACAGCCTCAGGAAGGTGGGAGTCTAGGCTCGTCGCTGGGTCCTCGCTGGCATGGGAGGGAACAGGCCACAGTGTACTCTGTGGGATTTGGATGGTGCAGAGTCGTTATTGACTACAAGTTCCTGTCTCGCCGGGCTGCCTAGGAGGACAGGCTTCCGTGGGGGCTTTTTGTCTGTGCCCTTGGCGTGTCCAGGCTGCTGGCTTCCTCAGCTCCAAGTCAGGGATCCACTGTGTCATTCCTCGGGTCCAGAGGTCCCTGGCAGGCCTGTCCTCTTCTCTTCATCTTTCAGAGTCTTTTTATTGTGTTTCATAGCTACTGTTCAAGGTTTAGTTGCACTGAGCAGGACGAATATAGAAAGGGTTTCAACTTCATCTTGTCCGAAGCAGAAGTCTCTCCAAGTGCTTTTCATGGTTGAGTTCATATTTTTTTTTTTTGCTTCTTGTAACCAGGGTGGGTCTTGGGAGAAGCAGCGGCTGGTGTCTGACAGAAGATCCCTCAGCTCCCTGTCAAGTGTCTGCTTTGCAGAAGACCCTGGAGAGCTCTCGAGGGGCTCCTCAGGAGGGTGCTGGGCTCAGCAGCCCCCACCGCCATGACAGGCCCTTCCCTGTCCTCAGTTCTGCACTGTGACCATAATCACCAAGTGCCCGTTGGTTGGGGTTGGGGGTCACTCGTGTGGCTACTTGGGCCTTTATTTTACTAGAAGGAAAATGTGAGGCCATGGTGTTCCTTGTGCAAAGCCAATGAGCAGGATATTTTTGGACTTCCTCCTTCCCCGGCTTCAGCTAAACTCCGGCAATCTGGTCTTCTCTCTGCAGCCCATATTGAAAATGCAGACGAGCCTCTCTCAAAGCTGACTAGTACAGGCTGTAAAACTGTACATAAAACACAATTTCAATTATGTTTAAAAATACTTTAAGAAGGCGGGGTCTGGAAGGAAATATGTCATAATGTTAATTGATGTTATTGGTGCATTACAAAAGGATTCTTTCAGAGCTGCTTCTTTCAGATGGTTGATGATTTCCATATTTTCCAATATGAACATATTACACTCATAAAATTAAAAACAAATTTTTAAACCAAAATAAAATGTCTCCTGTAAAAGACTAAATAGTGAGTATATGAAACCATCACTGGCTGTTTGTCTCATTTAGACCCAGGTTTATATCTTCAGACCACAAGTTGTGGTCAAGTTGGGACTCTGAGCCGCTGCACAATATGCCAACCAGATCCAGGACCTGGAAGGTGGAAATGACGCCTCTTCCCTGCACGACCGAAGCTGCTGTCTTGCCAGCCCTGAGGCTTCCGGTTTTGATGGCCCCTGGGGTAGCAACACTCCTGCAGAGTCATTGCACAGCTCTGACTGGAGAGAGGCCCTGTGGAACCTACTCTCCGTGGGCGCCAGAGCCAGCGGCACATACTCCACAGACTCCCTCAGGCCCCACAGCAGTCCGTGCCAGCGAAGGACCAAAACTGCCGCGAAACCCAGCACTGCCAAGGCTCAACCTCTCCGCACTAAGTTCGAGAGCAGGCTTGCCGGAGGATAGCCTCCAGGATGAAGACAAGAGAACTGCTCATTACCCTGCCTGAAATTAGTCCCCCCACAAGGCGGCCTCCAGCCCGGCCCCCCTCACCCCAGCCCTGGGTGGGGAGGGGGCCACGTGTACCATCTTCCCCAGCAGACACCCACGGCCCCACTGCCAAATCCCCTCTGTGGCCTTGGTGGGTGGCCTTCATTTCGGCAGGCAGCTCAGGTCCTGGCTGCCCTGGAAGGGTGTGGGCCCCAGGGAAGCCAGCCAGCCAGCCCCCTGGCCGGGAGCCTGGGACCCACAGGCAGGCGAGTGCTGGAGACTGAACTCGGTCAGAGCCAGCTGGGGCGCATCACCGGCAGGTGCCCTCGGCCCCACCCAGATTCCTCCCGCAGATGGTCAGCGCCAGCAGAGAACCAAGGGGCGGTAAGGAACCAACACTTCCCCACTGGGGGACAGGCTGAGCAAGCATTTTCAGTCACATCTTCCGAAGGCACTGTCTAGGGGGCAGCCCACCCCCTGGGGCTCCCCTCTCTCTTTAGGCCTCTTT
>SJYX01009880.1:317046-349456 GCA_006410675.1 Oreotragus oreotragus
TCTCCTAGCCCCGCCCACACCCCGCCCTATCCCGCTCTCCTCGCCCCGCCCACGCCCCGCTCACAGCAGCGCAAGCGCAGCACAAGTCTGAGAAGCAAGCAGGCCGCAGCTCCCTGGGGATAGGGAGCCACGGGAGGATGTCCGCTCCGGGAGGACTCGGGCAGCCCTCCAGCCAGTCCTTGATTGCAGGCTCAGACTGCAGAAGGGTCACTGTGTCCCCCGGAAAGGCTCTGAGAATACTCCCTGGAAGCCGCGGGGGCAACAGTCCCCCAGGCCAGGTGGCCCAGCAGCTGCAGGGCGGGCCCCGGGGCGGCTGAGGCAGCTGTCTGTCCAGTTGCGGCGTGAGAACGCAGGGCCGCGGGGTGCTGGTGTCCTGCAGCCTCTGGCGCCCTCGACTGTCACCCAGAGCCCTTAGGGCACCTATTTCTCATGACCCCGAAGCATCAGGTCAACGAGACAGTAAGGACAGGGGAAGAAGGAGGTACCAGAGGACAGGCTCCAGGTGCGCATCCCAGGTGTCGGGACACAGGACGGGAGCGGCCCCGGACCACACCCCTCGGCTCTGACTTGCTTCCCCTCTCCCAGCCCACCCCTCCCTAAACTCCCTGGACTCCCCAAGTTCTTACAGGTTGTGTCCACCTGCTCCACCACTCAGCCCCAGACCCCCACCTGGGCCCCGCCCCTACCCAGCCCCTTTTGCCCCCTTCCCTGACTAGCCTGGTCTAGCATCACTGCGACATAGGGGCGACATCTGGCCCCAAATGGCCTCCCCAGCTGAGCAGCTGGGTGATGACAAAGTCACACCCCAAGACCGGCACCCTAATCCTCCTCTGGGAAATGGATTTTACAAATGGGCTGTGACTGACTCCAAGGCAGACATCCGGGTTTTACACATTCTTGTCTCTCCAATTCCTGGGGACACAGAGCCGTGAATACAGAGTAAAGTTCAGTTCAGTTCAGTCATTCAGTCGTGTCGGACTCTTTGCAACCCCATGGACTGCGGCACACCAGGCCTCCCTGTCCATCACCAACTCCTGGAGTTTTACTTTATGAAATAAAGTACATGAAGCTATTTGTCAATTCCAAACACAAACAACGGACAAGTATACCTGCGCTATGGTTTTTCCCAGTAGTCATGTACAGATGTGACAGTTGGACCATAAAGAAAGCTGAGCACCAAAGAACTGATGCTTTCACACTGTGGTGCTGGAGAAGATTCTTGAGAGCCCGCCCCTTGGACAGCAAAGAGATCAAACCATTCACTCCTGAAGGAAATCAACCCTGAATATCCATTGGAAGGACTGATGCTGAAGCTCCAATACTTTGGCCACCAGATGCAGAGAGTCGATTCACTGGAAAACCCTGATGCTGGGAAAGATTGAAGGCAAAAGGAGAAGGGGGTGGCAGAGGAGGAAATGATTAGATAGCATCACTGACTCAATGGACATGAATTTGAGTAAACTGTGAGAAATAGTGAAGGACAGGGACGCCTGGCATGCAGGAGTCCATGGGGTCACAATGGAACCTAAACCCTCCCTGGGTGGAAGCCACCTACTCATCATGTCCCCTGAATCAGACCCTGTTGATGCCTATGATGCCCTGCATGGTCTCTCCAGTCTGATGGGGTCTGACCTGCACTGCACACAGAATGAGAGGCAGGTGGGGGAGGCTCTTGCTGCGCACAGACCTCAAAGAACCTTCACCCAAGACCATGTCAAGAAAAAGTTATAGTCCTGGCTAGGCCACTCCCCAGTGCACTGACTTAAGTCGTCTTCCTCTCTGAGCCTCAGTTTCCTCATCTGCAAAGTTGGGATAAGGCAGCATTCACCTTATTGCTCAATAAATACTAGTGATCATGATGAGACAGCTGGCAGCAAACTCCCACACTCTCCATCACCCAGCTGCAGGATCTCTCTAGTCTTCCTTCTCCCCGCCACGCCTCGGAGCAGCCAAGGCGCCAGCCGGCTTTTATCACTCCTGATCCAATCAGCACACTGCTGCCCCCGCAGTGCTGGGACCCCGGCCTCTTTAAGATCAGTTGTTCGAGCATTTCATCCTTCCATCACTTGCCTGACCTTTCACGGCATCAGGAGCAGGGCACCAGAAACATCTGGAAACTACCCACCCCAACTCCCAGGTGTCAGACATAACACCAGGCCCATCATATCCACCCAGAGCTTGTGTGAACCACAGGGCAACCGCAGCGATCCTCATTCTACAGCCCAGAGAGCGGAGGAGTATTCACAGGTCACGGTGCTTGGAAAGGGTGGGTAGGGATTGCAGTCCTGGTCACTGTGACCCCAAGTGCCTCTCAGCTTTGAGCAATGGGGATTAAAGTGTCGTTTTCTCAGCTGGGATCCTTACTCACACTCCCTGTCAGTCTCACATGCTGGAAATTAACTTCCCAGAATCTTTTCGTCTCGGTATCTGATCGGATTAGAGAAACAAAAAAGAAGCGTTTTCTCCAGAGAATAAATGACTCAGACTCTGAGTCCATCTTTGATGAAATGCAGGTTCCTCATTAAAGGAAAGTCTTGGTTTTAAAAATATACAGTAAAAAATAAGAAAGAATATGCAATTTACACAAGGAAAAATACCAGTGTCCAAGGAATATGAAAAAACAAAACAAAACAAACAAACCTTTAGTCTCCCTAGCAATCAAAGATGGTGCCTTTTTCGTATACCCAGAGAAAACCATGATTCCGAGAGATACATGCCAATTTCCCCAGTGTTTATAGCAGCACTATTCACAATAGCCAAGACATGGAAGCAACCTAAATTCCCATCAACAGAGGACTGTATAAAGAAGATGTAGGACATATATACAACGGAATATTACTGAGCCATACAATGGAAAGAAGCCTCCTGCAATGTATGAGACTTGGGTTCAATCCCTGGCTTGGGAAGTTCCCCTGGAGAGGGGATAGGCTACCCACTCCAGTATTCTTGGGCTTCCCTGGTGGCTCAGACAATAAATAAAAAAAAGAATCTGCCTGCAATTCGGGAAACCTAGGTTTGATCCCTGGGTTGGGAAGATCCCCTGGAGGAGGGCGTGGCAAACCACTCCAGTATTCTTGCCTGGAGAATCCCATGGACAGAGAGCCTGGTGGGCTATAGTCCATGGGGTCACGGGGTTGGACACAACTGAGTGACTAAGCACACATGAAAAGGAATGAAATTGTGCCATTTACAGACATGGATGGAACTAGAGACTCAAACAGAGTGAATTAAGTCAGGAAGAGAAAAACAAATGTTGTATATTAACACATATATGTGGAATCTAGAAAAATAGTACAAATGAATCTATTTGCAAAGCAGAAACAGAGACACAAATGTCTGGACACCAAGAGAGGAAAGGGAGAGGGTGGGATGAATTGGGAGATTGGGATGGACATATATACACTGCTATGTATAAAATGGGCTTCCCCAATGGCTCAGCAAGTAAAGAATCTGCCTGCAGTACAGAAGATGCACGACACCAGGAGATGTGGGTTCGATCCCTAGGCAAGGAAGATCCCCTGGAGGAGGAAATGGCAGCCCACTCCAGTATTCTTGGACAGAGGAGCCTGACCGGCTACAGTTCATGGGGTCACAAGGAGTTGGACAAGACCGAGCATTCACACACGTATAAAATAGACAACTAATGAGAACCTACTGTAGACTGTGGGCAAGGGGGAAAGAAGGTACAAGGTGCTTGTAGGACGCATATTCCTAACCTTAAAAATGCATTTCAATATACAGTAGGTGCAGACAAATACTATTTAATTCCATTTATACGAGTACCTAGAACCATCACATCAGTCAGAAAGTGCATTGGTGGATCCAGGGACTGAGGTGGGGTGGTGGGGGGAAGGGGGTTAGTGTTTAATGGGGACAGAGTTTCAGTTTAGGAAGGTGAAAACTTCCAGAGCTGGATGATGGTGAGAGCTGCACAACTGTAACATTTCCATATGGTTAAATAGTATGCTTTATACATGTGACTTTTACCACAATTAAAAAAAAAAAAAGTTAAAAAAGGAGGGTGGCTTTTTTCTATCATTGGAGACAATGCTTCTTTAAATGACGATACAGTTCTCTGGTATTATCTGCTGGCAAGAATGTAAAGTAACAGAGATTGTCCGTACTGCAAAGGGGAACACAGCTAGAAGCCAGGAGGAAGAATTCTGCAGTACCACAGCCCTCAGAATTCTGCACATCCTTTGACCCAGCAACGCCATATTCGAGAATTTGTCTTAATGCAAAAAAAAAAAGTCACAAATAAGTGCAAGGCCCTGCTCCGAGAATGTTCAGTGCAGTCCTGGTTACACTAAGGGAGAGCTGGAGACAATGGGCTGTCTAGCAACAGGGCGAGTCCCCAAGGCGTAGGATGCAGCCACTGAAACGGTGACTCAGGAGGGTGGAATGACGCAGCATGGTGTTCTCGAACTGGTCGCTGAAGAGAGGAGTTTGAAAAACAGCACGCGCTTCTAATCTCACTTTTGGTGGAATACATAACCCACATCCTCCACACAGAAGGTCTGCAAGGGGGACCCCCGCATGTTATCACAAGTCACCCCTGGGTGGTGGGGTTGACTCAGGTTTTCTTTCTTTTTTCACTCCTCAGGTTCTCCTAAACTTGCAGCAGTGAACGTGAGCACAGGTTAGGCAGCTGGGTGGCCTGAGTTTGAATCCTGCTCCTGCCACCCCACAGCCTTTGGAGGTGGCGGGGACCGAAGGAGCCTGTGCATGTGAGCAGTGGGTGACCTGGTGTGTGACCTCGGGCTTAACTCATCCATAGGGGGATAAAATAGCACCCACATTGTGGACTCGGCACTAGGCTCAGAGAGGCAACACCCTGAGCAGAGCTGGCCCCAGAACAGGAGCTCACGAAGGCCCCTGATTTCATCAATCAACCAGAAAAAAATACAAATTATTATATTGAATTTTGGAGGGGAAAAAGTGGCTAATGATCATGAGAGAGACCCCAGGCTGGATCTCCAGTTTCTCATCCTGCTGGAGAGGGTGGCTCCCTCCTCCCCCTGGCCCAGCCAGGGACCACCCACACAGCTCCAGGCCTCCTGCAGCACAGCCAGGCCTGCCTGCTCCAGTCTACCCTCCACACATGCCCACCCCTCCCCCTGCCCCACTAGCCCACCCAGGAGGGCGCGAGCGTCTGGGGCTCCCTTTGGGAGGGAGAGAAGAGGGTGATGATGAGAATGGCTCTGTTCAAACCCTGGTCCAAAGCCACCTCCTTACTGGATGAAGTCAGGTCAGTCACTCAACCTCTCTTGAGCTTCAGTTGCCTTATCCATGAAATGGGCTAAAATGCCAACTGCATCCAGCTGCGGTCACAGTCAGTGAATGGTTCTGTGCAGCGCTTAGCCCAGAGTCTGGCACACAGGAGGTGCTTAAGAAATGACGACTGTCGCTGGGATTTTCATTCCCTCCCCTGATGTGGGTGTGCCGCCCCTGAACCATCACCTAGCCTGGCGGAGACATCCCGGGCACCTGTCTGTTTCACTCCTATCCAGACATTTCTGCCAGATTCGCAGTCTCTGGGAAGAGGCAGGACAGTGTGCAGAAAGGAAGGGAGAAGAGCCAGCGCTGGGGCCACCAGGTGCCCCAGACGCAGACACACATGGTGCGGAAAGCAGAGATGCGGGCCCCACTCAGAGGCCACCCGGCTCACCCCACTTGCTCTGTGTCCTGCTCTGACCACTGCTGTCAACCACAGTGACGACCACAGGAGCAGCGGCATTCACTGAGCACTTACTGTATACCACGCACTGTGCTAAGGCTGAGCGCCGAAGAATTGATGCTTTTGAACAGTGGTGTTGGAGAAGACTCTTGAGAGTCCCTTAGACTGCAAGGAGATCCAACCAGTTCATCCTAAAGGAAATCAATCCTGAATAGTCATTGGAAGGACTGATGCTGAAGCTGAAACTTTTCAGTACTCTGGCCACCTGATGCGAAGAGTCAACTCATTGGAAAAGACTCTGATGCTGGGAAAGATTGAGGGTGGGAGAAGGGAACGACAGAAGATGAGATGGTTGGATGGCATCACCAACTTAATGGACATGACTTAGAGCAAGCTCTGGGAGCTGGTGATGGATAGGGAGGCCTGGCGTGCTATAGCCCATGGGGTGGCTAAAAATCGGACACTCCTTAGTGACTAAATAATAATTTAATGCAGTCATCATATCCCAATTATATAAACTGAGTCAAAGTGGTTAAATAACGTCTACCCGGCCAAGGCCATACCAGCTCTAAGTGGCAGAGGCTGCCGGATCTAATCAGGGCCCTGCCGCACTCCCTTCTATCTACGCCAGCGTCCCTCCCAAAGGATGCACGTGGCACTGTCTAAAGAAGCACCTGGTTCCTGGAGGACGGGGCAGCGAGGGCCACAGGACATCCCTGTGCCTCCCAGCGCGCCGCCGCTTTCCGGAGCAGGAAGAGAACAGATTCCAAACAGATTAGCCTGCCGCAATCCCGGCGTGGACGTGGCCTGCTGGGGGCTGCCTCTTATCTTCTGCTCCGGACGGGGTGGGGGCTGGCGAGTGGGCCTCTGTGAGGTTCTCCAAGCTGACGACGAGAAACCAGGCAACACCCAGGAACAGGCGCAGTCTGGCTCTAGTGTGCAGCTGTCGGACTTTTCCTGGGGTTGGGCCAGGGTGAGGGGTGGTGGTGGGGAGAGGGGTGCGGTCTGGAACACACTGTATTAGAGGAGGGTTCCGTTTTCCTGGACACACACATTTGGAGGCCGCATACAAGCCACATGATCAAGGGCATCTGGATTTCCTGGCTGGCTCCCCACGGCACAGGCCCGGGACGCAGCCCTGGGCTCTGGCTGTGCCCACCGACCTTTGCACAGCTTCCCCTCCAACACCACCTGCGGCCTCATACCTGCCCGCCAGGTCCAACTCCTCCTCCCTGGCTGGACTGGACCCCGGGGAGGGCCCATGGAGGCAGAATGCAGGCTCAGCCAGGCCAGTGCTCAGGGCAGTCTTGACCCCACCCCACCAGGGCAGTGCTCCCCAGGGAGCACAGGTGCAGCCTGGCTGCAGGGGGTAGGGCAGGAGGAAAGCTTGCAGGGAGACCCTCCCAACCGTGCCGGGGGCTCAGCACCACCGCGGGAAGAGCTGGCGAGAAAGCTCCCCCTTCCCGGGAGTCTGGGGGCTTGCCTTGGGCTCAACACATGGGTGTCTCCCTCTCCTTCTGCACGACCTGTGCCTTATTGAGCCAGAACACAAGCTGAGCGCTGGGGACAGCTCAGTCCTATGGACCCGGCTCCCCTGGGGCTGCCGTCCTCAGCCGGGTGCCTGTGCCAGGGCCTGGGGTGCTGACGGTGATGGCAGGGCTGACCCTGCCCCGTGAGGTGAGGTGCAGGCACTTGGTACCTGAGTCCCCCCGCCCCCACCCTGAGTGCGGCATCGCAGAGCCCTAGGAGGCCCGGCCTTGTGATCAGCTTGGAAGGCCAGCTTAAAGGATAGTCCCGTAATGGCAAGGTTTTTTGTAAATGTTAATTACGGTTGCCTTAATTAGCTCCAAATCCACTGATCTATGGATTATATTAGGTTTTTATAATTACCTTGACAGGCATATGGATTACAATGATGCTCCGATTAAACCTCAAGCGTATGGCATATAAATCAGCAGCGGGGTCCTCCTCATTCCTGGGGTCAGCCTATTAAAAGGCAGAGTGTCAAGGCCCTTACATGGGGCTGGCACTTCACGGGCTCAGGGGCACGAGGAGATGGGAGGGGGCGGGGTGGGGCTGTCCACACAGTCTCTGGTGTTGCCCCCATGGACGGGGAGCTGTGCCCAGCTGGGCTGCTCCTCTGTGGGCACCGCCGGGGACCCCCTTCTCTTCCCCCAAGGGGATCAGGACACTCATCAGCCTGTTAATTATGACTCAGCCCCTCGGGGCCCAAGAGGCATTAAATCCTTATCTCTAGGGTGAGCAGGGTGAGTAGTATTAACCCACTTTCCAGGGTGCAGGGTGGGGTGGCTGCAGAGGCTGCTGGGCCTGGCGTGGGGTGGGGTGGGGAGGGAGGGCCCCCTCTTCTGAACCCCACTGACAGTCTGGAGGATGGAAGGGGTGAGCAGGGGGCCAGCAAGGGGACGTTTGAGCATTTAGCCTGGGGGATCAGGGCGGTAGTGGGGCAAGGACAGGAAGTGGCTGCGGTGGGTGGAGGGGGGCGGTGGGGCCTCAGGATGACAGGATTGCTCAGTTCAGTTCAGTTCAGGTGCTCAGTCATGTCCGACTCTTTGCGACCCCAAGGGCTGCAGCACACCAGGCCTCCCTGTCCATCACCAACTCCCGGAGTTTACTCAAACTCATGTCCATTGAGTCGGTGATGCCATCCAACCATCTCATCCTTTTTCGTCCCCTTCTCCTCCTGCCTTCAATCCTTCCCAAGCATCAGGGCCTTTTCTAACAAGTTGCTCATGGTCCCTTAGAAAACCCGCTCTCAGGAAGCTGGCTCCAAGACCGCAGCGCCCACAGCCTGGCATGCTCCTTGGATGTCCTTTCTGTGTCTCACCAGTGAGCCCAGGCTCTGGGGGGCCAGAGGTGGCAACCCTCTCCTGGGCCAAGCTGCCCTGCCCCCGAGGAGGCCTACAGAGGCCCCCACGCTGGAGTGGAGGGGCTGCGGGCCCCTCACAGTGTTAGGGGAGGCACACTGATTGAGACCGCCCACCCTGGCAGGCACCATAGTAACCATTTGCATGAGTTGTTTTATGACAGGAGATCCTGATAAGGAATATGGAACTAAAGCCACCACCAACCAGAAGAGTTCCGGAAAGGTCAAAAGGTGACACCGCATGTCCGCCCACTTCCCAGAATCCCTCTTGCTAGCATCCATCTTGGCTGAGCGATGCGGGCGCCACCAGGAAAAACTCTGAATTAGAATGATTGGCCAAAGACCACCCGGAAAGTAATCCCATCACCATAAAACCCGAGACTGCGAGCCCCGAGGCAGAGCGGTTCTCCTGGGTCCCCTCACCCGACTGCTCTCCACCCGGGTGCCCTTTCCCAATAAGATCTCTTGCTTTGTCAGTACATGTGCCTCCTCGGACAATTCATTTCTGAGTGTTAGACAAGAGCACAGTTTTGGGCCCCAGAAGGGGTCCGCCTTCCTGCAAGAGCAGCAGTGGACTTTCTCCCACGGAGCCCAGCCCAGCCCAGGGGGCATTAGAACCGCAGAGGCTGTGGCCCTTCTGTCTCCAGGGGCCCCATCCCACCTGAGTTCCGGCCGTTCTGACCCCACCTCCCGATCAGGATGCTCCCCATCCACCTGGCCCTCACCTCTCCGCGGTCAGGATGAGGCTCCGCACGTCTACGGCACAACCAGCTGGGCAGCTGCAAAACCCGCCCTCCCCTCCACCTGGTCTCGGAGGCAGGAGGGTGTTGAGGCTGGGGAGGTGCAGGGGAGGTCGGGCTGCCCCCTCAGGCACCCTGGAGGCAGGCAGGTGGTGACACAGGCAAGCATGACGACAGCAGACACCATCTCCATCCTGGCAGGCACCATAGTAACCATTTGCATGAGTTGTTTTATGACAGGAGATCCTGATAAGGAATATGGAACTAAAGCCACCACCAACCAGAAGAGTTCCGGAAAGGTCAAAAGGTGACACCGCATGTCCGCCCACTTCCCAGAATCCCTCTTGCTAGCATCCATCTTGGCTGAGCGATGCGGGCGCCACCAGGAAAAACTCTGAATTAGAATGATTGGCCAAAGACCACCCGGAAAGTAATCCCATCACCATAAAACCCGAGACTGCGAGCCCCGAGGCAGAGCGGTTCTCCTGGGTCCCCTCACCCGACTGCTCTCCACCCGGGTGCCCTTTCCCAATAAGATCTCTTGCTTTGTCAGTACATGTGCCTCCTCGGACAATTCATTTCTGAGTGTTAGACAAGAGCACAGTTTTGGGCCCCAGAAGGGGTCCGCCTTCCTGCAAGAGCAGCAGTGGACTTTCTCCCACGGAGCCCAGCCCAGCCCAGGGGGCATTAGAACCGCAGAGGCTGTGGCCCTTCTGTCTCCAGGGGCCCCATCCCACCTGAGTTCCGGCCGTTCTGACCCCACCTCCCGATCAGGATGCTCCCCATCCACCTGGCCCTCACCTCTCCGCGGTCAGGATGAGGCTCCGCACGTCTACGGCACAACCAGCTGGGCAGCTGCAAAACCCGCCCTCCCCTCCACCTGGTCTCGGAGGCAGGAGGGTGTTGAGGCTGGGGAGGTGCAGGGGAGGTCGGGCTGCCCCCTCAGGCACCCTGGAGGCAGGCAGGTGGTGACACAGGCAAGCATGACGACAGCAGACACCATCTCCAGGGGAGACTGGACGTCGCGGGAGGTGGTGGCTCCTGTGGCCCCATCATAGAGCTGGGTTATGAGACACGGAGGCACAGCAAGGCTCACACCAGGAACCCGGGACGGCACGGCTCCTCAGTGGTGAACCAGGCGTGTGTGCCAGGCTGTCTAGCTCCAGAAAGGTTCCAGATCCCACCCAGGCCAGCCCTCTGTGGGGACAGAGCCGCCCTAGCCAGCTCCGAGCACTGATGTCACCCTCAGGGCACAGAGCGGGTGGCAGGGCCACGGGCAGAGGCCGTCTCAGGCCTCTGTGGCCGATGGGGCCCTTCCCTTGGCCATGGGTTCCTCACCCGCAGCTGGCATTCCAGAACCCTTTCCCAGAACTGGGGCCTAGAGAGCAGAAGCACGTATTCGCCACAATCAGTCGATGTGAGGAGAAGGCAGGTGCACGCACCTGTGCACACGCGTTCACACCAGCACGGAAGGGCACTGTGCACACAGGCGTAGTGTGGCTGAGCCGGGCCGCCTCATGTACATACATACGAACTCACGCCTGTCCTCCCAGCCACACACATGGCTAGAAATGTTACGAACGTAAGCAGCTGCGCTATCTGAGCACGAATACTACACAGACAGTGGAGACAAGGCCTCTCTCCTGACAGCACAGGAAGGGGTGTGTCATGGGGGGCAATTATCCTCAAGAAAGGGCTCAACCACCAGCCTCCTGCTCCCCGAGCTACCTGAGGGCAGAGGCCACACACAAGGCATGGGTCGGGAGAGGGCACGGGTCGGGAGAGGGCACGGGTCGGGAGAGGGCACGGGAAGGTGTTAACAGGAGACCCAGACTCCCCATGGTCAGGAAGCCCCCCGTCGCAGCGGGTGTTCAAGCCCAGGTGGCAAACACGAAGAAGGAGAGGAGCTCGGCCAACCCCCGGGTCTCTGAGGGGCCAGGGGCAGGGCCATCAGCCTTGCATGCCAAGGTGCGGACATCTGGGCTGCCTTGCACGGCCAGCGCGGTCCTCGTGGCCTACAGTTACCCTGTGGGCGCTTTACAGACACAACAGGAATTGTTTCATCCTCATCACACCTGACCAAGAAGGCCTTACCTTCCCCACTTAAAGACAGAAAAAGCAGAGTGCTGGTTACTTGCCCCAGAGTGGCCGGTCAGTCCACGGACCAAGTCAGGATTCAAATCTGGGCCTTTCGATTCCAGAGACCCCACCCCTCGAGGCACCCAGAGGCCGGCCTGCCTGGCAGACTGTTCCAGGCACAGAAGCGCCCACTCCTGCAAATCACACCACTGGCCACCATACAAGTCCATGACCTCTGCCCCAGTTAAGGGGACAGAGTACCACGTGGCTTCTTCTATGAATTCTTAAGGCTTTACAAATAAGACTGGCACTCAAAAAGTCTTTTTTTTCTTCCCCAGAACTAGGGATTAGAAACTGAGTTCCTTCCTTTCCCTTAAACTTCTGAATTTAGCAGATAAGATTCATTCATCAAGGGGCTTTCATGTCCATGATGCTGAGAAATTGTTTTGAGGCAAAATCTAATTAGACTAGACTTTCATATCGGAAATACTAGCTCCCATTTAGGCCTAAATACGATAATCACCATCGCTACTTAAGTCAGGAGAAGCCATATGTTTTAAAAATGCACATTTTATTCTAAAATGTCCCCCTTCTCTGTTCTTTTCAGGTCAAGGAGGCTTCAAGACCATGACCTTGACCAGTGAGAAGGCCATAGCAGAAAGCTCTGGACTGTGAGGTCAGCTGTCTGTATGGGAGGCAGAAGGGGCCGTGGAATAGTTCCGGGTGGGAGAGTGAAGACAGATTTGAACGTCCAGAAGACAACCCCAGCGGCTATTTGAAGAATGGAGTGGGGGTGTCATGGAGGCAGAAAGGCTGTTTCTTTGGCGACCCTAACCCCAGTTTTGTCTGAGGCAGTCATGGACGCCCATTCCTAGGCAGAGAATCATGGTTGGCTAAGTCGGCTGGGACGATTTCACTGCCTTTTGCCAGGCACTTCCTCCTTGAGAAGCCCTCATCAGGCATGTTCATGTGACCCAGTTTGCAGTCAAGGAAGGTGGGCGCCACTGGGACAGCCACTTAAAAGGGCCACTTATGGGAGGAGAGCTCACTGGCACTGCCTTGGAGGTGGCTGTGACAGCCGGTGCCACAGCAGCTATCTTTTGACCATTAGGCGACAGAATGAAAAGCCAACGTATTAAGCAGGGGTGAATTTACCACGAAGCTAATGAGTCTTTGGTTTCATGCCCCTCAACAGCATAGGCGCCTTACAGACCCCAGAAATATGTTCACACAGTCGTTTTTCTAATTGAAGTCAAATTGACATAATGTGTGAAAGTTGCTCAGTCGTGTCTGACTCTTTGCGACCACATGGACTGTAACCCATGGAATTCGCCAGGCCAGAATACTGGAGTGGGTAGCCTTTCCCTTCTCCAGGGGATCTTCCTAACCCAGGGACCAAACCCAGGTCTCTTGCACTGCAGGCAGATTCTTTACCAGCTGAACCACAAGGGAAGCCTTTACATAACATAAAATTTACCATTTTAAAGTGTACTTCAATAGCTTTTACTGCATTCACAATATTATACAACCTTCACCACTATCTAATATCAGAACATTTCTGAAAAAAATGTTAAACATGTCAAGTAGTTTAAGCTAAAAAACCCTAAACATGTCAATTGCCCTTCATCATTCCTGGCTCCCCTGCAGCCCCCTGCAGCCCCCTGCTGCTAAGTCACTTCAGTCGTGTCCGACTCTGTGCAACCCCAGAGACGGCAGCCCACCAGGCTCCCCCATCCCTGGGATTCTCCAGGCAAGAATACTGGAGTGGGTTGCCATTTCCTTCTCCAATGCATGAAAGAGAAAAGTGAAAGTGAAGTCGCTCAGTCTGTCCGACTGTTAGCGACCCCATGGACTGCAGCCNAGCTGTCTCTTATACACATCTTCGTGTCCGACTCTGTGTGACCCCATAGACGGCAGCCCACCAGGCTCCCCCATCCCTGGGATTCTCCAGGCAAGAATACTGGAGTGGGTTGCCATTTCCTTCTCCAATGCATGAAAGAGAAAAGTGAAAGTGAAGTCGCTCAGTCTGTCCGACTGTTAGCGACCCCATGGACTGCAGCCCACCAGGCTCCTCCGTCCATTGGATTTTCCAGGCAAGAGTACTGGGGTGGGGTGCCATTGCCTTCCCCGCTGCAGCCCCCTGGCAACCACTAATGTACCTTCTATCTCTACAGACTTGCCTGTTCTGGACATTTCCTACAAATGGAACCACACAGCACGAGGCTTTCGTGTGTGTGGTTTCTTTCACTCATCATAACACTTCCGAGGCTCACCCTCGTCAAAGCGTGAATCAGTACCTCATTCTCCTCCACGTGTGAATAGCACCCCACTGCCTGGAGAGAGGCCGCATTCTGCCTGTCCGTTCGTCAGTGGATGGACATCTGGGCTGTTTCCACTTTGGGGATGTTATGAATGATGCTGCTCTGAACCCTCGTGTACATGTTTGTGCACACTCATGTACATGTGTGTGGACATATGTTTTCAATTCTTTCCAACCTAATTTTACATTCATTAATCTATGGTATTCTTTTTCTTAAAATGCACCTCTCCTCCAAGTTGCCTAAACTTCAGGCCTCAGTCTGGATTTACCCTGATAGTAAGTCTGGTGGATCAAAAAAGACGGATGAGACAGCCCGTGTTGAAGGGCAGCGCCAACCCTGGCTCTGAGGATCTCCGACTGCTTTCTTCAGAAAATGACCATCCTGACGGCTGAAGCCACAGCCAGCTGGTGTTCAGCAGCTGCAGCCACAGTAATCCTGACGGGGACAGGAGGTGACCTGAGGGGGTCAGCACAGGACACGAGAGACGAAGCCTTTGGGATGACCCTGGACTTCTCTCAGTGACTTGATGAAGTCTTTCACTGTCTTATTATTTAGCTAAGAATATGAGTGAATACTTGCCAGGCACATCAGAAGCTGGCAGGGGCCTTTGATACGTAATGTGTGAGCGGCTGACCACCACCCTGCCGTGCACAGCACCCGACATGGCTCCGGGCACAGCTGGCAGAAGGTGACCCTCCCCTCCCCGTCCACTGTCCAGGGTCAGGATAGGATGGTGATGTGGCGTCCCGCCCACCCCACCTTGCTCCTGTGGACCCCGAGCCCCTCACAGTCAGGCACACCCTGGACCTTCCCGATGGCTTGGCTGGGAGGACAGCCTGGAGACCCCGATTCCAGCAGCACTGCTGAAACGGAACACAGCCCCTCCCCGTCTTCCTGCCTTTTCCCGAAGCTCATTCTGAGCTGCGACAAGCAGGGTCCAGAGCTGGACCAAAGAGCATCTAATGGCAGCAGGCGGCTGCGTTTTCTCCGCGACTGAACTTCCTACCTCACTCGGAGCAGAATGACGGTGTCAGCCTTACAGAAGCAAACTGTACCAGAAGACTCCGCACTGATTTTCAGGGACGTAGGAAAATCGAAAGTCACAGTTATCCTCCAAGTGCACGCTTACACACCTACTCATGCGTTCTTGGAGACACACTCACATATACCCTGCATACACACACACACACACACACACAGCCTCTCACACACACACACATGCGTGCACACATGCCCTCACACATGCACGTGTGCACACATGCCTTCTCACACATACACAGTGTAACACACATGCCCCCCCACACATACACGTGTGCACACATGCCCTCTCACACATATACAGTGTAACACACATGCCCTCTCACACACATACACATGTGCACACATGCCCTCACACACACGTGTGCACACATGCCCTCTCACACATATACAGTGTAACACACATGCTCTCTCACACACATACACATGCGTGCACACATGCCCTCTCACACACACACGTGCACACGTCTTCTCACACATACACGGTGTAACACACATGCCCTCTCACACACATACATGTGTGCGCACATGCCATCTCACATGTGTGCATACATGCCTTCTCACACATACACAGTGTAACACACATGCCCTCTCACACACATACACATGTGCACACATGACCTCTCACACACATATGCACACACACCCTCTTCAAACACGTGCACACATGCCCTTACACATGTACACACACTCCATTTCACACACATGCACATGTGTATACACACGCCCTCTCACACATACACATGCACACACACCATCTTACACACATACACATGCATGCACACATGCCCTCTCACACACATATGTGCACACACGCCTTCTCACACATACAGTGTACACGCATGCTGTCTCACACACATGCACGTGTGCACACAACCCTCTCACACACACGTGTGCACACACGCCCTCACACACACACACATGCATGCACACACACCCTCTCACACACATGTGTACACACACCCTCTCTCTCTCACACACACACACACGTGTGCACACATGCCCTGTTGAGTCTTGCATGCTGCCTGTGGATTTGGGGCCCTCCTCTTGGCTCCCCGGGAGCAGTCGTGAGCTGCTTACATTTCCAGGCTCCACAAAGACCCAGAGACCCCCTGCCCGTGAACTAAGGACCAGAGCGTCAGGACCAGATGAGTGGCTTGGCCACTAAGGGCCTCAGAGTGGGCGGTGGGTGCACTGCCAGGGTAACCGGTGGTGAGCGACAGAGGGGAGACGCAGGGCTCCCCCACCCCAGAGGCTGAGAAGGCCCCTCAACTCCCCAGAAGAGCTGGAGGCTGACACCAGACTGTGAGCCGCCCCAAGCAGTGAGCTGTAATGACGATTGTGGAGGCAACGGGGCCGCCTGTGGAGCTTCCAACTCGGGCCAGGTGTGACTCGAGTGTGGGAGGAGCATGCTCTCATTCAATCTTGCCACGTCCGTGAAGTCCAGACAGCGCTGCACCGCCCCCTTCCAGGTGAGGACACAGGTGTATTGGAGAAGGACCAGGCTCACCTGGTGCGCCACCCGCCTGAGGGCGCCCTGCAGGCCCCAAACGGCACCGGGCGGGTCGCGAGGGGAGCGGCCGGCAGAGCACCCCAGCTGTGGCCACGGGCGCCCTCGTAGGAGGCCTCTGTCTCGGAGGAAGGAGGCCTGTCCGGACCTTCCCGTTGGCCGGAGCAGGGGCCCGCTCTCCCAAAGCGGCTGGGTTCGCGCAGACCGGAGCCTCGGGGAGGCGGGCCTCTCCCTTCCTCCTGTCTCTTATACACATCTAGATGTGTATAAGAGACAGCCCCGGGAAGGTCAGGAGGGCAGATGCGCGACACAGGTCTTCAGTGGCCCAGACTCCAGGCCTGCAGGGCCTTCCGGCTCTGGTTCCGGGGCTGTCATCAGGAGGGGTGTCTCAGCAGAGCCTCTCAGAAGCCCCCACCGTGATGCTCCTGTTCCCTCCGGGCAGGGGCCAAGTGTGGGCACGGGCCGCCCCTGTGCAGATGGCAGCATGTTGCCCGCTCCCGGGAAGGTGGCACCCCTTCCAGGTGGGAATCCAAGGAGAAGGGGACCACCCTCTCTGCCCTCCAGCATCACAAAGTCTGCTCACTTCTGATCTGATAACATCAGAAGCCCCCGGCCCTCAGTGTGTTCTAGGAAGCCCGTGCCACATGTGCTGAGGGATACGTTCACAGGGGCTCTGGCTGGCTGGCCCTTGACCCCACAGGAGGCCCCGTCCCGTGTCCACAGTGCTGTCTCACAAGATGTGTGAAGCTGTCTACCATTGGAGCTGCTTCGTGGAGTCCACTGGGGTGGTCGTGGTCCCCCTTAACAGCTCTGGAGCTGAGCCCTGGGGTTCAGAAGTTCAACCCACTTGGAGCCAAAGGCCACATTCCTGCCAACCAGAGAGCCCTAACCCACTGTTCCCAAAAAGCAGCTCAGGAGAAAAGTCCACCTGATGGAGTCAGGCTCAGACCTCATCCACCATCTGGGCCCAGGGGGCCGTGAGCATTCATCTTGCCGCAGACGCCTCCTGGTCCACGGCACTTGGGGCCCCAGGCCCGCTGAGGGGGCATGGAGGCTCTCACACGGAAAGGGCACGCCTGGTGCTCAACGACTTTGCTGCTGCTAAGCCTCTTCAGTCGTGTCCGACTTTGTGCGACCCCATAGATGGCAGCCCAACAGGCTCCCCCGTCCCTGGGATTCTCCAGCCAAGAACACTGGAGTGGGTTGCCATTTCCTTCTCCAATGCATGAAAGTGAAAAGTGAAAGTGAAGTCGCTCAGTTGTGTCCGACTCTTCGAGACCCCATGGACTGCAGCCTACCAGGCTCCTCCGTCCATGGGATTTTCCAGGCAAGAGTACTGGAGTGGGGTGCTATAGGGGCCTCCTTTTCCAGAAGAAGAATGTAAGTAATTTATCAGATTTCTGCAAGCCTCAAAAGTATCACATATTTCTGACATGAGAAAAAAATTTTTTTAACATTTTCTTTGATTTTAAAAGTTTGAGGGTTTTTTTCCTTCTAATTTTGAAAGAAATCAAAACACCTTCATGAGCCCCTTCAGGTATTCGGGGGGCCCATGCGCTGCGACTCCTGGCTCCAGTTCCTGGGGGGTCTGGAGCCCTTCCTGAGCCAGAACCCAGGAGTGGGCTCAAGGGTCAGGAGAGGGGATGAGGGTCCACTCTAAGCCACCAGGCACTCTGACCCACTGGTCTCGGCACCCCACCTGTGCTCCCATGCGCTGCGACTCCTGGCTCCAGTTCCTGGGGGGTCTGGAGCCCTTCCTGAGCCAGAACCCAGGAGTGGGCTCAAGGGTCAGGAGAGGGGATGAGGGTCCACTCTAAGCCACCAGGCACTCTGACCCACTGGTCTCGGCACCCCACCTGTGCAGACCCTCGAGGCTGTTGCGGAAGATGTTCACGTTCCTGCAGCCCTCGGGGCCCGAGAGAAAATGCTGCTCCAACTGCCGACGGCAAGTGGAGCACATGGAGCAGGCTGCAAGTGGGGAGCCAGGCCAATGGGGCCTGGGGCGCCTGGTGGAAGGAGCCAGCGTCCCAGGCTCCGAGCCTGTGTGGGCAGCTTCCCTCAGGATGCTGTCGGGCTAAAAATAATCCAATCCCTGTTGTATTTTGAGAAGCACAGTGCCTTGAACCATCTCGGGAGGGAGCACAACTTAGAGAGTGCCTCCCTCCTTCACCACGCAGTATTTAAGAGGCAGTGAGAGCCTACGCTGCGAGCAGAACTCGAGTCAGCTCCCAGATACCCGGGTGATCCGCGCAAGTCAGCAGCCACGCTGGGCTTACTCTCCTGTAGGACGGGGTGGGAGGGTCACACCTGGACAATCAATCCCTGAGGGTTCCTAGATGTGCGTGCCTCTCAAGAAATGGAAGGTCTGCCCATAACGTCATCACCGCCGGTCTCCTCAGGAGCCAAGCGGCAAATCCCCAGCAGTCACCTGCCCGGTCCAGAGTGGACGTAGGAGGCCTCTGTCTCGGAGGAAGGAGGCCTGTCCGGACCTTCCCGTTGGCCGGAGCAGGGGCCCGCTCTCCCAAAGCGGCTGGGTTCGCGCAGACCGGAGCCTCGGGGAGGCGGGCCTCTCCCTTCCTCACCAAGAACACGGATGGGGTGAGCAGAGACGGCAGGCGGGGGCCACTGAGAGGACCCCGAGTCCTAGGAGGGTCTTTTCCCACCGTGGCGCCCGGGCCACACCTGCCCACACCGAATCACTGCTCGGTGGCAGGACAAACCCACACACGCTTATCCCAGGCAGCCCGGCAGCCTCTGCTTATGACGCAGCCTGCATCACTCACACCTGGCTGAGACCTCTGACCTGAGTCACCTTGGCCTTCACTCTGCCCAGGGCACTGGGCACAGAGGGGGAGGGCCCACAGGAGCGGGAGATGGGGAGCCCGGCCCTTGGGGCAGCCCCTCTTGCCAGCCACCTGGCTCTGTGGCCTCAGTTTCCTCATCTGTGAAATGGGGGCAGGGTAGCAAGTGAGCTGTTATCTCTGATGGGAATGGCCTTCAGGTACGTCTCTGGATGGACCAGTGAAAGGGCTCAGGGAGCTCTGGGCTCCCGGCATCTGATTCAGACCTGGGGCTGGGCCAGGGTTGGAAGGGGGTGTTGCAGAACAGGCTCCAAGCACCGGTGCCAATAACCGTCAACAGGTCCCGGCCTCCCCGCCTCACCCGACTACCCAGCGGGCTCCAGCAGGCTGGGCACGCCTGCCACCCACTCCCGGCAGCCTGATTCACGCCGCCTGGAGCCTCCCACCTGCGTCCCCACTTCTGAACAACAATGAGAAACCCCCGCCACACAGGTAGAGAGCTGACATCCCAACATCTCCCGGGGCCCGTGACACCCTGGGCACCGTGTTCCCATCTCCTGGCACCACGGAGACAGAGAATGCAGGTGGGGAAGCTGAGTCCGGGCGAGCGGGATCGGGGCTGTGGTCAGGGCTCTGCAGTCAGACATACCTGGTTCGACTCCCGGGTCCCACCAGGTTACTAAATGTTTCTGCTTCTCAGAACCCGGAGACGCTGTATTTACCTTACAGGCTTGCTGTGCAGGGGCCCGGACCACGGTCCGCACCCAGACCCTCACAGCTCAGCCTATCCAACTCCTGGCAGTGGAGGAAGGTGGAGCAGCTTCCAACAGGACCTATCAAGGCCCACTGTCCTAAACCAGTCCTTGCCAGACCGGTCTGATTCTCCGGGGCTCAGAGCTGCCGCACAGACTGGCTCTTAAATAACTCAGGTTCCCAATGGTCTCCAGTCAAGTGGGACCCTGGCCTGCTTCCTGCCTTCTGAAGGTCACTGACAAAGTGACCCAGAAGTTTCCCTGCCCTTCTCCCCTCCCCTCCCTCAGCCTCACCAGCCCCGGGCTCCCGGAACCTCAGGCAGATGTCCATGCGGGCTCAGGGATGCACCAGCTGATCACCTGGAGGCCAGGTCCCTCGGCCACGCCCTGAGTGCTGCCCACCCACTCAGGCCTGCAGAGAAGAGCTCAGACACTAGGAGGCGCTCGTGAGCTGCCACCCTGCCCTGGCAAGATCCGTCTGGGGCGGCCTCAGCCGGGCTGGACTGCAGTTTATGTTAAACCATTTCACGTGGAAACACTGAGGTTTCCTCTTTACTGCGGGGTTCCAAAGAAGGCTAACCCCGTCTTCTCCCTCCTGGCTGATGCTGGCCAGAACGAGACAAGGAATGACACAGACGCGTTGCCGGGATCCTGCTGGGCCCCAGCTGCGGCGTCCGTGGGACCCGTCAGGCCTGCTGGGCGGAACGGTCAGGAATGAGTGAGGGGCAGGTCTGAGCCCAGTCGTCTGCTTCTCAAGCTGCTGCTGCTGCTGCTGCTGCTGCGTCGTCCAGTCGTGTCTGACTCTGTGCGGCCCCATAGACGGCAGCCCACCAGGCTCCCCCGCCCCTGGGATCTCCAGGCAAGAACACTGGAGTGGGTTGCCATTTCCTTCTCTCAAGCTCCTAAATGCTTTCAAAGCAGAACTTCCACCCCAGCCCAGCAGAATCTGAGGGAGCCCCAACACAGACAAAACAGATGCTCAGGCTGAGTTACCGCAGAGGGTCCAGGAGCCCCTGCAATTGGCCCCCTGATGGACCAGAGCAGAACCGGGGCTTGGGCCCTGGCCTGAGGACAGACCCTGAGCCCCTGGGCTCTGAGCTCCTTTGGCAGCTGGGGGCAGCTCCTCCAAGTCCTGGCGCCCTGCCCCCCACGCACAGCCGGACTTCACAGCATGCCCCCCCGGAGGGCAAAACACTCCACTGGACTAATCTAGAATGGCCCAGAAAGAAATGGACCGTACTCATGAGGTAACACGGCACATGGCGGAGGATTCAGAGCACTGGCTATGGAGTCTACTCCAGGGTTCAAAGATGGGCTCTCATCTGCTCTGTGACCTTAGGCGAGGTCCTGTGTCTGTGCCTGTTACAATTAGGGTTTTCCCAACAATGGTAAAGAAGCAGACACATCCACAGTGAGGAAGCTGAGGCACAGAGAGGTCAGGTAACCAGCCCACAGCCACAGAGCTGAGCACACGGCAGGCATCAGATCCCAGGGCCTGTGTGCCTAACCACTAGGCTCCAAGGAGCAAGGTGCATGAGAAAACACCCAGACCCCATGAAAGTCATTCAGTTCAGTTCAGTCACTCAGTCGTGTCCAACTCTCTGCAGCCCCATGGACTGCAGCACACCAGGCTTCCCTGTCCATCACCAACTCCCGGAGTTTACTAAAATTCATGTCCATCAAGTCAGTGATGCCATCCAACCATCTCATCCTCTGTGGTCCCTTTCTCCTCCCGCCTTCAATCTTTCCCAGCATCAGGGTCTTTTCAAATGAGTCAGTTCTTTGTACCAGGTGGCCAAAAGATTGGAGTTTTAGCTTCAGCATCAGTCTTTCCAATGAATATTTATATGCAGCTATTTGCATGTCCTGACGGCTACTTTCCACATGTGCATCAGTGAGCTCTTCCCGGCCCCGCGTAAGCCAGAGCCAAGCTACTGACGAGGCCAGAAACCATGAGAAATCTGTCAGGAGCCCAAGAGGGAGGGGGCAAGCTCATCACGGCCTCACCTGTACCTGCCTGGCTCACCTGGACCTCAAGGCATCCTACAAGAACAGCAGCAGCATCTGTCTTCACAGACGGGAATGAAGCACAGAGATGCAAAGTAGCCCATGCAGGGTCACATGCGGGCCAGGTGGTGGCTCAGAGATGTCATTCCCTGTCATAAGCCCCAAAACTCACACCCTTCTGCCACCCTGTCCCCGTCTGAGCCCTGGGCCAGAGCTGGTCAGGCCGGGAGCTGTGGGCTTCCTCCCCACACGGCTGTGGTTTCTGACAAGCCACTGTTGCCCCCTCCTGCCACTGGTTGCCTCTACAAACTCACATTTGGGAGACTCTAAAAAATGAAAGAAAACCCTCGGGTGCTGTGGTGGAGGAAGAAATCCAGCCCCTGAATGCCCAGCACCTGAGCACCCAGCCCCTGAGCACCAAGGCCCTGAATATCTAGCCCCTGAGCACCCAGCCCCTGCGTGCCCAGCACCCGAGTGCCCAGCACCAGGGCAAAGAGGCACTACCAGTCTCCCAAGGGGCATCTGCTCCTGAAATACTGCAGCCACACTGCAAGGCTCCTTCTTGCAGCCCACCCACCATTCGGTCACGTTCCAGGGCCTTGAAGGGACTCCAGAAGCCCAGCACCTCCGGGCCCCCTGCCCAGGCCCCTGTGTCCTCAGCCCCGTGCCCACACCCTGTCACTCAGAGCCAGCAGTCTGGGGAGACCCAAGACAGGACACAGCAGGGCGGATGCTGTCCCTGCTAAGCCTGCATCCTAAGCGCCACTATACTTGCCAGGCACATCAGAAGCTGGCAGGGGCCTTTGATACGTAATGTGTGAGCGGCTGACCACCACACTGCCGTGCACAGCACCCGACATGGCTCCGGGCACAGCCGGCAGAAGGTGACCCTCCCCTCCCCGTCCACTGTCCAGGGTCAGGATAGGATGGTGATGTAGCGTCCCGCCCACCCCACCTTGCTCCTGTGGACCCCGAGCCCCTCACAGTCAGGCACACCCTGGACCTTCCCGATGGCTTGGCTGGGAGGACAGCCTGGAGACCCCGATTCCAGCAGCACTGCTGAAACGGAACACAGCCCCTCCCCGTCTTCCTGCCTTTTCCCGAAGCTCATTCTGAGCTGCGACAAGCAGGGTCCAGAGCTGGACCAAAGAGCATCTAATGGCAGCAGGCGGCTGCGTTTTCTCCGCGACTGAACTTCCTACCTCACTCGGAGCAGAATGACGGTGTCAGCCTTACAGAAGCAAACTGTACCAGAAGACTCCGCACTGATTTTCAGGGACGTAGGAAAATCGAAAGTCACANGCGACAAGCAGGGTCCAGAGCTGGACCAAAGAGCATCTAATGGCAGCAGGCGGCTGCGTTTTCTCCGCGACTGAACTTCCTACCTCACTCGGAGCAGAATGACGGTGTCAGCCTTACAGAAGCAAACTGTACCAGAAGACTCCGCACTGATTTTCAGAGACGTAGGAAAATCGAAAGCCACAGTTATCCTCCAAGTGCACGCTTACACACATACTCATGCGTTCTTGGAGACACACTCACATATACCCTGCATACACACACACACACACCCTCTCACACACATACACATGCATGCACACATGCCCTCTCACACACATACACATGCGTGCACACACATGCCCTCTCACATGCACATGTGCACACATGCCTTCTCACACATACAGTGTAACACACATGCCCTCTCACACACATACACATGCGTGCACACATGCCCTCACGACACGTGTGCACACATGCCCTCTCACACATATACAGTGTAACACACATGCCCTCTCACACACATACACACGCGTGCACACATGCCCTCTCATACACATACACATGTGTGCACACATGCCCTCACACACACGAGTGCACACGTCTTCTCACACATACACAGTGTAACACACATGCCCCTCACATACATACATGTGTGCACACATGCTCTCTCACACGTGTGCATACATGCCTTCTCACACATACAGTGTAACACACATGCCCTCACACACACATACATATGTGCACACATGACCTCACACACGTGTGCACACACACCCTCTTCACACACATGTGCACACNACACACATGCCCCTCACATACATACATGTGTGCACACATGCTCTCTCACACGTGTGCATACATGCCTTCTCACACATACAGTGTAACACACATGCCCTCACACACACATACATATGTGCACACATGACCTCACACACGTGTGCACACACACCCTCTTCACACACATGTGCACACATGCCCTTATACATGCAGTGTACACACACTCCATTTCACACACACGCACATGTGTGTACACACGCCCTCACTCACACACATGTGCACACACGCCCTCTCACACACACACCTTCTCACACATATAGTGTACACACATGCCTTCTCACGCATACACATGTGCACACATGCCCTCTCACACACATGCACGTGTGCACACATGCCCTCTCACACACGTGTGCACACATGCCCTCACACATACACAGTGTATACACACGCTGTCTCACACACATGCACATATGCGCACACACACCCTCTCACACACACGTGTGCACACATGCCCTCTCATACACATGCACACACGCCCTCACACACACATGCATGCACACACACCCTCTCTCACACACACACACGTGTGCACACATGCCCTGTTGAGTCTTGCATGCTGCCTGTGGATTTGGGGCCCTCCTCTTGGCTCCCTGGGAGCAGTCGTGAGCTGCTTACATTTCCAGGCTCCACAAAGACCCAGAGACCCCCTGCCCGTGAACTAAGGACCAGAGCGTCAGGACCAGATGAGTGGCTTGGCCACTAAGGGCCTCAGGGTGGGCGGTGGGTGCACTGCCAGGGTAACCGGTGGTGAGCGACAGAGGGGAGACGCAGGGCTCCCCCACCCCAGAGGCTGAGAAGGCCCCTCAGCTCCCCAGGAGAAGAGCTGGAGGCTGACACCAGACTGTGAGCCGCCCCAAGCGGTGAGCTGTAATGACGATTGTGGAGGCAACGGGGCCGCCTGTGGAGCTTCCAACTCGGGCCAGGTGTGACTCGAGCATGGGAGGAGCATGCTCTCATTCAATCCTGCCACGCCCGTGAAGTCCAGACAGCGCTGCACCCCCCGTTCCAGGTGAGGACACAGGTGTATCGGAGAAGGACCAGGCTCACCTGGAGCGTCGCCCACCTGAGGGTGCCCTGCAGGCCCCAAACGGCACCGGGCGGGTCGCGAGGGGAGCAGCCGGCAGAGCACCCCAACTGTGGCCACAGGCGCCACNATTCAATCCTGCCACGCCCGTGAAGTCCAGACAGCGCTGCACCCCCCGTTCCAGGTGAGGACACAGGTGTATCGGAGAAGGACCAGGCTCACCTGGAGCGTCGCCCACCTGAGGGTGCCCTGCAGGCCCCAAACGGCACCGGGCGGGTCGCGAGGGGAGCAGCCGGCAGAGCACCCCAACTGTGGCCACAGGCGCCACGGGAAGGTCAGGAGGGCAGATGCGCGACACAGGTCTTCAGTGGCCCAGACTCCAGGCCTGCAGGGCCTTCCGGCTCTGGTTCCGGGCTGTCATCAGGAGAGGTGTCTCAGCAGAGCCTCTCAGAGGCCCCCACCGTGATGCTCCTGTTCCCTCCAGGCAGGGGCCAAGTGTGGGCACGGGCCGCCCCTGTGCAGATGGCAGCATGTTGCCCGCTCCTCGGGAAGGTGGCACCCCTTCCAGGTGGGAATCCAAGGAGAAGGGGACCACCCTCTCTGCCCTCCAGCATCACAAAGTCTGCTGACTTCTGATCTGATAATATCAGAAGCCCCCGGCCCCCAGTGTGTTCTAGGAAGCCCGTGTCGCATGTGCTGAGGGATACGTTCACAGGGGCTCTGGCTGGCTGGCCCTTGACCCCACAGGAGGCCCCGTCCCGTGTCCACAGTGCTGTCTCGCAAGATGTGTGAAGCTGTCTACCATTGGAGCTGCTTCGTGGAGTCCACTGGGGTGGTCGTGGTCCCCCTTAACAGCTCAGGGGCTGAGCCCTGGGGTTCAGAAGTTCATCCCACTTGGAGCCAAAGGCCACATTCCTGCCAAGCAGAGAGCCCTACCCCACTCTTCCCACAAAGCAGCTCAGGAGAAAAGTCCACCTGATGGAGTCAGGCTCAGACCTCATCCACCATCTGGGCCCAGGGGGCCGCGAGCATTCATCTTGCCGCAGACGCCTCCTGGTCCACGGCACTCGGGGCCCCAGGCCCGCTGAGGGGCGTGGAGGCTCTTACACGGCAAGGGCACACCTGTGCTCAACGACTTTGCTGCTGCTAAGTCGCTTCAGTCGTGTCCGACTCTGTGCGACCCCATAGACGGCAGCCCAACAGGCTCCCCCGTCCCCAGGATTCTCCAGCCAAGAACACTGGAGTGGGTTGCCGTTTCCTTCTCCAATGCATGAAAGTGAAAAGTGAAAGTGAAGTCGCTCAGTTGTGTCCGACTCTTCAAGACCCATGGACTGCAGCCTACCAGGCTCCTCCGTCCATGGGATTTTCCAGGCAAGAGTACTGGAGTGGGGTGCTATAGGGGCCTCCTTTTCCAGAAGAAGAATGTAAGTAATTTATCAGATTTCTGCAAGCCTCAAAAGTATCATGTATTTCTGACATGAGAAAAAATTTTTTTAACATTTTCTTTGACCTTAAAAGTTTGAGGGTTTTTTTCCTTCTAATTTTGAAAGAAATTAAAACACCTTCATGAGCCCCTTCAGGTATTCGGGGTCCCATGCGCTGCAACTCCTGGCTCCAGTTCCTGGGGGGTCTGGAGCCCTTCCTGAGCCAGAACCCAGGAGTGGGCTCAAGGGTCAGGAGAGGGGATGAGGGTCCACTCTAAGCCACCAGGCACTCTGACCCACTGGTCTCGGTACCCCACCTGTGCAGACCCTCGGGGCTGTTGCGGAAGATGTTCACGTTCCTGCAGCCCTCGGGGCCCGAGAGAAAATGCTGCTCCAACTGCCGACGGCAAGTGGAGCACATGGAGCAGGCTGCAAGTGGGGAGCCAGGCCAATGGGGCCTGGGGCGCCTGGTGGAAGGAGCCAGCGTCCCAGGCTCCGAGCCTGTGTGGGCAGCTTCCCTCAGGATGCTGTGAACAACTCCAGACGCCCATGGGCTCTGGATTCTGGTGAAAGGCCCCTCCTGCGGGGGTCCTGGGGGAACAGGGGGCGGCCTCGGCCTGACCTGCACTCCTGGCTCAGGTGGGGACCCCTGTCTCTGGAGGCCCGAGGGCCCAGGCACGCCTGCTCACCCACCTGGAGCACCTCTGCAGACCCTGTGGACAGCAGTGCCGTGGGGATGCTAGCCCTCCCCGCCAGGGTTCACCCAGGCCTGCGCCCCCTATCATCACACTGATGGGGACACCAACAAAAATGACAACTGCCAGAGCTTGCCACTCGCTCACCATGCGCGGGAAATGTGCTCAACGCTCTCTGCACAATGCGCCGTTCTGTTCTCCCTCCAAAGAAGGGCTGGTGCTCTTCTTAGACCCATTTTAAAGACACAGAAACTGAGGCCTCAAGTGACTGAACTCAGGCAGGTGGCTCTGACTGGAGAGGCTTCGCTGCCTCTCCNCTCAGTCGTGTCCAACTCTCTGCAGCCCCATGGACTGCAGCACACCAGGCTTCCCTGTCCATCACCAACTCCCGGAGTTTACTAAAATTCATGTCCATCAAGTCAGTGATGCCATCCAACCATCTCATCCTCTGTGGTCCCTTTCTCCTCCCGCCTTCAATCTTTCGCAGCATCAGGGTCTTTTCAAATAAGTCAGTTCTTTGCACCAGGTGGCCAAAGGATTGGAGTTTTAGCTTCAGCATCAGTCTTTCCAATGAATATTTATATGCAGCTATTTGCATGTCCTGACGGCTACTTTCCACAGCTGCATCAGTGAGCTCTTCCCGGCCCTGCGTAAGCCAGAGCCAAGCTACTGACGAGGCCAGAAACCATGAGAAATCTGTCAGGAGCCCAAGAGGGAGGGGGCAAGCTCATCACGGCCTCACCTGTACCTGCCTGGCTCACCTGGACCTCAAGGCATCCTACAAGAACAGCAGCAGCATCTGTCTTCACAGACGGGAATGAAGCACAGAGATGCAAAGTAGCCCATGCAGGGTCACATGCGGGCCAGGTGGTGGCTCAGAGATGTCATTCCCTGTCATAAGCCCCAAAACTCACACCCTTCTGCCACCCTGTCCCCGTCTGAGCCCTGGGCCAGAGCTGGTCAGGCCGGGAGCTGTGGGCTTCCTCCCCACACGGCTGTGGTTTCTGACAAGCCACTGTTGCCCCCTCCTGCCACTGGTTGCCTCTACAAACTCACATTTGGGAGACTCTAAAAAATGAAAGAAAACCCTCGGGTGCTGTGGTGGAGGAAGAAATCCAGCCCCTGAATGCCCAGCACCTGAGCACCCAGCCCCTGAGCACCAAGGCCCTGAATATCTAGCCCCTGAGCACCCAGCCCCTGCGTGCCCAGCACCCGAGTGCCCAGCACCAGGGCAAAGAGGCACTACCAGTCTCCCAAGGGGCATCTGCTCCTGAAATACTGCAGCCACACTGCAAGGCTCCTTCTTGCAGCCCACCCACCATTCGGTCACGTTCCAGGGCCTTGAAGGGACTCCAGAAGCCCAGCACCTCCGGGCCCCCTGCCCAGGCCCCTGTGTCCTCAGCCCCGTGCCCACACCCTGTCACTCAGAGCCAGCAGTCTGGGGAGACCCAAGACAGGACACAGCAGGGCGGATGCTGTCCCTGCTAAGCCTGCATCCTAAGCGCCACCCTCACCCCACAGCCCCCTCCCCCGGCACTCTGCATCTCACGGAGTCCTCCTCGGGCGCCCCCAAGCCCCCAGGACACACACTCAGTGCCCATCACTGGGCTGGGGACCCTCCAGGCCGCGTGGTCTCCCCACACAGTGCTGACCACGTGAAGGTGCCTACAAAGCTGAGCTGCCCTCTGGGGGCCCTCTGGATGGTAGGAGACGGCCTAGCAAGGATGGGGCGTGTCTCCTTGCATGTGGGTGTGGGGTGGGGTAGGGTAAAAGCTTGCCCCCCCTCCCCGAGTAGTAAGCCTGGATATAGCCACATGCGCCCTGTTTAAAGAAAAGTCGAGCTTCCTAATCAAGCATCTGTCGGCTCGCGATGGCTGGCCCCGTGGTGCGCCCTGCTCCGCCTGGCTGCCACAAGGTCACGAACGGGAAGAGAGCTGGCACATGGTTGTATTCTTCCCTTCCGTACATAAACTTGTGCAAGCTGTCCACCATTCCCCACACGGAGGGGAGGCTGGGAGCCCATTTGGGAGAGCGCTTGGGGATCTAAGGATGTGGGAGAGCGCTTGGAAATCTGAGGATGTGGGGGTGAATTTTCAAAGCGGCACCTGAACACCCCAGTCGATGAGCCCTGTGATTCTACCCAGGGGTGCGGGTCTGGCTGAGC
This sequence comes from Oreotragus oreotragus, assembly GCA_006410675.1. NCBI lineage: Eukaryota > Metazoa > Chordata > Mammalia > Artiodactyla > Bovidae > Oreotragus > Oreotragus oreotragus. The sequence continues at coordinate 346,281 of SJYX01009880.1, forward strand.
CCGCCCTCGGGAACGCCCGGGCTGTGGGGGGTCAGGCCGGCGCCTCGGGCGCTCTGTGCTGTGGGCACCCGCGTTTCCCAGACCCACTTCCCCCGGCGCTTGTTGGTTCGTCCGGCTCCTGTGCTGAAGGCACTGACGCTACTGGCCCCAAGCTTCCATTTTAAAGATGAGAAGACTGAGGCTCAGCTGGGAGGTGGTGGAGCTGGGATTTGAGCCTGGGGTTCTTCTCCGTCTTTGGAGCACATGATTGCCGCAATGGCGGCGGCAGCAGCCCAGGTGACACCCCTAACACCACGTGACTAGGCTTTCATGGGGGCAAAGGGGGACACTCTTCACAGACAGGCTGGCAACCGGCCCTGGAACACCCTCTCTCCAGCCGGGTGACCCTGGGCGGGTCGGCATCTTCCCCAGAATGCCCGACTTCCCCTGCCCACCTGCAGGGCTAGGGTGAGAACCATGCTGCTGCTGCTGCTGCTGCTGCTAAGTCACTTCAGTCGTGTCCGACTCTGTGCGACCCCATAGACGGCAGCCCACCAGGCTCCCCCGTCCCTCAGATTCTCCAGGCAAGAACACTGGAGTGGCTTGCCATTTCCTTCTCCAATGCATGCAAGTGAAAAGTGAAAGTGAAGTCGCTCAGTCATGTCCGACTCTTAGCGATCCCATGGACTGCAGCCTACCAGGCTCCTCCATCCATGGGATTTTCCAGGCAAGAGTACTGGAGTGGGTTGCCGTTGCCTTCTCCGGGTGAGAACCATGACAAAATAAAAATGGTCTGGGAAGCTGAAAGGCCTCTCCCAACGGGGAAGATCCTGGTTGCCTAGTTACACAGACCAGGGTGTCCACAACGTGCGAGGCACGTGGGGATGATGAAATTGGCGAAAACCCAGTCCTATCGCTTAAGGAACAGAAAGGGCGAGAGGAGAGAGATAGATGGAGGTCTGGGGTCTTCCTCCCTGGTGGGAAGGCAGCTGGGCGCCCTGGCACGGGAGGGGCAGAGCCCCTCACGAGGAGAGCACTCTGGGGTGGTGAGAGGGACGCAGTCCAGCGGGGCCAGGGGTCAGCCAGGTACGGGGCGATAGAACAATTGAGTAAACAGGAATGACAGACGCTGGCTTCTTCCTGTCGGGGGACAAAAGTACAGACGTGCAAAGGCACCAGGCTGGGATGGCCTGGCGGGGCTGCAGTGGAATCTGACGTGTCAGTCTGCACCCGCGGTCTTCTGGGCACAGGGAGGAACAGAGACACGCGTGGTTGGAAGTGTGAATTACGCACACGCACGCACGCATGTTTCCCACCTCTGCCCAAGGAGGGGGTCTGAGAGAAGGGACGCTCAGAGGCAATCGAACACCCAGTGTCCCGGTCTTGGCTTCTAAATGTCACTTTCCACTCAAAGGCACTGGGGCTCCCGGGAGACACGGCTGACTCTGGCACTGAGGCAGAGAGACAGAACATGATGACCCCGAAACCGTTTTTCTGCCAGAAAGTAAGAAAGGGTTGGAGAACAGGGGGGTCAAAAAGACACAGAACCAGCTTGAAGAGGCTGCTACTGGCCACACTGGAGACCACTTGAGCATTCAAATGAATTACGATGCTTACAGATTATCACCTAGCGGGTTACACAGGAATCCGTGAGTCCACACGGATAAAAATAAGTGGGGAGAAAAGAACATTCTTCTGTACAATAGAGCGTAAGTCACAAATGTTAAGAATGAATGATGGGATTACTTGGTGGACATTACAGTTAGCTCAAGGAGCAACAACGGACATTAAAACTAGTGGACAGGGGCCTCCCTGGTGGCTCAGTGGGAAAGAACCCTCCTGCCGATGCAGGAGGCACAGGTTCGATCCCTGGTCTGGGAAGCCTCCATATGCCACGGAGCAACTGAGCCCGTGAGGCACGACCGCTGAGCCTGGGCTCTAGAGCCTGGGAGCCGCAACTCTGAGTCCACGAGTCGCAGCTGCTGAAGCCCGAGGACCGAGAACCCGTGCTCCGCGGCCAGAAGCCTGAGCACCGCACCTGGGGAGCAGCTCCTGCTCCCCACAGAGGGAGGAAAGGTCCTCTCGGCGGCGAGGTTCCAGCAAGGCCAAAAACTAAACAAAAAAAAAACCAGTGGATGAAAGCAGGGTGAGGAACAGGTTCTTACTCACAGGGTCTCCCCACGAACAGCTATTCATCACAAAGGGAAGAACATCCATAACTTTACGTGACTGTATGGCAGTTGCCACCTTAATCAGACAGGTCGAAACATCACTGTTGTTGGCAAACTGGCAACGCACGCTTCCTAACGTGACACACTGAGACGCACAGGACATCGCTTCTGTGACACTCTGGCCCCAAGTGCGTAACCTGGGTCATATCACGAGGAAGTGTCAGACGAGATGACCTTCCTGGGATCTTTAAGACCGTCAGCATCAAGACAGGCGAGGCCTCGGCGCCCCAGATGGGAGTCCAGAGACAGGACTTGCCCCCATGGCTGCAGCGTCCTCTCTATAAAGGAGGCAATGGAATTACCAGGAAGACCTGGGCAGGGTCTGGCTCTGGGAGAAGGATTTGTCTTTTCTGGAAATCTCCCAAAAAGGTTTGGAAATTATCAGGCCATGGGAACTCCAGGTAATCCCCCCGAGGTGAGGGGTATTTGGGGTACAAGAAAAACGGCCTGGAGTGGGAGCCCACACGGACCCCAGCTTGCCACGGGATCCCCTTGACCTTGAGATGGCCCCTCTGCCACTCAGAGGCCCATACAGAGCTGGGGGAGCCCCCTAAGGCCCGTCCAGGTGGGAGGACCCCGGGGGAATCTATCATCAGACAAGGCCTTAAAGATAGCAGGATTCAGGCCAGCAGAGGATGGGCGTGGTGATGGATGGAAGGGAGCCTTCTCCGTGGAGGCCCGGTCTCCCCAGCGAGCTCACAGGGATGCCGGGGGGCGCCCCTCGGCTGGGAACCCTGGGTTCTCAGGCCCCCTCCCCTGAGCAGCTGCAGGGAGCTGGAGGAGAAGGACATGGGAGAGGCTGGCGGGAGAGGCCTGGGAACCCGCTGCCAGGGCGGGTCTCTCCGCAGCCAGGCCCAGCACCTCCGGGCTCTCCACAAGGGCTGCAGGAGGGGCGAGGGCCCGGGGTGGAGGGGTGGGTGGGCTGCAGGAGGGCTGAGGGCCCAGGGTGGAGGGGAGGGTGGGCTG
>SJYX01009880.1:352479-364434 GCA_006410675.1 Oreotragus oreotragus
TGGAGGGGTGGGTGGGCTGCAGGAGGGGCAGGGGTGAGGCCCGGGGTGGAGGGGTGGGTGGGCTGCAGGGCCTGAGTGTGTGCGTGCGTGAGCATGCAGGTGTATACCCTGCCCTGAAAGCCCCCGCTCGCCGGCAGCAAGGTGCCCTCTGCTGGCCCCCGTGGAAAGCGGCGTGCAGAAGAAGGGAAATGAGTGCGAACCCTCTAAGACTGGAGGGCAGGGGGTGGGCAGCGAAGCCAGGGGTGGAGGTGAGGGCAGGAGCGGGCAGAGGAGGAGGAAGGACCCGGGGGAGAGCATCTGGAGGACAGCGCAGGGCCCCCTGCGTGCTCCCCTGGGACCCTCCTAGGGCACAGCGCGGCTTGGAGGCTGCCCCCGCCCACCCTCTCAGCTCTTCTCCACCAGGCCCCTCCCTGCCCTGGGTCAGAGGCGTCGTCCCAGATGCCAAGGGGCAGGTGGGCTCGGACTGCACACATCAAGGCGGTGGGCCAGGGGGCGGCGCCTGGGCCTTCAGCAAGGGGAGCCCTGACCCCACCTTACGACCCCCTCAGTCCAGGCAGGGCTGAGTCAGGCCCCTTGGCCCAACATACCCTCACCCACCGCCCCCAGCCTGGGGTCTACAGTCTGCAAGTGAGATTCAACGGTCCTGGGTGCCCACTCCATGCTGGGGCGGCTGGGAGCCCACCCTCGGGCGGCGACCCTTCAGGTTCAAATCCATGTGTATGTGTGTGTGTGTGTGTGTGTGAGACTGTGTGTGTGAGTGTGTGTGTGGATGTGTGTGTCTGTGTCTGTGTGAGAGTATGTGTGAGTGTGAGTGTCTGAGAGTGTGTGTGAATGTGAGTGTGTGTATGTGAGAGTGTGTGTGTGTGTGTGTGAGTGTGTCTGTGTGAGTATGTGTGTGAGTGTGTGTCTGTGTGAGTGTGTGTGTGAATGTGTGTGTATGTGAGAGTGTGTGAGTGTGTGTGTTAGAGTATGTGTGTGAGTGTGAGTGTGTCTGTGTGAGAGAGTGTGTGTGTGTGTGAGTGTGTGTGAGTGTGTGAGTGAGCCAGGGTATGGGACCTTGGGCGGTGGGGGATGCTGCGGGGAGGTCACAGACGGCTGCGCGTGTGTGGTGGCCCAGAGGAGGCACTGATTTCGGTCACGGGGACCAGGTCCCCACCCTGCCCCTTGCTGGATGAAGGAGCGCAGAGGGCACACAGTGTCCCCCACAACCCGTGCGCCATGTCCTGGCACCGGACACGGAAGCAGAGGAGCCAGAGCGCCCGCTCCCGGCCAGGAAGGGAATCTGCCTTGGGAGGAGGCCCGTGTCCAGCGACCCAGGGCCCTGTGTGTGAGCAGGGAGCCTGGCCGGGCCCTGGGCTCAGGGCAGAGCCGGGCACCGGCTCAGGAGCATCACGGGACTTGGGTTGCTTTGTTTTTAAACTAACCAAGTTGCCCTTTCAGGTAGTCTTTCTTCTTAAGAATTCCCCCAATTCACAAACCTACGGGCGGGGGCACAGATGCACTTTAAAAAACGACTGCTGTTCTGATAAGAACGCTGCACTTCCACTATGAAATATTTAGAAGACATGCGGCTTCTTCACCAACTGAGCTACCAGGGAAACCCTCGGAAGACACCCAAGGGTGCAAAGGGCTCCCGAGGTCGGGCTCGTGGCAAAGGGCCCGCCTGCCGACGCAGGGGACGGGGAGACTCGGGTTCGATCCCTGGGTCGGGAAGGAGGATCCCCTGGAGGAGGGCATGGCAACCCACTCCAGTATTCTTGCCTGGAGGATCCCGTGGGCAGAGAAGCCTGGCGGGCTACAGTCCATGGGGTCGCAAAGAGTCGGGTGTGACTGAATCGACTTAGCACGCACACACGGATGCACAGATACAACCAAACCCTCTGTAACAAGCAGATGCCTTTCCTTCCCATCTCTGCTGCTCATGCGCCCACACACCTGCATCTATACTGTGGCTTTAACCCCTGGGCTCCAGCTCTGATGCTAACAGCCCATGACAGAGAGGAAGAGGTCAGAGGCTGGTTGGTGGATCAGGCGTGAATGACAGGCCAGGCTGGGATAACCAAGTCCCAGGGCCGCCCACCTGCCTGGGCGGCAGTTTTCACATCTCCAAGTGGGAGGCGGTAACACTGCCATCGCAGGGATGGCGGTGGGGGAGTGGGACCGGAAGGACAGAAACGTCCTGGCACCCTCAGGCGCCTGTCTCAAGGCCACAGACTCAGGGCGAGTGTGGCTCTACTGAACCCCAGGCTCTGGCCCCAGCGGTGCCATCTGCAGCCGCCCTGGCTTGCCTCCAGGGACGAGCACTCACCCCTCTCCAGGCTGCCCGCTCTATTCTGGGACCACTCTAATACACCTTCAGGGGCAGCCTCCTCTGAGGTTGAACAAGGATCCTTCCAGCACTTTCCAGAGCAGAGAGAGCGAGCCAGTAGGGCTGTGAGCTGAAGCCCACTGTCCAGGTCTCTATTTGCCTTTCAGCAAGGGCAGTGTGGGAAAGTCTATCACATTTTTAGCATAGGGACCATACTTTTCTGGGGAGGTTTTTTTGTTTTTTGCAGGTCTGGTAGTTTCTGAATACTATGGGTTACGATGGAATATTATAGATACTATATTGAAGATGCTCTGGATTCTGGTTTTTTTTTTTTTTAATTTTGGAAATAAAATGGTAGGCAGAAATGGAAAGAAATACGGATTATAATAAAAGAATCTACTCTATCTAAATGTTAACATTGCAAGGACTATTTTAAAAAGTTGGGGGGGCAGCATGGAGACCGGGGCTTGCACACCACACAAGCAGGAAATGAGAGCCTGCCGACAGAGAGAGAGAAAGGAAGAGACTCCCAACTGCGTTGTTTGAGCACACCACGTCATCCACCTGCGTAAAGCAGCAGCACCCTGGGGCGGGTTCCCCAGTGGGCACGCATCATGGTTGACCCGCCCCGGGGAGACCTCAGCGGCTTTCTGGACCAACCCCGTGGTACCACACTGCTCCTGGGGCATTGCTAACCAAAACGCTCATTCACTGGCCTGCCTGATTTCAAAGGCCAGAGGTGGGACCAGCTTCAGGCAGAGCTAGATCCAAGTGCTCAAACAACTGGGACTCTCTTCCCTTCCCTCCCTCTCTGTCTCCAGGCTCTCCTTTCCTGCTTGTCAGCTTTGCCCTTAGACCAGGCTTTCCCCTGGAATGACACAGATGGCTACCAGTACTTCCAAGCTTCTATTTCACTGGTGACTTTCCTAGGGGTTCTTGAGAATCCCGGGCCCAGCTAGGATCACATACCCATTGCTGTGGCCAGGAGTTCTGCATGCTCCAGACTGACCCAGCCTGAGGCTGCCTGCTGGGCTGACCGCTGGTCCACTGATGTCCCACGGTGGGGTTGTCCCCAGACCCTCCCCCAACTGGCAGCCAGGATGGAGCCCCCAGGACCCAGGGGTGAGGCCCCCGAGCCAGGCACTAACTGGTTCTCTGCAACTGGGCGGCCGGGCTGCAGCCGGGCAGTAGCTGGCCATCTCCAGTCTCTGTGCCCAGCCTGCAGCCCCACCTGAAGCTATGTGGAGCCCCCTCCCCAGCCGGGAGCGTCTCCCAGAGGCCCAAGGCTCAGGAGTGCTCACTCCATATGGCAGAGGGTCCCGCCTGGAGTACACGTGCTCCATGGTGAGACTAGGGTTGGTGGGCTCCTGACCCCTGGGTCTGCCAGCCAGGCCACCACCCACAACCCTGGCCTCTAAGAGTCTCATGGTGACAACTGTGACTGCTGGAAAGCCAATGCCCAGGTTCGCTTACTTCCTTCAAATACCACCTGGCCCTAGAAGAAAACTCCATCTCATTCCAAAGAGGAACCAGAGCCTCCTAAGGAAGCTCTGAAGTCAGTGGCTGCAAAGTGATGGGAGACAGGGTCAAGGGCCAGGCTCAGGCAGCCGCTGTGCCAGGGCTGAGTCGGACCTGGCTGTTCCACGCCAGCCTCTGGTTCCACCACCAGATTCTCTGCGCCCCACATCCTCCAGCCTTGACCAAGTGGCTGGAATCTGCCTGCCCCCCTCACCCCCAGCTAAGAGAACAGTGACCATGGGGACCCTAGCCCCAGCCCAGCTTCAGTGTGGACAGAGCGCCAGCTCCAGTCGAGGGCCCCTCCCAAGTCCAAAAGGGCAAACTGCTTGTCAAGAATGTTCTGGGCTCATAAGACGTCATCCAGCCATGAGTAAATAACAAGAGGACACCCAGAGCAGGCTCCATGCGGCCGAGTTACCGACACAGCACGACCAGCGTGGGCCCTGCAGTGTGACGCCTACTGTGCAGCATGCAAGGGGCAGCCGTCCAGGGGTCCTTGCTCCATTCCTGGCGTGTCCCTGGGAGGAGGGGCCAGGTGGGGCTGTCAGGAGGTGCGAAGGGTCAGCGAGATGTCCTGAGCGCCTCCTCCTCCACTGGGGAGACGGCATCTCGCTGCTGGAAGGACATCTCTAGCCTGAATTTGTCAAAATAAGGGTACACGGGGCCCGGCTCCCACGGAAGATGAGGCCTGTTCTTAGGAGAGAAGAAGGGGGCCGTGGTGCCTGGGGGTGGGGGCGGCAGCTCTCCCAGCCCAGCCCTGCATCACTCAGCCACCGAGCCCTGCCTGTGCCCTGAAGTGCGGCTGCGACCACGACTCCTGCAGCTCCTGGAATCTGACCGCAAGGCCTAGGTGTTCCCAGGAAGAAAACAGAGGCAGAAGCACCCACCTGGAGGCGGAGCAGCCAGGCTCCAGCCCAGCCTTTGCCAAACCTCGCCAGGTGGCCTGGGGCAAGGCTGTAGCCAACTCAACTGTGAAGGCCTCTGACAGCGGGGGAGCCTGCACCCTGATCTCCAGGACTCATTGGAACCGTGAGGACCTGTCATCGAGGGGCTCAGGGCCCCGGGGGAGTCGGGATGGGCCCTTATGGAGCTGGAGGAGCAACGGCTTCTGGCTTCAGGCTGGAAGGTTCTGCCGGCAGCCTTGGTGCGTCACACATGCCAGGAAGGGGCAAGCAGGGAGAACGCCCGAAAGGCCTTTACCTGCCGGCCGGGTGAGAACCACACCCTGATTGGGCTGGACTTCCAGGCAGAGCAGGTACAATCAGCAAGCTTTGTGTGGTTTCAGCCACGACTCTGCTGCCCTGCTGGGCGGGTCGTGTTTGCACGCTGTCTGCCCTGGGAGCTTTGCTGGCTCCAGACACTGGGGTTGCTGGAGGGGGCCCAGCCCCCTTCCTGCAGGCCCTGAGCCTTCCTGCAGGTAACGGCAGGGGCAGGCCCTATGAAGCCCTCCTTCCGAAGCTCGGGCCCCCGTGACCTCGCCCCACTCTTGACACTTCACCCTTTTCTCTTTGGGCCATTTTGCGATTCAGGCAGGAAGGAGAGAGGTGGACGAAGACATGGAAGGTCACAGGGAGACCTCCCAGCCATGGGCAAGTCCAAGTCCCACGCCCCCAGCGGTGCCGTGGCTGTACCCACAACCTTGTACATGCGTCTGTGTGTGTCTGTGTGTGTGCACAACCAAAAGATGCTGGCCTGAGGGGCACCTGCAGGGGGGCTGTCCAGAGGCCACCAGCGCCACCCACTCCAGTCCCAGAGAGAGGCGGGACCCCCACTGAGATTCACACTTGTTCAGCCTCCCCACGCGGCCCTCGGCCTCCAGCCAGTGGAGAAGCCACGTGGCCCAGCGTGAGCACCCGGCTCCTCACTGCAGGGCTCTCTGCACCTGTGCCCTGGGACAAGGCCAGCCTCCACCCGCCTCGATCCCCCAGTGCAGTCAGGGCTGGGCCAGGGCCACCAGCAGGGGACACAGTGCACCCACTCGGGCCACTCGGAGGAGAGGCCCAGCGCACAGTAAGGACGCCTCACTGTCCCCGCCCAGCTCCTGTCTAGTGCAGACATGGGCCACGACGACCTTCAGACCCAGGGTGGCCGGCTTGCAGAGGTGGCCAGAGGGGTGGAGAGCTCGAGGGGGCAGGCAGGGCAACCCTAGAAGGGGAAGTTGGGTGCTGCCCCAGGGGGTGGGGGGACCGGGGACTGGAGGGTTGGAATGCTGGCCCAGTCCCCAGGGTGCCAAAGTGCCAAGGCTGCTCACTGGCCCCAAGCCAGCTACAGGGCCTGCCGCGAGCAAGTGCCACACAGGCCTCGTGCACCAAGAGTGCCATCTGCAGGGAGAAGGCGGCCGTGCAGGGGCCCCGCTGTCCACCAGAAAGGCACCCGGACGGGCGTGAGCGGCGAAATGAGCCAGGACCCTCTAGTAGCTGTGTTGCCAAGAATGAGAACAAGCAGGTGAAATTAACATAAGGCATCAGGACTGCAACACGTGATCGGTATGAAATATTACGAATGGGCCTTTTCACGTTCTTCTCCCACCGAGTCCTTGAATTCTCGTGTTTGCCCACTTTTAACCCAGCTTCATCTCCAGGGCTCCCCAGCACCTGCGGTGGCCACTGCATTAGACAGCAAGGCACTGGAGAGAAGAGATGGCAGAAAACGTGGCTCGAGAAGGAGGCAGCTGGAATACTACCCTGGTTCTGTAAAGTATCCAGATGTTACCAGAATATCCGTATGTCGTCAATTAGGCCGACTGTTGATCGGTTTCTCTCTCCAGGAGATGGGGCGACAGGGGCCTCAAAAAAGTGCCAACCCCAGTGGTGTGCGGTGGGACACAGCTGCCCCCATGCCCACCTGCCCACTGGTGGGCTTCCTGACCACACATGTGGACCTTCCTCAGGGACTGAGCGACCTAGGGGCACATGTGGGGCCTGGGGCAAAGGCAGGACCTTCTCGGTTACAGGGGCGTGGCTTAGGCTGGCCAGAAAGACCCCAACCGCGGCTACATTTAATCCCAGCAGACACGTTTTTCTTCCTAAGAAATCAGAAATAGCCCAGTACAAAAAAAAAACCACGACATGGTTCTCACTCTTCACCCGCTCTGAGCCTCAGCACCGTGTTCTTAGCAAGGAGGCCCCACTCCTGTGCCTGTGCTCACAGGGGCTCCCTGGGCCGGACCGGCTCCTGACAGGTGGCACCAGAGACTCGGCAGCACCATCCAGCAGAACATCAGGGCGCCAAGTCCTCCTGCTCAGCAACTCGGAGGGAGGGGGACAAAGGCGCAGGGGAGAGAGTGTTGACAAGGCTTTGAGCCGGACATAAGCTGGACATAGCCCAGGAGACCCAGGAAATCCTGGAAACCCTCATTTGAGGACATCAGGGAGAAAGGAGGTCCAAATTTCAAAGCATGCTGGGGGGTTCGAGGGGGGCCTCTGACACCCTGGGAGGGCCAGGAAGAGGCTGGGACTTCTTGGCCCCAGACCCCCAGGGACTCTAAGACTTGCTCACTCACCTGGTATTCCCCCACCTGTCCCAAACCCAAAGGCCCCCTGGGTCTCTCACACAGGAGACGGGCCTCAGAGCGAGGGTCAGACCCTCGAATCGACTCCTCTGACCCAGTCTAAGCAGATTGCTCAGAGCTGATGTGGTCCATCCCCACCACCCCCACCCCACATCCAAATACCCAAGGCACCACATTTTAAGTAAGTCTCTGCAGCATCCACAAAACGGTACTTCCTCTGAATGGCCACAGTCAAAGCCACCTAGAGTCAGGCACGGCGACACTGTGACGTCTGAGATGGGCAAGAGAGCCACACTCGGACACTGCAGGGCACCTCCACACGCAGCAAGGGCCTGGACCCCGACAGGCGCCCGACGGCGACCCACGCGAGACCAGGCTAACTTCTTGGCAGAAAAGACACTCGAGACGGAGGCTCAGCTCCCAGGTGTCCCTGACTCATCCCTGAGCACACATGGGTCAGCTTCAGGCGAGAGAGCCAGACACATGGAGGAAAAGGATGGGTAGTGAGCAGAGGAGTCGCGCGCACAGTAGCTGTAACCTCTGAGCAGAGCGACCCATCTGCCACAGGGCCAAGGGCAGGAGGCCCAGGCTCTGCGGGCACTGGGCTCGGCGGCCGGCCAGAGCCTTCAGTGCGTGGTCTCTGCACAGCATCCTTCTCCAACCCCAGGTCTGAAATTCAGACCCCATATCGAAAGCTGCTTTCCCTACCACTCTCTGCTACTAACAGGCACCTAGGCCTGTCCAGGGGGCAGCTACCAAAAAGTCACCAGATGCGCGTAATCTGCTCTTCCATTTGGAAAGAGGAATGCCCTTTATTTTGGAGATGAAAAACAAAACCCTGGAATCCACGAGGCAGGCAGTCCATGGGAGGCAGGCTCCCACGGGGTGCTTACCTGAACTTCCCCGTCCGCACCTGCAGGGCTCTCATCCCGTACCGCTGGGCACCGCCCACGTCGCCCACGATGTCGTCCCCGATCATGATGGCCTGTCGGGCAGATGGGGAAAGGTGCTGAGAAGCGGTGTCAGTATGGCTTTCTTCCTGCGCTCCCTCATCTTTTCTGACATTGTAAACCTCTTGATTTGATGTTTCAAACCACCATCGTACCCATTAAACAAGGTAAGACTGTTGTCATATTGAGTAAGAGTCAACCTGCTTGAATATATCTCCCACTGCCCGCTATGGGCTGCAGCTCTGAATGGTGCATATTTGCAGAACATAAAATCAACCAACAGGTATCAAAGTGATACGAGGTGGGCTTCTCTGGCGGCTGAGCGATAAAGAATCCACCTGCCAATGCAGGGCACGCAGGTTCAATCCCTGATCTGGGAAGATCCCCCATGCCGAGGAGCAACTAAGCTCGTGCACCCACAGCTACTGAGCCTGGGCTCGAGCGCCAGGGAGCCCCAGCTGCCGGGCCCAGGCTCCGGTGCCGGGAAGCCCCAGCTGCCGAAGCTCTGGAGCCCTAGGGCCGTGCTCGCAGCAAGAGAAGCCACCACGATGAGCAGCCCCGGCTCCACAACCAGAGAGGAGCCCCGGCTCCCCCAACCAGGGAAAAGCTGCGCAGCAGTGAAGACTCAGCACAGCCAGAAATAAACACAGAGGTGCCGCAGGGACACGTGGGGAGTTGACACTGTCTCACCTCTGCTCGCACACAGGCCGAATTTTACCGTCAGCCAAAACCTCTGTAGGGCTTCCCTTGGGGCTCAGCTGGTAAAGAATCCACCTGCGATGCAGGAGACCTAGGTCTGATCCCTGGGTTGGGAAGATCCCCTGTAGGAGGGAAAGGCTACCCGCTCCAGTATTCTGCCCTGGAGAATTCCATGGAGAGTATAGTCCGTGGGGTTGCAAAGAGTCGGACACGACTGAGCGACTTTTACTTTCACAAATACTCTATAACCAGGTTATTTTGTAAAAGCTAAGTGAATTTCTGGCCAATCTTTGTAGCCCCAAGGGATAAGCTTTTACTTTCAATGCTGAGTTTATCACTTATAAAAAAACAAAAAAAAAATTATACAAACAGAAATACACACACACGTGCACGAAACACTCACAGTCTGAGTATCATTTCTAAAAGCAGCCCCTTCCCACCTGAAACAACTTGAAAACCAGACAAACCAGATGCAATCAGTTTTCAAGACAGTGGACATCAGGCAGTGAAGGACAAGTGCTGAGATACAGGAGAAAACAGTCCTGCGAATTCCCCCGGGGACTGCCTTCAGGGTTTCCAGACTGTGAGCACAGGGACGGGGAGTCAGGCAGAGCCCAGACCCCCTGAATTGAGGAGGTGCCGCTCAGAGCTGGGAGACCGAGGCAGGGTATCGGAGAAGAGCGGGCACTGGGAGAGCAGGGGAGATCTACGGAGGGCCCCCCTGAAGGATGCAGTGTCGGGCAGACTGCTGGTGAGCACAGGTGAGTGAGGAGACCACCCGAGGCCAGGGGAAGAGTCACACCAAAAATTAAAACAGAGCCGGACCTCCCGCGGAGCTGGGGAATGGCACCTGTTCCCACCAAGCAGACTGGAAAACGTTATAATGCACAGGGCTCCGGGGAGCATTCGGAGAAGCGTCTCGACTCAGCAGCGAGGAAAACCCAGCCCTAGAGTAAACCCTGCTCTGTGCTGCCTCCCTAATTTTAAAAGCAAGATCTGGAAGGATCGAACTATTCCCAAGTGACTTGACTATATCCCAGAACAAAGCACAAAAGTATTTTCCAGGTAGGGATAAAGAGAGGTGAGTTCAATCCCTGGGTGGGGAAGATCCCCTGGGGGAGGGCGTGGCCACTCACCCAGTATTCTGGCCTGGAGCATTCCACGGACAGAGGAGCCTGGTGGGCTGCAGTCTGTGGCGTCACAAAGAGTCAGACATGACTGAGACGACTTAGCACCCACACAAAATATCCAGCACTCAGAAAGATAAAATTTAATAAACATGAATCCCATCCATGCAAAGACGACAAATAATCACACACAATGAAGAGGAAAATCAACCAAAACTGAACTGGAGCTGACCCAGATGTAAGAATTAGCAGACAAGGGCATTGAAGCAGTTGTTATAACTGTATTCCACACGTTCCCAAAGGTCAGTAGAGACAAATATCCAAATCAAGCTTCTAAAAGGGAAAACTACAATGTCTGGAAGGAAACACAAAAACACTTGATGAGATTAAATCCAGGTAAGGCAATGAGGAAAAAAAGATTAATGAACTTGAAGACACAGCAATAGAAACTATCCCAAATGAAACACAGAGAGAATATATATATATTTTAAGAAAATGACCAAATGACGAAAACTTCGAAAGGCCTGGTATAACTGGAAGCCCCGAAAGCAAGATGCTCAGAGAGGAGACGGAAACAGTGTTTGATGAAATACTGTCTGAAAAATTTCCAAAGTCAACAAAAACGATAAATCCACAGCTCCAAGATCCCAATCAATACCAAGCACAAGAAACATGAAGAAAGTTACATCGAGGCACAACACAGGCAAATTGCTCAAAACCAATGACAAGGAGAAAACCTTAAAGACAGCTGGAAGACTTACGACAGTGGACTTACGGTGGCTGGCGGGAGGACTGGGAGGGGGAGAGAGAGTTTGGGATGAACAGGTAGGTGTACACACTGCTATACTGAAAATGGATAACCACCAAGGACACTCAAGAGGCCCAGACCATAGAACTGCTCAGCAGTTACCAACCAAGAGTCGGGGCGAGCGGCACAGTCAGCATTCATGCTGCTGAAACCTTAGCCATCACTGGCAGGCGTCCTTTCAACATATAACCTGTGCGATGAAAATTACCATTTAAGTGGATCCATATTCTCTACGTGAAAGTGAAAGTGGCTCAGTCGTGTCTGACTCTTTGCAACCCCATGGACTATACAGTTCATGGAATTCTCCAGGCCAGAATACTGGAGCGGGTAGCCTTTCCCTTCTCCAGGGGATCTTCCCAACCCAGGGGTCAAACCCAGGTCTCCCCGCACTGCCGGCGGATTCTTTAACAGCTGAGCCACAAGGGAAGCCCAAGAATACTGGAGTGGGTAGCCTATCCCTTCTCTACTGGATCATCCTGACCCAGGGATCGAACTGGGGTCGATTCTTTACGTAAATAAATGTATCTCTAAAGAAGAAAAAGAGCAGCCTCCCTCACTCAACTATCGCACCGGTTAAAAGCTTCAAAATATTTTCAGGAAACGATTCTGCTAGTGCAAGATGATGCTGTGAACGTGCTGCACTCATTATGCCAGCAAATTTGGAGAACTCAGCAGTGGCCACAGGACTGGAAAAGGTCAGTTTTCATTCCAATCCCAAAGAAAGGCAACGCCAAAGAATGCTCAAACTACCGCACAATTGCACTCATCTCACACGCTAGTAAAGTGATGCTCAAAATTCTCCAAGCCAGGCTTCAGCAATATGTGAACCGTGAACTCCCTGATGTTCAAGCTGGTTTTAGAACAGGCAGAGGAACCAGAGATCAAATTGCCAACATCTGCTGGATCATGGAAAAAGCAAGAGAGTTCCAGAAAAACATCTATTTCTGCTTCATTGACTATGCCAAAGCCTTTGACTGTGTGGATCACAATAAACTGTGGAAAATTCTGAAAGAGATGGGAATACCAGACCACCT
>SJYX01009880.1:366474-410128 GCA_006410675.1 Oreotragus oreotragus
GAGGATGAGATGGCTGGATGGCATCACGGACTCGATGGACGTGAGTCTGAGTGAACTCCGGGAGATGGTGATGGAAGGGAGGCCTGGCGTGCTGCGATTCATGGGGTCGCAAAGAGTCGGACACGACTGAGCGACTGAACTGAAGTGCAAGTCAAGTCTAACACATCAGACACCAAATGCATTCCAGATACGCTCCCAAGTCTGATCAGAAATGTCCTTGGTCGGAGGTCAGACAGCCTGAGGAACTGGGCTGGGGCACAGTGAGTGTCCCGATGTTGACGGGAAGACAGGCTTTGAAACTGACAATTATTCCACAAGTTTCTCTGAAATTCAGATGCTGGGTAGGGCCAACCAGTGAACAAATGCAGAAACCAAAACCAAGAAAAGTAAAAATGATGGCCGTGAAGCAGTCACAAACTAGGGGACTCTTACCCATCTATTTGAACTCTGCCTGTGAGGAGTCCAGATAGAATGTCCCTTCCATCTCGGAGTGGTAGGTGGAGACAGGGAATACAGAGGCCGGCCCCATGAGGCTCAGACTTGTCAGACTGAGCTCAAGGCTCAGATGGGGCCAGAGAAAGTCGGCCCGAGGCCCCAGCTGTGCGATGGGCTGGCCCTGCAATCTCGTGATCCACTTCAGTCTGTACAATGGGTACAACTAATGTGGTGTTTAAACAGAAACACAGAAGTTAAGCATCCAGGGCAGTGCCTGGACATAATAAGCTATCTGTACATGTTTAAAAGGAAAATATATTAGGAAACATTTTATTGAGGAAACTCCTAATATAGCCCTATTAGAGACAGTCCACAGTCCTCACGACGGGCCTCTAGCGCTCCAGCCCTTCTATATCGGGTCCTCTATGGGCCAGGCAATGGGGACGCAGTGACTCAGAAACACAGTCTCCCTGCCCTTGTGAAGCTCCCAGTGGAAGGCAGAAGGCAGATGTTCATGAGGTAATTTCACACACACAGTGCCAGGACCCGCGATAAAGCGCAGGGAGGAAAAAAAGCAGGATGTGGTCAAGCCTGACCTCGTGGGGCTCGCAGTGGTCAGGGAAGGCTTCCTGGAGGAGGTGAGGTTTTGAGTTTGGATCTGAAGGGAATGAGGTGCCAGCCAGGGCAGGGGGTATAGGAGGAGGAAGGGTGACAGCCTTCCCCGAAGAAGATACCACATGTGTGTCAACCACAGGTCAATAAACCTGGAGCAAATGTCCTTGGAAGCGTCTCCCAAATGGGCCTTCAAATAATGAGGAATCATGAGGCGCTTGCGGACAAGGGAACAAAGGCTGAGCGCGCGCTGCCCGGGCGCCAGGAAGCAGTTTGAGGTGAACACGAGGGTTTCTAACAATTAGCACGGGCTGCCTCAGAGGTACCAGACCCTGGTCACTTAGTCATATTCCAGCAGAGACCAGAGGGACCTCCGTCAGAGAAGCTACTGCAGGACAAGGGCCCCTGGGAGCTTGAGCAGGTGGCCGACGACCACAAGGGCTGAGAATTCCACGGACCGCTAGGAGCTGCGCCCCCTGCAGGACATACGAGGTACCTGAAATATACTGCATTTCGTCCCAAACTTCACACACCTCTGGGCTTTCCTCCACACAAACTCATGTTCGCCAACGTGTGTTACACATACTACTGATGCGCGATTTGATGTTAGGTAGAACAGGATGTATGTTTTTAATACAACCATCAGTAGTTATTTTTAGAGTAATCTATTTATGGTGATGATTCTGGTTTCAAAAGTTTCTTTTAGAATACATTTAAGTATATAGAATGAATCAATTTAAAGAAACATTAAGTCAATAACAGTGCCGCAGGCAAGTATTCAGATACGGCAAAGCTGGAATTTTTTTTTTTTCCTAGAAAGTGATGCTGGGGAAAACACCGTCAAATCCAAATAGGTTCATTTTCGTGGCTACAAGCTTCCATGCGTGTGTGGAGATCATCCATCACCCAAGAAGAAACAACCAGCGGCAGCCCACGTTCCAGGCAGGAAGTGGGACCCACCCCAGGGACGCTGCACACACACGCGAGTCTAAGAGTACCTGCAAAGCCAGGGTCACCTGGGCAAACACACAGCTCACCTGGCAGGAGAGGGCTGGGGCAGGGGGGCACCCGGCCTAGGCAGCAGGCCGGCCACAAGCTCCCGTGGGAGATTCTGTTTCGACTTCTCAGGGAGTTGTCCTGACACTGACAGGTCAGCCTCTAAACGTTCACTGTGGTTCCAGTTTAGGACCCTGTCCACTGCTGCCAGGGGTCCCGGGGGCCACTCTGCTAAAAGGCTCCTTGGAAATGAAATGGTCTTCCAATTATTAAACGTCATGCCTGGCATCTTTCTCACCCTGGGGAAAATACAATTTTGCACACACATACACACACGCGCGCCCGCATGCAGCAGAAATTCCTCCCCACTCAGAACAGAGGCTCTGGGCCTTTCTGCATGAGAACGTTTGCGGGTGGGACCGTGGAGACAGAACCAGGGAAACCTGGGCCATTGGAAGATGCTCACCGAGGAGCAGCAGCTACGGTTCTGCCTGATAACCCAACGGCTAACTCCTGGCAGAGCCCAGAGCCGTGGGTGGGCGGAGGGGAGGGGCAGGGTGCAGGACTCCCGGGGTCCGCAGCCGCAGGCGCAGCGAGGCCTGTCTGGGCCAGCTTGTGGGCTCCGCATACCAAACACACTCCAGCCCCTGGGGAACCTCACAGATTTACTATCGGTGAAGGGCAATAACCACGCAAGGAGGAGCAATTATTGCGAAATCATTTAGGATTTAAAAAATCATTGGCAAGAAGATAGAGGTCAAGAGGTGCGCTGTCGGGGGAAATAAAAAAACCCTACCTGTCAGGCCTGGATTGCACTTCCTTTCTGACTGCAATATGGTGCAGGGAAGATGGAGACACGCACACCAAGTGGTCGGCTCCCACAGAACAGAGATCCGGGAGCCGGAGGCAGCACCAGAGCCCTTGAGGTAGGTTTTCAGGTCTGGGTTCAAGATGCAGAATTCATTTGTCCTTCTTAAATATCTATCTGCCCACCATATCTATCTGCCCAAATATCTATCTGTCTACTCTTCCCGCCATCCTCGTGCCAGGGGAAGAACCCATTCCAACAAGTGGCGATGTTTGGAACACAACTTCCAGTGAACGCCAAAGAGCTTTCCCAAGGAAGTTCACTTATAAAATGTCTAGTGATTCGCAGGCTCTGCCAGGAGGAACACTTCTCCCCACCATGGGGTACCAAACAGCAGGGCTGGTGGTGAAGGAGCAGTGGACTCAGCCTGCACTTCAGCCCCGTGGGACCTGGACCCCTACTTAGAGCTGCCTCGAGAAAACACCTAGCTCTGGGAGGAGCCCCAGACCCTCAGCCTTGCAGGCTCACATCTGGAGGCCAGTCATTGCTGAGGCAGCTCCCCCAGCGTCTGACACATTCGTAAGGAATATATTAACACAGCAAAACTCCAGGTCACTATTTTATATAAAGTAAGAAACAACGATATTGGTGAGGATGTTGGGAAATGAACACTTGCAAGTACAGCTGGTGAGGAAGCTGAATCGCTATGGTGTTTCTGAAATAGAAATGAACAATGTGCATCATGGCATGGCAACCACACCCCCAGGATTTCTAAGAAAACAATTTAAAATGTACCAAAGGTAGACGAGGGTGTTCATGAGGCTTATGTACAAGAGAGAAACTGGAAGCAATCTAAATGTCCAACTACTGAGGACTGCAAAAACACATTACGGTAGCAAGGGGCTGGGAGAACAGACCTGTGCTTAAGAACATTATGGTAGTCCCTGTGACAGAATGCTCTGTAGCCACAAAAACTACTTTGTGGAAGTGCCTGAATCTGCACAAAGGAAACTTCCCAAAGTTACAGGGCAGGGATGGGAATCAGGTTTCAAACAGCAGATGCAGGATTATCCAACTTTGTGTTAAAAACGTGTGTATGCATGCATGCTAAGTCGCTTCAGTGTCTGACTCTTTGTGATCCCATGGACTGCAGCCTGCCAGGCTCCTCTGTCCATGGGATTCTCCAGGCAAGAAGACTGCAGTGGGTTGCCATGTTCTTCTCCAGGGGACCTTCCTGACCCAGGGAATGAACCCATGTGCCTTACGTCTTCTGCAGTGATGAGCAGGTTCTGTACCACTAGTGCCAGCTGGGAAGCCAGAAGCCCCCAGAAATGTGTGCACAGAACCCCCCCTGCCCAAATTGGAAAGAGTAAGCGTGATTTGTGTTATTCCAGGTTAGGGTATGAACATTTTTTTTTCCCCTTGTACTTTCTGAATTTTATCCACCTCCTTTAACAAATATGAGTTACCTCATCATCAGACTTTTTTATTTTTAATTGTATTTTGAGGAGAAGGAAAGCAAAATCTACTTTAAAAGGTGTTAGGGGAGGAAACGTCTTAGGGAAAAGCTGAGACAGGAGGTTTTAAAGGTCCCTTACGTCTGAGAAAAAGCACAAAGGCAATACCAGGTCTGGCATTTCCTGGAACCACCCCTACCCCTGACCCAGGGCTGGAGGCAGAGCCAAGTTCAAAGCTGGGCTGCAGCAGCTCGGGCCCCATCTCTCCCGGTGCTCCCACCACCCCAGCAAGTGGTCCCCAAGCTGACACCCAAAGACCATGCGCCCAGCTGGTGGGGAGGATGGGCTGGAAGAAGGCTCGGCCGACAAAAGGGAGGAGAGGACGGGCCTTCCATGCAGACGTTCACGCCACACCCACAGCCCTTCCCGCCAAGGGCACAGACTGTCCCCATGGCCCACACTTCAAATGAATGCCCTGAGAACCAGGGAACAAAATGATGCAACAAAGTCCTTGTCTTATGCCTGGCTCTCTTTGAATAAACCCACAAACCTCGTCCCCATTTTTTTTTTTTTTTTTTTGGACGCGCTGGGTCTTGGTTGCGCTATGTGGGATCTAGTTCCCTGATCAAGGATCGAACCTGGGCCCTTGTGTTGGGAGCACGGAGTCTCAACCGCTGGGCACCAGGGAAGTCCCCTCGTCCCCACTGTCGATAGGCTGTCCTCAGAGTACTCACCCTTACCACCCGCAATCTTGTCTAGCTTTATTCTCTACATTCTGCCAACAAGATATATTTTAACTTTTTTTTCAAAATGGAATATATCACACTACTAAACATACCTTTTCAAAGCTATGCGTTCTGACATGTTGCTGCCACCACCCTGAGAACTGGGGAGCAGCAGAGACCCAGAGGGACTGGGGGCCTCGTTCCACATCTGCAGAGGAAGCCCGGCTCCAACAGCAGCTTTCATCTGACCGTCCCGCAGTGCCCTGGTTCTCAACTGGGGCGATTTTGCTCCCCGGGACATCTGGCAACATCTGGGAACACCTGTGGCTTCACAATTGGGGGATGATGGGGGTTGAAAAAAGAAAGTGAAGTCGTTCAGTTGTGTCTGACTCTTTGTGACCCCATGGACTGTAGCCCATCAAGCTCCTCTGTCCTTGGGATTTTCCAGGCAAGAATACTAGAGTGGGTTGCCATTTCCTTCTCCAGGGGATCTTCCCTACCCAGAGCTCAAACCCAGGTCTCCCGCATTGTAGGCAGACGCTTTATCGTCTGAGCCACCAAGGAAGCTGGGGGACGATGGGGGTTGCCCTCACCACAAATAATGATCTGCCCCAAAATGTCAACAGTGCGAAGGCTGAGAAACCCTGCCTTAACCTTAAGATGGGACTGCAAGTACACGATAGGGGACTGGAGTAAAGATTTCACGAAGTACGTGGGACTGTGACAGGTCCCAGGTGTGCCTGGCACATGTGGGGCTCAAGCCTCAGGTTCCTCATCTGTGAAATGGGTGTCCTCAGATTCCAGGCTGCCAAGCACTGGCTTCTAGTGCTAAGCACTGTGGTCTGAACGGTCTCCATTTCCATTAAACATGCACAGTTTACAGGTGATGGAGTTTCTCAGGATCATGGAAAACTGCCAAAACCTTCGCATCATTTGGGCTTTGGTATGCAGCAATAAAACCACACACTGATTCAGAAGCCTTCAACTATGAGAATTAGGTATTTCTAGAAGTAACCTTTCAGAGAAGGCAATGGCACCCCACTCCAGTACTCTTGTCTGGAAAATCCCATGGACGGAGAAGCCTGGTAGGCTGCAGTCCATGGGGTCGCTAAGAGTCGGACACGACTGAGCGACTTCACTTTCACTTTTCACTTTCATGCATTGGAGAAGGAAATGGCAACCCATTCCAGTATTCTTGCCTGGAGAATCCCAGGGACGGCAGAGCCTGGTGGGCTGCCGTCTATGGGGTCGCACAGAGTCGGACATGACTAAAGCGACTTAGCAGCATCAGCAGCAGCAGAAGTAAATTTTAAGGTATGTTATTCTTTGCCTTATTAGCGAATCCCAGAAAGGCCCTGGTTACCTCAAAGAGGCGGGCCTTTCCAATCTATTAGAGTAATCCCGGCAATCTGTTATTTCTAGGCTATCAAGTAAAGGTTAAAACGAAAATTGGATTTGGGGAGTTATAGCCATTCCAAGTGCAGGTGGAAAACTCCTCGGCAGCGAGAAGCGGGTCTGGGCTTGGGAAAAAGCAGTTATCAAGGGAAATGACTGGTGATAACTTTATTGATTAAAGCAGCTTGAAAAATGTAAGGTTTGCCACAGCCTGGCACTTGAGCGGCAAGATAGCCCCTTGCGGGCATTGCTCATTAAAAATAGAGAAGCAGGAGTAGACAATTATTACCCTGTGCATAAGACACAGTTCATTCAAAATGGCCTTGTTTTGAAATACCGCTTTAAAACATCTACAAATCCTGAGGCTTGAATAACTTAATGGACAATTCAGAAAAAGGGTGGGGGGAGGGTGTTAAGAACATGCTATTCCCCATCAGCTGTCAAGAGGGGAGACAGAGAGGATGATAACGCGGGAGGGAAGTAAGACGCAGCTCCGTCGCCTGGGCTCAGAGCCCAGAGAAAACAATTCCCCGGTGACCCAGGGCCACAGAGGCTCACATGCCTGGACAGCCATGCCAGGCATTCAAACCCCCAACCCCCACCCTGGTCCCCACGGCCCTGGCATCCGCCAAACAAGACGTCTGATCAACCTGAACCCTCAAAGGGCCTCGGTGCCTCGTTGGGGGGTGTGGGGAGGGCGGTTTCTCATTCAGAATGTGAAAGATGCTGACCGTGAAAGTAACTGGAAAGTGAGGTCGCTCAGTCGTGTCTGACTCTTTGCGACCCCATGGACTGCAGCCCGCCAGGCTCCTCTGTCCATGGGATTCTCCAGGCAAGAATACTGGAGTGGGTTGCCATTTCCTTCTCCAGGGGATCTTCCCAACCCAGGAATCAAAGCCGGGTCTCCTGCACTGCAGGCAGACGCTTTAACCTCTGAGCCAACTGGAAAACACAAAACAAATGAACAAAAGGTGAGAGGGAAGGGGATTAACCAAGGTCAGCTCTGCAAAGACGACCGAGACGTTATCACATCTTAATACTCGGTTCTTCTGGTCTTAATTTCTAGGCAGTGACAGTCTGCTGTTTTGCTGGTTGGGGGAGGTGGGGGAGACTGCCGACAGCTGGCTGTGACCATAGTGCTGCTGTGATTCTAAATACTGATTTTTCTAACTCATGACAACAGCAACCTTTCTCCCACTCTATTAAGAAAAATGGTCTTAAGAATGTATTCCTTCAAATTCCCTATGAACAGGATACAAATATTATATAGTTGCTTATATTTAAGAAATGGAAAGCCAAGCTATGATATTTATAAAAAAGGACTCTGTGACGAGAGATGGGTGGGAAGAGTAGGGAAAGGCCAGAAGCTAGAGGTCCTTGAAAGTATCTTGTTTCATGGATCTAATTTCAGATCCATGTGAATTTTTATGTAACTGTAAAACAAATTTAAATGTTGGAAAGCAAATCCCTTAAGAATTGGAAATACAGTGAGTTCAAGGGTCCTGTTGGTGACACACACACACCCCCAGTGAAATAATGGTGGCTTTAAAAAAACAGTTTGGGGGGACTTCCCGGGTGGTCCAGTGGTTTAAGAATCTGCTTTCCAAAGCAGGCGACGTAAGTTGGATCCCTGCTCAGGGAATTAAGGTCCCATATGCCTCGGGCACGGAGAAGGCAATGCACCCCACTCCGTACTCTTGCTTGGAAAATCCCACGGATGGAAGAGCCTGGTAGGCTGCAGCCCATGGGGTCATGAAGAGTCAGACACGACTGAGTGACTTCACTTTCACTTTTCACTTTCATGCATTGGAGAAGGAAATGGCAACCCACTCCAGTGTTCTTGTCTGGAGAATCCCAGGGACGGCGGAGCCTGGTGGGCTGCTGTCTATGGGGTCGCACAGAGTCGGACACGACGGGAGTGACTTAGCAGCAGCAAGCAGCATGCCTCGGGCAAGCAACTAAGCCCACAAGCCGCAACTACTGAAGCCGGTGTGCGGAGATCCCACACTCCACAACAAAAGCCACCGCAGTGAGAAGCCCGCGCACCGCAACTAGAGGCAGCTCGCAGACGCTCCTGCTGGTCAAAGATGGGATCCTTTGAACAGGAGTAACTGCAACGGAGGAGAACACAACACACCGGCTATGCTTTTACCTGTCTATTTATAGCGCTACAGAGTGTTAAATCCCCAAGCTATTGGGAGAGTGCTAGAGAGCCAACGCACTCTGAAAGCTCTAACAGCAAAGAAACAGGCATTTGTCTGGAGTTTCCTACATGAACTGTACTTCGGGGGATCAGATGATGGGTGGGGAGCTCCCCCACACAGAAGTCATCCAGAGAAAAAGAGAAGCAGGAATGACAAAGGATTCAAGCATCAGCGCAGAACTCAGTGGATACACGGGGTCATGCGCCCAGCCCTCACAGCTGCTAACACCACAGGAGACGCTGCGCCCTGGAGGAGGACGCACTGTCCCCCGTAAAGCAGTCGTCGGAAAACTGAAACAGACGCTCAGGAAGCTTCCTGGTCTAACCATCAGCACACAGGAAACCAGGGCGGCATGAGACAGGACAGGCTGAGGCGCAATCCACAAAACCCGCACTGTGGTGAGCTCACAGGACCAGCGGCCCAGACGCTTCCTCACGACGCTGCAAGGAATCCAAGAGGGAGGCGGGGAAGGTGTGGGAATGGACAGATAAGCAAATATCTGGGAATCACACCAACCAGTCACAGTGCAAGGACCTCATTCGGGTCCTGATTCAAACAAATTGCAAGCGACGCAACAATTATATGACAATCAGGGAAATGTGAATAATGGCTGGACATTTAAAGGTAATAAGGATTTATTAGTATTATTAACACTTAGATGTCATAGTGACCCCATCTGTGTTTTTAAAAGATTTCCTATCCTAGAGACACTTGGAAATATTTGCAGATGAAATGATGATTTGCATCTGAGGGATGATTCAAAATAAATAGGGGGGAGGAGAGACAAGTGTATAGATTAAATGAGCCACTGAGTGAAAGAAAGTGAAAGTGTTAGTCACTCAGTCGTGTCTGACTCCTTGTGACCCCATGGACTGTAGCCTGCTAGGCTCCTGTGTCCATGGAATTTTCCAGGCAAGAATACTGGAGTGGATAGCCATTCCCTTCTCAGGGAATCTTCCCAACCCAGGGATTGAACACAGGTCTCCTGCATTGCAGGCAGATTCTCTACCATCTAAGCCACCACGGAAGTCCTAAACAAGCAGCTACTCATCTCCAAAGGGGTCCCAGTGTTCAAATATGGGACAGCGTGGGTAAGAAAATGACAGCAGGCATGGATTGTGACTCATGGAATAAAACAGAGATCCTTGAGTCCATGTTGGAGTAAATTAAAAGGCAAGTGGGAGGAAAAGGAAAGCTCTTTCTTACAGTAAATTCTAATGAATAAATATAGAGGAACTACGGAAATGGAAAATCACCCCTTGGCAAACACCATGGTAACAGCTGTTACAAGTACGAGCTGTCCATGGATGCTGAAATCAGGAGAGGAAAAGGATGACTTGTAAGAGGGTATTCATGTGGGATTGAAACACTCCCCTGCCCCAAGACACTACTGGTCACAAAGGGACATAGCAACTTTGCAGTGGAGAGCAGGGCCCCTCCGACGGGGGTCTAAGTGACCGCCACCAACAATGGGCAGAGTGCCCGCCTGTGCCTCCTGAAGGGACACAGCCCCAGGGCCCAGCACTGTGTCTGTGAGACGCATGACCAGGGTTAAATATGCCAGAAATGCAAAACCTACACTGAAGTCGTGAGGAAACAGCAGGGACGTTCTATGGAAAACCGGCCAGTACTCTCCCACAGGGCTCTCCAGGTGGCGCTACTGGTAAGGACCCGCCTGCCAATGCGGGAGACAGGAGAGGTGGGCTCAGTCCCTGGGTCAGGAAGGTCCCCTGAAAGAGGGCTTGGCAGCCCACTCCAGTGTTCTTGCCTGGAGAATCCCATGGACAGAGGAGCCCTGCAGGTGGGTACCGTCCAGGGGTCTGCAAGGAGTCAGACACGACTGAAGTGACTTAGCATGCATGCACTCTTCCAAAACTACCATGGTTCTGAAGGACAGACAGGAACTGCTCACAGTAAAGGGGGTGGGGGGGTGGGGGTATGACAGCAATACAGCATGGCCAGAAACAGAGGGTCCCTGGGCTAGTCAACGTCGGAGTCAAGGTTGATTTCCCCCTTTTATAATCGTCCGGTTCTCGTTATGGAAGATGTTAGCCTTTGGGGACACATGAGAATGCTCCGCACTATTTTTGCAACCTCTCTCTGCGTGGGAAACTGCTTCAGAATGAACAGTTAAACACAGTTTTGAAAAGTGCTTATTAGCTGATAATTACTGATGGATACCTGGGGTCTCATTATATTCCTCTCTCAATGTCAACAGATATTTGAAACGTTCCATGAAAGAAAGTTAAAAAGCTGCTGCTGCTGCTAAGTCACTTCAGTCGTGTCCGACTCTGTGTGACCCCATAGACGGCAGCCCACCAGGCTCCCCCAAAGAGACCGGTTTAAAAGACAAGACAACTTATTTGGATTCAATTCAAAGAAATCTACATAAAAGACATTTCTGAGACAGCCAGGGTAATTTAAATATGAGCTGGTATAGATAATACTAAGGAATTACAACTGATTTTATTAAGGAGGGGTTTTTTTTTCTTTTAGGTAGGGTTTTTTTTTTTTTTTCCAACATTTAAAAATAACATGAAAGTTACCACTATAGTCATTTTAAAGTGTACAAATCAGGGGCATTAAAGTACACTCACAGTGTTGTAAAACCATTACCACCTCTGAGTTCCAGACATTTTTATCATCCCAAAAGGAGACCTCATACCCACTGGCAGTCACTCCTCATTCCTCCACACTCCCAGCCCCTGGCAACCACTGATCTATGAATATTTTACGTCTCTATGGGTTTGCCTGTTCTGGATATTGGACTTCCCTGGTAGTTCAGCAGTAAAGAAACTGCCTACCCATGCAGGAGCCCTGGGTTCAATCCCTGGGCCAGGAAGATCCCCTGGAGAAGGAAATGGCAATCCAACTCCAATATTCTTGCCTGAGAAATCCCTCAGGGAGAGGAGCCTGGCTTTCTGCAGTCCTTGGGGTTGCAAAGAGTCGGATACAACTTCGCCACTAAACAAGTCTGGACGCTGCATGTAGTATATAAACATTAAATATACACATTGTGGCCTTTTGTGACTGGCCTCTTCCACTTACCATAACGTTTTCAAGGTTCATCCACGCAGCAGTACTTTTCATTATTTCATTCTTTTTACGGCTGATATATTCCACTGGGACAAGAGACCACATTTCCTTCACCCATTCATTTGTCGATGAACATGTGCCTTATTCCCACCTTTTGGCTACTGTGAACAGTGTTGCTATGAACATCCATGTGTAAGTTTTTGTTTGAACATTGGTTTTCAATCCTTTTGGATATACACCTAGGAGTGGAATTGCTGGGGTCATACAAGAATTCCACATTCAACTTACCATGGAACTGTTTTCCACAGTGGCTGTTATTTCATAGCGGGTTCTCCATTTTACATCTATACCAGTATTCCTATATTAGGGTTCCAATTTCTCCACATCCTCCCAGTTCAGTTCAGTCACTCAGTTGTGACCGACTCTTTGTGACCCCATGGACTGCAGCACACCAGGCTTCCCTATCACCAACTCCCAGAGTTTACTCAAACTCATGTCCATTGAGCTGGTGATACCTTCCAACCATCTCATCCTCAGTCGTCCCCTTCTCCTCCCGCCTTCAACCTTTCCTAGCATCAGGGTCTTTTCCAATGAGTCGGTTCTTTGCATCAGGTGGCCAAAGTATTGGAGTTTCATCTTCAGCATCATTCCTTCCAATGAATATTCAGGATTGATTTCCTTTAGGATTGACTTGACTTGACATCCTCCCAACGCTTGTTATTTTCCTTTTAAAACTATTTGGTTGTCCAAGCGGGTGTGAGGTGGGATCTCACTGTGGTTTTGATTTGCATTTCCTGAATGAGAGATAATGCTGAACACCTTTTTGTGTTTTTTCATTACTGTTAAATGTCTTAATGCATTGTAATTAGGTCAAAAACAACCATCTCTTTTTGAAAGGCATACTACGATCTGAAAGGCTGTAACATTAAGTATGGAATTTGCTTCATAATACAGCAGCAAAAAAAGTAAATTTCCAAAAAGAACAAAAAGGGATAGATGAAGGGAATAGTATATAATCTTTTAAATGTTGCCTCTGCATGATAGACAGATGAGGAGAATCATTGTGTCTTTCTGCTTTTGTGCATGTTTGACATATGCCACAATAAAACAAATTTTAACATTTGTCATGACAAACTGAAGTCGTGAAAACCAGGTTATTTATTCCTATCACCTTCACTCATTCAAAACTTGTGTCTTGAATGAGTGAAATAAATTCCTGCTCTACCAGCCTCACAGGGCACTGCCCGTGAGGGACCCCCGAGACCTGCGCTTTCTGACTTTCAGGTGAGGTTTGGGTGCTGGGGTTCCAGACTTCCACAGCTGTGTGCTCTTTTTCTAAGCATCGTGAGAAACCAGCGCTCTAGACTGGAACACGTGTGGGAAATTCCCGTCCAACAGGGAGGAAGCAGCAAGGGGACCCTGGAGGCACCAGCCTTGCCATTGGATGCTGACATGGACCCACGGTGCCCTGTCCAAAACAGATAGCAGGAGCCCCTGGCCGCCTGCAGACGCATACCCGCTGTTTCTCCAACAACGCTGTCAGGACCCCATCGGCCAGAGGGGACCAGCTCACTCTACCTGGGAAGCGGGGTGGGAAGACGCTAAAATCATAACTGCTTTTTTTTTTTTCCTTTGGAGATGTATGTTTGGAAGGCAACATGTGTCAAAAGCAGTTATAATGTGTGACTTCCCTGGTGGTCCAGTGGTTAAGACTCTGCACCCCCAGTGCAAGAAGCATGAGTTCGATTCCTGGTCAGAGAACTAAGATCCCGCAGGCCGACCGGTGTGGTCAGAAAAACAAGTTGCAATGTAAAGGTGGCCAGGTGCATGATTTTATTCCTGCATATTCTTTTCATCTTGCTGGACATTGTCTTTCCAATGAAATAGTTTTAGTACACTGACCAGACTCGTCAATTCCGATCCTTCCAAAGAGGCAGCAAAAATCTTAGGAAAAGCCACGAGCATTTCTTTCCCACTCTTGTTTAGTCGCCAAGTCCTGTCTGACTCTACAACCCTGTGGACTGTAGCCCACCAAGCTCCTCTGTCCCTGGGATTTCCCAGGCAAGAATACTGGAGTGGGTTGCCATCTCCTTCTCCAGGGGATCCTCCCAATTCAGGGACTGAACCCCTTAGACTGATACTGATTTGATAGGTTGAGAACGTTCAGTGGGCCCCCTTGGCTGTCTTTCCCCATCTTCCCAGTCAGATCAGCTCTCATGCCTGGGGATGAAGGAGGGAGGGGGATACCAGCTTGGCTGCCTGAGCCCCCAGACTCATTTCACGCGCCCAGGCTGCCCCCGGGGAGCACTCTGGCCTCCCCCGACAGCTGCCTCCATGTACACACTTCCTGGGAAGCCAGCTTACCTCGTGGGCTTCCACCCCCATCTCTTGCAGGGCGGACTTGAAAAACTCGGGGGAAGGCTTTCCCACCACCTCGGCTTTGATACCACAGGCATACTGGGGGAGAGAGAAGGACACGGCGTGGGCCGGGGACCAAGGGATGGTGGGGGGAACCCTGGCCTGGTGAAATCCTCCCCCTGGGGAATCAAAAAGAAAGGCCCCAGTGTGCACCCAGGGGCCTCCAAGGGGCAAGACACGCGGCCCAGAGGCACGCCTTGTGAGTGAGCGTCACAACCGGGCTGTCCAGGGTGCTGGGGGCACCCCCACCAGGCCCCTGCCACCTGCCCCAGGGCCAGACAACCTCCGGGGCATTAGGGGCTCTCCTCTGCATTCCCGCTTCTCCTGCCTTCCCTCTCCCCTCCCCTAGCTCTGTCTCAGGTCCTCCTCCAGCGGATAAAAGGCCCAGGGCCCCAGCCCTCCCACCTGAGTGCAGGTAGGCAGGCGCCAAGGCGGCAGTGACCCGGAGCTGACCTGGGCGGGGAGCCCAGCTGAGCCCGGCCCTGGAAACTGGAGGAGGAGACTGGGAAGGAGTCCAGCTAGCACACACGGAGTCTGAGGTGCTGCAGAAAAGCAGGGCGAGGGACGAGGCGGGTGCACAGGGATCTCAAGGAGCCAAGAACACGGAGGCGAGGCGCAGAGCATGCCGGGAGGGCCAGCGGAGGAGAGGCGCAGAGCATGCCGGGAGGGCCAGCGGAGGAGAGGCGCAGAGCATGCCGGGAGGGCCAGCGGAGGAGAGGCGCAGAGCATGCCGGGAGGGCCAGCGGGGCGGAGCCGGGCGTGCGGGTCTGCGTCCCGGAGCGGACTGGGAGCGAGCGACAGGGAGCAGGGGGGACCAGCACAGCTGAGGGGCCAAGCCCCGGAGGAGGCGAAGGGCCGGGCTTGAAGCCGCGAACACGGCGTCCGACTTGGAAAACAAAGGCATGGGACGCCGAGCACCCCGTCTTCTCCGGGAAGACCAGGACATCCCGGAAGGCCCCGAGACGGGAAGAGGGTCGGGCCGACCCAGGCAGGTACCTCAAGCGCCTTCATGTAGGGACCGACGTCCAGCATCAGGCCAGAGGTCTCCTTGTAGTAGCGTCTAGAAAAGAGCCAAGGGGAGAGGGTGAGCCGAGCCCAGGGACCTGGGAAGCGCCCCGGGAAAATCCGCCCTGTCCTGGCTCTGGGCCGGCCCAAGAGGGCTGTCACGGGCCAGGGTGGGGGCGGACGCCGCGCTGAGAGTGCCCGACGGGGTCAGCACGACGCAGCCCGGCAGTGGCCAGCAGGCCGGGGCGGGGCGGGGCAGGAGCAGGGGAGAGATGGGCCCGCAGCCCTCAGGCAGAGTGGCCCCCTGCTGCCCGCCGCGTCGGGACCCCACCACAGTGATGACCGGGGCCCTGGGGGCAGCTGGGCCCAGTTGCTAACACTGAGAAACCACAAGTGACCTGTGTTCTGGGAAAGGGCAGCCGGTCCACAGAGCGTGTGGCGAACCCCTAATTGCTAATAATTAACCCCGAATTGCTGCCTGGAAAAGAAAACTCCATTAGTTCCACAGCATCTCCTAGCAGCCGGAGGGTCAGCAGAGGTGCCAGGCCTCAGGGCGCCAGATGCTTCTATGAGACGACGACTGCTTCTTCCCCGACTCGCTGGAGGCTGAGACGGCTTGGCTCCCGGCAGCGCCTCCCAAGACGGCCTCACCTCTTCCCTCCTGTGAGCGCCGTGCCCAGGCCACCTGCAGACCCCTCGGGGCACACGGTGATCAGGCCCAGCTCTCTCGGAGCACAGCTATTTGACTATAGAGTGGGGAGAAGGTGGTTTGCTCTGTGCGGCTCTGAAGAGGTTGAGGCCCATCACACCAGTTACCCTTCCCCCTTCCCACGACCGTCGAATCTGGGAGACATGAGACAGCACGCGCGTGACCTAAATGCCCTCGGACAGATGAATGGAGAAAGACGTGACACGCACACACAGTGTGGTGTTACTTAGCCATAAAGAAAGAAAGTCGTTTGCAGCACTATGCACGGACCTAGAGATCATCACACCAAGTAAAGGAAGTCAGACAGAGACAAACACCAGACGGTATCACTTACATGTGGGATCTAAAAGAATGACAAAAATAAACAGCATGTATGTGGAAAAGCAAAGAGAAGACTAGTGAAGCCTGCTGACTTCAGGGTTCAAATCCTCTTCTGACTTGCTTTTAACTGTGGGAGTCTGGGTTGCGTATGCCCTCTGGGCCTCAGTTTCCTATTCTGTAAAATGGGTCAAAAGAAGGTCCAGTGCCTACCCCCATGGGCTGCTGTGAGGCTTGCCCAAAACAATGCAGGCAAAGTTCTAATGTGACGCCTAGGGGGGAAGAAACCACTCCAAAAATGAAGCTACCCAGACTGAGATGGGCAATAAGATATGAGCCAGGGAAGAAAGAATGAATGCAGGTTTTTCCAGTTTGTGGGGGCCTGACCCTGTCCTGTGTCTACTGGAAATGGTAGGACCGAGCTCCCAGAAGCTGCTTCTGGCGGCTTCCTTCCTCTAGCTCTGCAACACCCAGGGACTCCGCCTGCCCCTCTGGGCCCCACCTGAGGCCTCCAAGGCTGCAAGAGCCTGGCCACCCACAGTGATCACCCGGCCCCTCAGGTGGGCGAAGCGCACACCCTTTCTGCATCCTCACTGCCTTCCCTGGAAGCTTCTGTACCGACGCAGGCTGGGCTGCAGCCAAACTCTTGGCCTTGGCAAGGGCTGGTCCCCTGCCACTGCCTCGGGCCAGGCAGATCGGAGCCCGACTGCTGAAGCCGCGGGGGCCTCTTCCATCACAAGCGGACCCGGCCTCCAAGTCAACCTGGGCCTCTCAGTCCGGGTCCAGGCTCTGTATACTAGGGGTCGTGCCGGGAGGACGTGGCCCGGCTGGGAAGCCACACACATGCAGGAAGGCGCCTGGGAGCCAGGAGACAGCCACCGCTGCTTATGGAGCTGGGACCCGCCAACGATCCCCTTTTTAAGGAAAGTGAAAGGGTCATTTCTTCAGTCGTGTCTGACTCTTCACGATCCCATGGACTGTGGCCTGCCAGGCTCCTCTGTCCATGGAATTCTCCAGGCAAAAATATTGGAGTGGGTTGCCATTCCCTTCTCCAGGAGATCGTCCCGACCCAGGGACCGAACCCAGGTCTTCTGCATCTGCAAGCAGATTCTTTACTGTCTGAGCCACCAGGGGAGCCCCTCTTTTAAAAGCGTGACCCCAAAACATAGGCTTAGAGGTTCCTAACTGTCTTGGTCTTAAGTCTGGACTCCAGACATCTGTCCTGCATTTAAACAGCCTCAAAACAGTGTTGCCTTTTATTTTCCCCCAGTTCCACAATAAACTACTTGGGTATGATGATTCCCTCACCTGGGTCCAGGGTTTGGAAGACTGGCCAAGTAAAGCCAAATGTGGCCAAGAGGCAGAGGAGGGGCCAAGCTCCAGAGAAGCATCAAGCAACCCCCAGATACCGGGTGCTGGGACCTGAGCTCTCTCGGAGGGGCCGCTGGCATCCGCTAACTCGGTCCCCCAAACATTTAAGATGAAGCTGTCCTGCAGTCATTTGCAGGGGACACTCTCAGACCCAGGCTGCTCCCCAGAGACTCCCTGTCTGGTGGGGAAGCAGACAGGTCCGCAGACAAATATGAAAGAGCAGGACCTGGGTGACGGCAAGCAGAACCAGGTGCTCTGCACACTCTGCGTGGGGAGGGCCGGGCATGCTGGGGACGGGGCGGTAGGGAGGCGTCCCAAAGGAGGAAGCATCATAGCTGAGGCCTGAAGGTCAAAGGGGAGGAGTGGAGGGGTCTAGACCCGGGGGCTTTCAGACTTGGTACCTTCCTGAGGACCCCGAGTGCCAGATGCCACCCCAGATGCACGGGAGTCCATCAGATGCTCAGAGGCACCTCCTTGTCCACCCTTCTTGTCACCTACGCTCNGGGGGTTGCGGAGGGGGGGAGCGGCGCTGAGGGCGGGACATGTTGGAGAGAGTCAGGGCACCCAGGACAGACTTGAGAAAAGAATGCAGCCAGCACAGGAGAGGACGACCCAGGCGCCAAGGGGAAAAATTATAAAACAAGGCCGCTCTGTTGCAACACATGGCTCTGTCTGGAGCTGAGGATTCTAGGAGCCTCTGGCCCAGGACAGGCTCAGCTCCCAGCCGGCTGCAGGAGGTGGGAGCCCTCCCTGTGGAAAGGCCTCCCAAGGACACCCATGCCGCCCCGCTTCTGCCCGATGCACCCTCCCCCGAGTCTTCCTTCCAGAGTGACAGGTACTGCACCTTCTTTAGTTTAAATTCAGTCCCGGTGGGAAGAAAAATTGGAACATGTGGCTGAAAAGATCCAATCAAAACCCTCTTCTCTTTGCCACACTGATTTTTGGAACCTAAAGAAAAAAACTGACTTGCATAAATCTAGAAACCTTAATATTTCTTTTTATACTAAACGTGGACTCGCTTTCATAGGGCCAAGAACTTGTCTTTATTTCTTATTCATCCAGGAAAACAAAAAGGCATCTTGAGAAGGCCATCTGTTGGCCCAAAACATTTTTAGGGTTACAGTAAACACTAGTACCCAAGTTAATTGTTCTTATCCCCCAAACACAGGAGATTTGATGTGTTTATCTTCTGTTACTGGCGTAATAAAAGCCACAGCAGGTCTGGCTTGAACCTGAGTACTCCAGCCACAAAGAAGAAACCGTGGGTTCCGGAAAGACAGAGAAAAGCCGGAGAGCCGCAGGCAGATAGATTTTATGGTTTATTCCTCTTCCCTCCCTTCCGATTATTCAGCACAGCCTCCCTTCAAAATGACCACTTGACCTTTCCCACAAGAGCCATTAACCTTCCATAGTCTGTCGCGTAAACAGCTTAATTTTCCGACGGAGGCATGACAGAAGAAATTACAAAGGCAATTCCCACTCTCAGTCCAAACAGATGCCAAATGTAAATCACTCCGTTTCCAGGACTAGGACATTCTGCCCCAGTGAATCCACCACCCTGCCTCCTTGGGGGCACCTCGCAGCCCTACTCGGGTGAAGGACGGCCCCTCATCCCTGGTGACCCTCACTCAGCTGGGTGCGACAGCAGCTCTTCCTGCGTCCTTGGGCTGTCCCAAGGGGCGACGACCTAAGCCCAGAAGCTGCTGGCTCCTTTCTCTGATTTCTGAGCACCCAACCCACAGCCCCAGTCAGAACCCCCAGCAGCTAGCGACCCCCTCACTGGCTGCTTACTTGGAAAACACATCTTTGCCTACTACTGAATTTGTTATACAAGTACAAAGCTAAAAGAAATTGATTCCGTATATATTTTTTTTCTTTTTCAACCATACCTATTTTGACTACTATCCCTGATCTGGAAAAATAACTTTTAATAATTAAAGATAATTTTGAAGACAAAAGTTTTAACGTAAATGAGTCATAACAAAACTTCTTAATCGTGCTGTTTGAGAGGAGCTGGTAACTTTAGGGAAGACTATAGAACCCAGGCAGGAACGTGAAAGAGTCAAGCTGGCCAGCTTCTGTGGTTTGCAGTGACCTAAACTGCAGAGGGTGAGACCAGCAAGGAATGGTGGCAGCTAATTTTATGTCACCTTGGCTGGGCCAGATATTTGGTCTCATGGTATTCTGGATGCTTCTGAGAAGATGTTTCTTGGATGACATTTAAATCAGTAGACTCAGTAAAGCAAATTGCTCTCCATAATGTGGTGGGCCTCATCCAATTAGTTGAAGGCCCAACCAAAACAAAGTCTGACCTCTCCAAACAAGAAGGAACCTGCCAGCGTATAACCTTGGCACACAGACGGCAACTCTTCCCTAAGTCTCCAGCCTGCTGGCCTATGCAGGAAAAACCTAGCCTTCACAATCAATTTCTCTTTATATACGCATCTTCCTCAACCTATGACAGGGTTATGTTCTGATAAATGCATCACAAGCTGAAAATATCACTAAGTCAAAAATGCATTTAAAAAAATGCATTTAATAAGCCCAGCCTACCTTAAATGTGCTCAGAACACTTATATTAGCCTATAGTTGGGCAGAATCATCTAACACAAAGTCTGTTTTATAATACAGCACTGAATATCTCATGTAATTTATTACTGAAAGTGAAACTCAGAATGGTGGTCTGGGTACAGAATGTTTGTACGTAGATTAGCTGTTGACCCTCGTGATCATGGGGCTGCCTGGGAGCAGCCAGTGCCCAGCATCTGCCCAGCATCACAAGAGAGGACTGCACTGCATGTGGGAAAGGATCAGAATTCAAAATTCGAAACACAGTTTTTCTGAACGTGCATAGCTTTCACACCATAACCAAATCGAAAAGTTATAATTTGAACCACTACTAAGTCAAGAACTGTCTGCATATACATCACCACACCCTATTGGTTCTGTTTCTCTGGAGACCACTGACTAACACAGGATCCAGCTTTGTGCATGATAAGCACACTGGAGTATTTGCAGTAAGACAAAGGCCCGTCTTGTCAAAGCTATGTTCTTCCCAGAGGTCATGGATGGATGGGAGAGTTGGACCATAAAGAAAGCTGAGCACCAAAGAATTGATGCTTTCGAACTGTGGTGCTGGAGAAGACTCTTGGGAGTCCCTTGGACTGCAAGGAGATCCAACCAGTCCATCCTAAAGAAAATCAGTCCTGAATATTCATTGGAAGGACTAATGCTGATGCTGAAGCTGAATCTCCAGTACTTTGGCCACTTGATGCGAAGAACTGACTCATTAGAAAAGCCTGATGCTGAGAAAGATTGACAGCGGGAGGAGAAGGGGACAACAGAGGATGAGATGCTTAGATGGCATCACCGACTCGATGGACATGAGTTTGAGCAATACTCTGGGAGATAACAAAGGACAGAGAAGCCTGGTGTGCTGCAGTCTGTGGGGTTGCAAAGAGCTGGACAGGACTTAGCAACTGAACAACAACAAGAGACACGCATCCTCTCTCTTTCTTTAAAGCTCCTTCACTTGCCTATTTTAAAAGAAGCACAGCCATGAGGAAATATTTCTCTACCATGAGAAAAGCAACTCCCGGTACAAGATGAACGTCAGCCGACCCTTACTCTTCCAAAGGGCCTTCCAGACCCTGAAGCCTGGAGATGGGCAGGAGGTCGTGGTGGGGTCTCCGCTGCACCAGAGCTGAGGGACCAGTGGCTCCACCAAGCGGCAGCACATTCGGGAATGTGGGGCAAGTACCCTCAGATCTTCTGATTTTTCAAGAGAATCCAGAAATCCAGTTATTTTACATAAAGTCTTCCAATTTTTAAAACGACCTCAAAAAAGTTTAAGATCTTGTGTGGACCCAATACCTGCTCTAGAATGGAGCTGAAAAGTGACAGAGCACAGGCTTTGGGGGCACTCCTGGCCGTCCCTGCATTGACCAACGGGGTGACCGTGGCTTACCTCATCTCCCTATGCGCTGATATACCCATCTGTAAAATGGCAATGACGCTGCCTACAGCTCACAGTGTTGTGGAATTAAACACGATGAACTATATAGAGTGCTTAGCAATGGCCAGCAGCCAGATCCCCCTCGTGTCTACCGGAATAGCCACCCCTGTTCAGCAGGCAGAGGTAGGAAGTCCCCAGTCACTAGAAGCACCTAAGCTGGGAAAGGCTTCCCCAGAGATGGCCACAGAATTCCTGCTCTGCACGCAACGCTGGGCTCGGGTTCCACAGCACCATTGTGACTCTAAAACCCTAGCGCTGCTTCCACGGAGGACAGAATAAACCTACACTGCTTTCTGGAGAAGGAAATGGCAACCCACTCCAGTATTCTTGCCTGGAGAATCCCAGGGACAGAGGAGCCTAGTGGGCTGCCGTCTATGGGGTCGCACAGAGTCGGACACAATTGAAGCGACTTAGCAGCAGCAGCTTTCTGGAAAGCAATTTAGCAACACGCACCAAGAACCTCAAAAATTACACATCACCCGAAATGCCAGAAAGAGGCTGATCAGGGCCTTACTCGGAGAAGATCAGAAACAGCCTAGACAACTACAGGAGAGCCTGTAAAACAATTAACAGGAATGACCTCGCTGCAGAGACGTCTACTTCTCATACGGAAGTGTTAGTCGCTCAGTTACGTCTGCCTCTTTGCGACCCCGTGGACCGTAGCCCTCCAGGCTCCTCTGTCCACAGGATTCTCTAGGCAAGAGTACTGGAGTGGGTAACCATGCCCTTCTCCAGGGGATCTTCCCAACCCAGGGATTGAACCCGGGGCTCCCACATTGCAGGTGGATTCTTTACCCGCTGAGTCACCAGGGAAGCCCTATTGTATGCAAAGTGGTTCACAAAATATTCAGTGAACCACTAAAACCGGGAGACAGAACTAGGTCGAGTTAGATACTGATGCTGTGAACACACCCACATGTAATGATTTCTGCACAGAAAACTGCTGGAAAGGACACACAGCAAAATGCTGGCCGCTGTTCTCTCCTGCAGTGGGACTGAAAATGCTGTTTTCCTCTTTTCGCTCATCTGTATTCAACAGTTTTTCTTCAATGAAGATGTGTTGTTCTTGGTGATAAAAGAGGTTAACAGAAATAATCAACACAGTGTTTTGAAAGAGATGGTGAGGCCCAGGCTGCAGACTCGGATGACAGAATCACAAGCTGACTGGCTGCTCCGCGACCAGAGATGCGGGGCCCAGACAAGAGCACACAGGCCCTCAAGCCTATTTTCACTGCTCGGGCATCCGTCTCCTTGGCACAACCCATCAGCCCTGTGCTGTGTCCTGTGACAATGACCGAGACTCGGGACAGCCACCCTGATCTCCAGGGGTCTCCTCTGCAGTGACCTGCCCCTGCCCCTGGCCACTCACAGCCTCGTGGTCACAGGGACGCTTGACCAACCAGCTGAAGACCAGGTCTCTGCTCAAAAATTATCAAAAGACACAGATGCCAAAATTAACAGAAAAACGCAAGACAAGGAGAGGGAAGGAAGAAGGAGCCACACTGCGTCCACCTCATGCCCACCCTTCCCAGCTTCTCTGCTGATTCCTTAAGTCAGAGAGGTCCACGGAGCACTGCCCGGAGTGGCCGGAAACGACTCCCCCGCAGCCGACTTACCCTTTTCCCAGTGAGAAGAGCACGGGGTTTTCCAGCTCCATGAGAACCTGGAAAGCTTTATTCATGTTTCGATAAGAAAAGCCTTCTCCGGCGTCTGCAATTATGACACAGTTTGGGTTGGACGTGTCGATCTGATCAAATTCCGAGCGGACTCCTGCAAAGAGGGAGAGAGGAGGGTTTCATCCCTGGGTCGGGAAGATCCCCTGGAGGAGAGCATGGCAATCCACTCCGGTATTCATGCCTGAGAAATCCCATGGACAGAGGAGCCTGGCGGGCTATAGTCCGTGGGGTCGCAAAGAGTCGGACACAACCGAACAACTTAGGAATAACAACCACGGGCAAAGTCTGCAAGTGACTTTGAGATGCATCAAGGAGATAAAGATGGATAGATGGATGGAGGGATGGGAGATGTCTAATGAAGAAAGCATGGCAAAATGTCATTGGTAAAGTCAAGGTGAAGGGCAAACAAATATTCCAAATAAAATTATTTCTGCTTTGCCGTCTGTTTGAAAATCCTCATAACAAAAAGTTGGGGAGGGGGAGATGGAATTCATTGACAGTAAAACCTGAAAATGATTCAAGGTCTGAAAAGACAGGGATACCTGTGCAAAACACAGACACAAGAAAACAGGCGATGGGCATCTGGCTTTCCCGACAGCTTCTTGAGCTCCAACATCTGCCTGTTGGCCTCACTGATGACTGTCGTCTTCAAGGGGAACGCTGAGTTTCCCTCTCATCTCTGGTAGGTCCACCCCCACCCTCTGCCCCTGCTCCGGGGAGGGGAGGATTTTCTCTCTTAAATCTTTCTGTTACTTTAAGGACCTGTTCTAAAGACGCTGGCAAGGATCCCAGATCACAGAGGAAGCATTTCAAGAAAAACAGTTTCTAAAGGCTGGGCATGTCGCCCTCGACTGGTGCCAGAGCTGTGGGCTCGGCCTCCAGATCTTCAGGAGCTCTCTCCATTTCTGGGAGTCCCCTACCCCTGTCCCGGGGTAGAAGAGCGTGCTTGCCTCAGCAGCAGGTTTGTAAATAACAACACCAAGCGCAAAGGAAGGAAGCAGGAAGGCTCTGTGCAACGACAGAAAAGTGTCCTGAATTCCGAAGCGTGTACTGTCTCTTCTTTTTAAATATTCAGAAGGTGCCAGGTAATACTGCTCTTTCTTCTTCATTTCAGCAAAACTCCCAGCTGAGGGTCAAAGGTACCCTGTCCTTGCCTTCAGACTGATGTTAGCAAGTGAACTTGTGCCATTAGCCAGAGCTTGGGGCTGGTTTTCACAAATACGGTTCCGAAACCTAGAGACCTAGCTTTGTATCTGTTCTATTTGTCTGTCTGTCTGTCTGTCTCTCACACACAGACACAGACCCCAGAGGCTAAAATCTTGCCCTCCTTTACAATTTCCTGCCACCTTGCTCCATCCTGGATCACAGAAAACAGACCCAGGGTTTTCCTGCCTCCAAGGAGCCATATGGATCCTGCCTCTGACCACCACCCCACCCCACCCCACCCCAACTCCCCAGCCCAAGATGATGCCACGATGGATGGGGCCAAGGTCCCAGCAGGGAGCCCCTGGGTTCCACCCCAAGGCCCATGGGTTTAACAAGGGCCAGGTGCTCCCTCTGTGTCCTCCCCAGCCCCCANCCTGTCTCTTATACACATCTAGATGTGTATAAGAGACAGACCCCACCCCACCCCAACTCCCCAGCCCAAGATGATGCCACGATGGATGGGGCCAAGGTCCCAGCAGGGAGCCCCTGGGTTCCACCCCAAGGCCCATGGGTTTAACAAGGGCCAGGTGCTCCCTCTGTGTCCTCCCCAGCCCCCAGCTGGAAAGGGGGTGCCTTCACTTGCCCTGGGGGCCCAAGGGGGGCCTACCGTCGTGGACAAGCAGATGTGGCCGCAGGCCTCGCTGCTTCAGGATCAGGCAGGCAGCAGGGGCCGGGGCAGTCACCTCGCCCTCGGAGACGTCGAAGCCCAGCCGTCGCAGCAGCCCCACCAGGTCCGCCCGCGACTTCTGTGACTCATTGGTGCAAAATCTCACCTTCAGCCGGGACCGTTTCAGTCTGCAGTGGGGAGACAGGCCGGGGAGGGGGCTGTCAGCAGGCGGCCTGGCCACCGGGGAGGGGCCTGGACGGATGCTTCTTCTCCAGGGGAACAGTCCAGAGCAAGCCGGGTCTCCACGGGCCCCTGAGCTGGGCCTCGACAGCCTTGCCCCGGATCCTGGAGTTTCTGAGCTGGAGAAGACCCTTCTCATCCTCGCCGAGCTCGGCACACCTGAGACGCCCCGAGTTCCCACGTGACCTCTGCTTCTGCCTGGGACACACCACGCCGCTCAGCCTGGTGGAGGTCCCCTCCAAGCGTCCTGGCCACCCCTCTGGGCCCTCCCACCACAGTGAGCATCTCCACTGAGCATCTGAGCTGACCCCTGGGTATCCACGTTTCTCCAAAATGCAAAGGCCGGGGGACCACGCCTGAGGTGCGCTGTCTCGCAGGTGTCACTGAAGACAGGTCAGCCAGATGGAGTCATCGGGCGCACGGGTGAGCTAACGGGACGGGAGCCGGGGATGCCCATGGCGTCGGCAGCTCCGACAGCCAGTCTGGGCTCATGGGAGGCCCTGCAGCCCCGCTGCACCCGGGCAGGCTCTGCGAAGGCCAAGTCACAAAAGCCAACGCCCAGAGAGAACCCAGGGAAACAACACTGAACCCTTCTACTGACAGCAACTGAGCACCTACTGACTGGCCCATGGACATGCTGCGGCACCCGCCGGCAGGCTGTCTGACCCCAGAGCCCTCAGTCGGTGCGTGAAGTGGGAGACCGCACACAGGAGGGGCGCCGGGATCAGGGCGAGAGGTGACGGGAAGGACCAAAGGTGAGGAGACAGGACGGCCAGGCAGCGTGGGCAGGCCAGGAGGCCTCCCCGGGGAGGAGACAGCTCTGGAGCTGAGACTGGAAGGGAAGCAAGGAGACAAAGGAACAGGGGCCCCCAGAAGGAAGGGGGGCCCTGCAACAGTCAGTGCTGCGGGCGAGGCCAGGCCCCGAGCAAGGGGGCCAGTGGGCCGGCTACCCGGCCTGGTCCAGAGC
The DNA here is from genome assembly GCA_006410675.1 of Oreotragus oreotragus. Taxonomy (NCBI): domain Eukaryota; kingdom Metazoa; phylum Chordata; class Mammalia; order Artiodactyla; family Bovidae; genus Oreotragus; species Oreotragus oreotragus. The sequence continues at coordinate 392,675 of SJYX01009880.1, forward strand.
ACATGGCCCTCCCTGGATGCACCCCGGGCCGTGGCGAGGGAGCCCTCAGATTTGGCATCTGCCAAGAGCGTGGCCACAGAAATCACCAGGCTGCAAGTCAGGAGGCCCGAGAAACCCGAGGGGAAAGGTGAAGGGTCTGCCCAACGTCCCCTTCTCCGCCCATCTGGGCGACGCTGCCCCGCTGTCTCTGATGCGGTTTCTGACGCTGACCCGTATCTCCAGTCATCTCATGTTGGCATTTGTTCAGCGTCTGTCTCCCGGACCCGCGTGCTCCATGAGGTCAGGAATGAGGTCTGATGGCTGGGCCCAGGCAGGTCCCTGACAAGAGTTTGCTGAATGACTGAGTGATGGCAAGTCCAGGTGACAGCTGGTGAGAGGCACCCTGCCTTAGGACCATGCCTACTGCTTCCCCTGAGGGTGCCCCGAGCCTGTACCCCCTTCACTGCACCCCACTCGGTGGTGGACACGCACTCCCGCGTGACGGTGAGCCTCCAGACCCACCAGGCGCCGGAGCCGACAGGTGAGACCTGGGAAGAAACGTCAGTCCCTACAGACAACAGGGCGAACAGACGCAGACGGAGAGGCTGACGGTGTCGTTCAGTCAGCAGCCCAGGTGATTCAGTCCTTTCTTAGTATTTGTCTTTCCTAATCAGGGGGTTATGAATTGTCAATTACGCTTAGTGGTTAATTGCCCTTCATAAAGACAGCTTTTGTATTTTTAAATTAGGCAGTTAATATATTGTAACTAATAGCATCACCTTGTATATTACTGACAGATCTTCCACTGATTGGTGCCTGGGACGTGCGATCTGCATCCAAGTTAATGGAGCAGTTGAGGGAAGAAGGCAGCGGGTGCCGGGGGACTAATTATTGCTAATGGATTACGATGTGACCTTCTCAGAACAGTGAGCAATCGGTGTGACGGTGAGATGACAGGACCTCGCAGCTGCTATTCCAAACGCAGCTCCGATGCCCGTGACACACAGGTAAACAGGAGAACTCACTGCAGACACTGTTCTCCGCTGACACACAACATGCGTTTCCTGAAGACACGCTGCTTTAAAATCAAAACTACTCAGATGGAGGCAGTAACATGGAAACCTCCACACTACCATATGTAAAACAGATAGCCAGTGGGAATTTGCCGTATGACCCAAGGAGCTCACACCGGGGCTCTGTGACCACCTAGAGGGGTGGGCTGGGGTGGGAGGTGGGAGGGAGGTGAAAGAGGGAGGGGACATATGTACACCTCTGGCTGATTCACGTTGTTGTACGGCAGAAACCAACACAATATTGTAAAGTAATTATCCTCCAATTAAAAATAAAATTGCTAGTTTTAGGACTGAATCAGCCCCTGGACAGCGGTGGGAAATGCTCGGGGAAGGCCCCTCACTGCAGGTCTGTCCATTCATGTCCTTGACCACACCCTCTTTTCACTTTCTGGCATGAGTCCCAGGTCATCTCTTCATTTTTCTTAATTTCTAAAAGTAAATAAAGTACTGGTTGGATGGATGCGTGCATGCTCGGTCCTGTCTGACTCTTTGCAATCCTTCGGACTCTAGCCTGCCAGGCTCCTCTATCCGTGGGATTCTCCAGGCAAGAAGACTGGTGTGGGTTGCCATTTTCTCCTCCAAGGGATCTTCCCGACCCAGAGATCGAACCATCATCTCCTGTGTCATCTGCATTGTAGGTGGATTTTTTTTTTTTTTTTTTTTACCACTGAACCATCAAGGAAGCCCTAGAGTATTATTCATTATTATTATTAAAAATAGTAAAGGATGAATACATTACATTCAGCCTTGCCCTGGGGGTCAGTATCTGATCTGATGTCATCCTCACCCTTCGAGGGCAGAGCCCCTTCCCCCACATGTACCCCCCGGGCTAGGAGCCTGGAGCGCACAAGGCGCTAAGCACCTGCCAAATAGAGTCTGCGAGCTATGGAGCAAGAACCAGGAGATGAGAAAACAGGAGCTCTGGGAGGCAGAGGCCTGAGAAGGTCACATAGCGTCTGAGCTGCTCTGGGTTCAACGGTGTCCCGCCCCTCATCTCGTAGGCCGACCCCCTCGGGAGAGAAATGAAGGTTAGGAGAGGACGAAAGGGTGGGGCCGGGACGGGACAGGATCACAGCCAGAGGCGACGGGTCCCTCTGCGGCCACAGAGAGGAGGCCACGTCAGGGCCCAGCTGAAGGGGGCTGCCCCAGAAAAGCCCACCCTAGGGCACCTCGGTCTCGGGTGCCCAGGCTTCAGGACTAGGGGCAGATAAACCTCTGTCGCTGAGCCCCCCAGGCTTGTGGTACTCTAGGGGCAGACTAAGACAGCGGAGGAGGCAAAGCCTTGGCGTCTCTTGGAGGGGTCGCTGCTTAATACCAGATTCAGCCTTGGACAGCCTGGAACACACAGACCCAACGTCAGGAGAGCAGGAGCCAGGCGTGGCTTCAGGGCCGCGGCAGAGCCTGCCATGGGCCTCCCAAGGGCAGCGAGCCCCAGGGACGTCGGCCTCGGGCTGGGCCCGGCTCCAGGACAGGCCAGGCCATCCCCGTCCCCCAACACCCCGGAACCCTGGGGACAGAGGGCCTACCGCAGGGCCCTGGCAGCCAGAGCGGGGCTCCGGCCGGACGTCCCCTCTGAGGCCACAGCCACGTTCTCAGTCCGTTTCCAGACTGCCTCCCCAGACCCCGCCCGGAGCGGGTGGGGACTTGACCCTACTTTCCGTGGGTGCACCGGCTCTTTGAACTGACCTTTACCTCCTCCCAGAGGCCAGGAGAAGCTCTGAGTGACAGCGTCGCCTGATGCCATTACCGATCATCACATGAGCGGGTCCCTTGCAAATCACCTTGGACCTCACACATCTGCTAGCTGTCGGCATCTGCCAGGGGCGCTCACCCGAAAATAATGGAAACCCTCTCATTATCGCTCGGGAGCAGGTAGAGCGCTGGGACGATTACTGGACATCCTGGCTGACCTTGGCCCAGCTCCACCACCTAGTGCCCTCTGGGCTCACCACAGGAGCTGGACAGCGGCAAGGAGGCTGCCCGGAGCTCAGTCCCCACCCGGCCCCAGCCACCTCTCACCTTCATCTGACCCCAAAGGCCCTCGCATCACCCTGAGTCTTTGCCATCACCCATCCCCTATGGCAAATCCTACGCATCCTTCAAAGCCTGGTTCATATGTCCCTTCCTCCAGGAAGGCCCCCCAGACTTCTGTCCCCTCCCAGGCAGAGTCTGTCCCACTTGGCTTTCACAGCTCTTGAAACACGGCACTGCTTTTCTGTGAGAAGCACTTAAGTGATCCAAATTCTAATGGAACCAAGTCATTCTAGCACCCAGAGAACCTCGGGAGGGCTCAGTGCCAATCCTGCCCGTAAGCATTGCTTCAGCGTCTGTTAGGGTTAGGGTTGGGCCTGGGGCTGGGGTTGGGGTTGGGGAAAGCACAGTGGACCCTCGTGAGTCCAGATGGGTAGACAGTAGGAGGGGCCTTTGCACAGCGCTGCAGGGCAACTTGTGCCTTCCTGCAGTCGCGGGACAAATGCGTTTGAAAGACGTTCTAATACTGAGCTCCAATACTGAGCCGGAGGCCAGGAGGTCAAGGAGCAACCAGCAGGTGCTCCAGGGCCTGACAACTACGGGCTGTGGCAACTCCACAAGCTATTTCTTCTCCCTGGAGCTCAGTTTCCTCATCCAGAAGATGGGATGATAACAGCCTCACATGCTGAAGCTCCAGGGAGATCTTCGAGGTGGCAGCTTGGGCCTGGCCCATGGTCAGAGCTCGCTCAGTGTGTGCAGAGAATGTCGGCCAGTAAGTGGCCAGCAGACAGGCTCCCCGATCTCGTTCCCTGGCCCCCTCCCTGTCCCCACTGCCCAGAGCAAGCAGGGTCTGCCCCCACCACACTCCAGCCACCACATCACCAAGCAGAGAGGCCCCCACTGCTGGCAGGCCCTCCCATCCGCTGCTCCTACACCTGGGCCTCCCAGGAGCATGGGCTGGGTCCTACTGACAGGAGTGGAGGGAAATGGGTGGGGGTCTGGAAGGCTAGGCTAATGGTGACCCCAAACCTTATTCCCACCCTGAGGAGAGGGGCCCCTCACAAGATGGTGAAGGAGAGGAGGCCTCAAGCTGGGTGGGTTCCTGGGCGCGTAGGGAAGGCTGCAGGCTGGCAGGTTGAACTTGAAGCGACAAACGAGGGTAGGGGATGGTGATTTCTCCTGACCACAGAGAAAGCAGGGTCCATGTCCTTTAATTTACGTGCCCCTGGGCTGGTCTTCATGGAACAACAGATTGGTTCCAATCAAGAAAGGAGAACATCAAGGCTGTATATTGTCACCATGCTTATTTAACTTATATGCAGAGTACATCATGAGAAACGCTGGGCTGGATGAAGTACAAGCTGGAATCAAGATTGCCGAGAGAAATATCAATAACCTCAGATATGCAGATGACACCACCCTTATGGCAGAAAGCGAAGAACTAAACAGCCGCTTGATGAAAGTGAAAGAGTAGAGTGAAAAAGTTGGTTTAAAGCTCAACATTCAGAAAATGAAGATCATAGCATGCAGTCCCATCACTTCACGGCAAATAGATGGGGAAACAGTGGAAACAGTGGCTGACTTTATTTTTGGGGGCTCCAAAATCACTGCGGATGGTGACTGCAGCCATGAAATTAAAAGACGCTTACACCTTGGAAGGAAAGTTATGACCAACCTAGACGGCATATTCAAAAGCAGAGACATTAGTCAACAGAGGTCCGCCTAGCCAAGGCCATGGATTTTCCGGTGGTCATGCATGGATGTGAGAGTTGGACTATAAAGAAAGCTGAGCGCCGAAGAATCGATGCTTTTGAACTGTGGTGTTGGAGAAGACTCTTGAGAGTCCCTTGGACTGCAAGGAGATCCAACCAGTCCATCCTAAAGGAGATCAGTCCTGGGTGTTCATTGGAAGGACTGATGTTGAAGCTGAAACTCCAATCCTTTGGCCACCTGATGCGAAGAGCTGACTCATTTGAAAAGACCCTGATGCTGGGAAAGATTCAGGGCAGGAGAAGAAGGGGATGACAGAGGATGAGATGTTTGAATGGCATCACCGACTCAATGGACATGGGTTTGGGTGGACTCCAGGAGTTGGTGATGGACAGGGAGGCCTGGTGCTGTGGTTCATGGTCGCAAAGAGTCGAACACGACTGAGCAACTGAAATGAACTGAACTGAACTGGGCTGGTCTTCACAAGAGCTGTGTGAGGTCCACCAGCCTACCCCGGGCTGAAGTCTCTACCGGGGACCATCTCCATGTCCAGTGGCCTGGAGCGCTGACCTGAGACGGGAGAAACATGCCAGGAGGGGTGGAAGGAGGGGAGGGGAAGAGCATGTTCCCCACATTCCCGCCTCCCTGATCCACACTGCCTGCTCTGCACCCCTACCCTGGGGGCTACAACTCAACTCTCCACTACCTGGTGGAAACAAGCCCCTCTTTTCATCAAAAATGGCCACAGCTGCAGATAAATGAATCTCCGTGGTTCAGGTTTCCAAGAGAAGGAAAGGACATCCACAACACCCCGGGGGGCAGTCATTATGAACTGAAACCCGGGCAGCAGCGCCCAGTGAAGATCCTCAGAGAATAGGAGCCCAGGTTGGCCCATCTCTTGGCCTCCGGATCTTTGTTACGTGGTGGGGCTCCACGGCAGCGCCAGCTACTGTCTGACGTTGAGATCTGTGGCTGCTTCTCTTTTGGAAAGCCACAGAGACAGACCACACACACTGGGAAAACTGAAACGTGCAAAGGGCCTATTTGTTCTAAGGACTCGCTATTTTATCATAGGGTCACATAAGAGCCCATGTGCAGAGCAGGGGCAGTCCTACAGTGAGAAATACCGTCATTTAAAAAAAAGAAAAGACAGGAGGGAGGTGGTGGGGAGAGGGAGAAAGAAAGAGAAAGAATGAGGGAGGGAAGAAGGAAGGAAGAAGGAGGAAAAAACCAAAAATCATTCTTGCACACCAAGGGGCAGCCACGCTGATTCTGGGAGGAACCCGGCCCAGCTTCCTGTGTGCCCAGATGAACAGGCATCAGCTCGGGGTCAGGGAGCTGCCCTCTAGCTGGAGCACAGACAGAAGGGCTTTTGCCACTTGAGAAGGGGGTCTGGCTTCCCAGCTGAGGTCCTGCAGCTGCTCCGTGCACAAGCCCTGGACCAGGCATCCCTGGGCCAGACTTGGGGGTCTGAAACCCCAGCCATGAAATGGGGTCGTGCCCAGCCTCCCAGCTCTTTGTGGGTGAGGGGCACAGTGGGCCCAAGAGGAGCCCTAGCAGGTGCTGACATCACCAGGGGCCGTGAACACAGGGCTGCCGGGAAGCCATTGCCAGAAGCACCCGCTGGGCCTGCTGCACCTCCTGCTTCTTTCCACCAGAGCAGACCTTTCGGCCAGCCTGCAACGGCCCGCTGCGGGGTCCCGGGAGGTCCCTGCCCACTCTCCATCTGGCCCTCTGCTGGGCCCAGTGTGTCGTCAAGAGTCCAGGCAAGAAACAGGAGTCCAAAGTCTGGACGGAGAGAAGAGAGAGGACGCAGGCGGTGACGCACGCAGGTGGCCCTGGCTGAGCTTCAGCATGGGCCAGCGGAGAGGGAGGGGGACAGGCCCAGGGCCAGGGTCCTTGCGAAACATGGGCACACCTTCCCCGCCCGGGGCCGCCCCCCACTGCCGTCCAGAGAGTTCTCGCTCTGACTTGCCTGAGCCTCTGAGCTCTGATCAGAGTCACACCAAGCTCACAGCATCGCTTTACTAGTTAGATAAACGAAATTTAGAATCAGATGCACAGGAATCCACAAACCAGAGGAGACTTGGAGACTATCCAGTCTAGTGGTTCCTTTCACAGAGGGGGAGACCGAGGCCCAGAGGGACACGAGGCGCTTAAAGGACACGTTTTCAGGAGCCAAGGGGTCTGTGGACCACTCCCCAGCCTTGCAAGGTCAGCTGGCAATCAGTTCTCCCCGATGCGGTCACTGGCTGGTCACGGGCTGGGCACTGCAGGGGACAGAGACCAGGTATGCTTAGGGTAAGGGGGCCTCAGCTCGGGAAGCAGACACACCCACAGCACCTCCACCACCCTGTCATCTAACCCTCTCCAACCTCAGTTTCCACTTCTGTAAAATGGGGCATTGGCAGAAGCTACTTGACAGGACTGTTCTGATGCATGTTGCAAATGTCCCGTGAATGACGATGGTGGTAACAAAGACAGCCACACCTCTGGCAGGCCCAGGGCTGGGTGCTGGGGACATTCAGGCCCTCAAGGCAGGCAACTGGGCAGGAAGCCAGATGCTCAGGGCACCTGGGACAGCAGATGGAGACAGCAGGAGAGCTGGGGCAATGATAAGAAAGAAGGCATAGTTCAACCAGCGAAGGGAGCTGGGGGTGGCGGGTAACCGAAGCTGGCTGTCCTGCCAGACGTCCCCAGGACATCCAGGATGGACAGCCCCAAGGGCAGTTACAACAGCTTCCAGGAGATGAAACGGACGCACAGAAAGCCTAAAGAACTTGCCAGCGACCGCATTACAGGCACAGTGCTGGGCTGGGACTCGGACCCAGGTCCCTGCCCGCCTGGGGGGGGGGCGGTGGGGGCGGCACCTGCCCCAGCAGGGGTGCTGACCCCGCTCTCTGAGCAAGTCCCAGCCCCGCCCCGCTCCATTCAGGCACTGAGTGGGACTGTTCACAAGAAGGAAGCACCTCTGGCTTGTGAAGAGTAAACTGTAAATGTTATGCAACAAGCACTGGGCCTGGGAGAGGGCCACTGTGCACTCGCCCCCTCCGGGGCCCCCAGCTCTGAAGTCAGCCCCTGACATCAGCAGCACGGTGACGGGGCATTCCGGACAAACACCCCTTGTCCAAGGTCCAGGCTGACTCAGCAGAGCTGTTTCTGGCGTAAATGAACTCAGAACAAGTGGCCTGTCCTCTCTGAGAGCCTCAGGAGCCCCTCCGGCAGGCGCTGGGCCACACCTGGGGGATGGGGCGAGGGGACACAGGGAGCCACTTCCGGTTGGCTGTGTCCTGGGGTCTGATGGAGCGAGGTGGGGGCAGTGCTGACCATCAAGGAAGCCGAGCTTCAGACAAGCCCCCTGGCCCTGATCCTCGGGCCCTAAGGCCTGAGGGGCGGGGCCTGACTTTCACAGGGTCGCAGGACTTGCGTGCACACTTGGAAGCAGCGGCCGCGGGTCTATGAGTCCCGGGTGGCAATTGCTTTATGAGGCTGCTCGGCCAAGGCGGGCTCTGCTTCCTTCCGCTGCCACAAAAAGGCTGGGCCGAGGGGGCCCCCGCAGCTGTGCTTTAGTGCCCGAGACAGGATGCAGTAAATGCCCCCCTCCCAGCCTTTCACATGCAGATGCCTCCGGGGCTCCCTTTGTGCGGGGCAGCCCCCGCTGTGCCACACCCTGCCTCTGAATGGCTCCCCTTGAGGAGCCCAACTGCCCAAGAATGGACTCCAATAAAGGGCCTACTGGGGGGACCCAGGCCAGTTGCAGATGTCCTGGGACCACGCCCACCACAAGCCCCGGGGCAGTAAGCGGGCCCCACCTGGCCACCCAGGCCTCCAGGAGGCCTGGACCTCCTGCTTTCCCATCTGGGACGCTACTGGCCCAGAGGACAGGTCCAGAGCCCGGCTTACACGTCACCGGCTCCACGTGGCAGGGCTCCCCGACCTCAGCTCCCATTTCCCCGGCGGTTCAGTCTCTCTCCCCGTGACACTCGCCGTCTGGGTGCTGTTTACGCTGCTCTCCCCAGACTGGAAGGTCAGCCCCCCCGGGGGCAGGGACTTCCATCTGCCCCACTCACTGCCCCAGTCTCAGTGCCTGCAGCTGTGTTTCTAGCATGAAAGAATGTGAAAGTGAAAGCGTGGGTCGCTCAGTCTGACTCTTTGTGACCCCATGGGCTGTCCCCCAGGCTCCTCTGTCCATGGAATTTTCCAGGCAAGAATACTGGAGTGGGTAGCCTTTCCCTTCTCCAGGGGATTTTTCCCGTCCCAGGTATCAAACCTGGGTTTCCTGCATTGCAGGCGGATTCTTTACCATCTGAGTCTCCGGGGAAGCCTAGTATAAAGAAAAGTGAGAACTGAAAGTCACTCAGTCGTGTCTGACTCTGAGACCCCATGGACACACAGTCCACGGAATTCTCCAGGCCAGAACACTGCAGTGGGTAGCCTTTCCCTTCTCCAGGGGATCTTCCCAACCCAGGGATCAAACCCATGTCTCCCACAGTGCAGGCGGATTCTTCACCAGCTGAGTCACCAAAACCACTTGACAAACATGTGAACGAAAAAATGAACAAGTGCATCCTGATGAGAAGCCATGAAGTACTGCAGGGAAAACTGGGGCTTGGAGCCGGGCGGGCGGGGCTTTGGGGGTGCAGAGGAGGCAGGCCCGGCTCGATGACTCTTCCCATTTATGCGGTTTCTGAAACTCTGAGCCTCAGGCTTTGCTTTGAAACGGGCTGGTTGTGAAGGCAGCTTGTGCGGTCAAACATCTACCTGGGACACCGCAGGCCTCCAGACCATCACTGGTGACGCTATTATTGTGGTCCATATTGTCTTAAAAGGACTTCCCCAGTGGCTCAGTGGTAAAGAATCTGCCTGTCAAGGCAGGAGACTCAGGTGCCACCCCATGGCAATCCACTCCAGTATTCTTGCCTGGAGAATCTCATGGACAGAGGAGCCTGGCAGGCTAGTCCATAGGGATGCAAAGAGTCGGACACGACTTAGCGATTAAACAAAAACCGCATCTTAAAAAGCAGAGCTGATGTTTCCCATGTGCTCTGTATCCCCCCAAAAGGTGGGGATTTTTTCAAAACCTGGGGACACCTGTCACCATGGACAGCTAGGAAGAGGAGTGGCGAGTCGCTTCCCCCGCGCCGAGGTTTCCAGAACAGAAGGTGCTGTTTGGGTACCCATGGCGATAGGGAGCCATCATGGAGGCAAACATCCCCCAGGGTCCTGGGGACCCCATCATCGCTGCGGCTCTGCTCTCACCCCAGGGACTCCCTCTGAGCTCCCTGCGACTTCAAAGCCAGCCTCGAATATCAAGGAGCCCAGGGAGGGCAGGGTGTGGCTGCAAAACAATTAAAAAAGTGATGCAAGCCCAGGAGTCTCCACTGAGGCCAGCAAGGCAGGGCCCGCCCGCCAGGAGAGCTTATTCCTGGCTCAGCCACTATGAGAGGACAAGAGTGTCCCAAAGTGTGACATCCCCAGGGACACTCCGGAGCAGGCAGGTTTTACCGGGTGGGGGATCCACACACACTCGCTGCCAGGAGGGTCTGGACACGATGCTCTGGCGGCACCCACAGGAGGGCAGGGGCTGCTCCCTTGGGCCTGAATGTCATCAGTTGGCCATGGGAGGCCTGGGCCTGAGTGGAGGGGCCTAGTCTTTAGAGAGAAATGGATCTTGAGTAGAGGGTGCTGTGTTTTGTGAGGTGGGGGTGTGGTTCTGTGGATGCTGAGCTGCTAAGGGGCTGGTCAGGGGAAAATCCACCTGAAGTCTATGTAACTGGGAACATGGGGGTGAGGTGGGGAGAGGGAGAGAAGGGGCCACACAAGTCCCTTGGCAAGGCCCTGGTGGACGGGGAAGAGTTGTGGGGACGTGGTGTGGTCCTATGCCAGGGAGCCCCAGGGTGGTTCAGATCTCCAGGCCTCCTTCTCCAGGCCCCTGGGCAGCATGATGGTCAATCACCGGAAACAATCCTGCGCTCGATGGGGAAGGCACTTCTACCCTCTCAGCTGCGATGCATTTGAGGACTATTCATATAGCCTGCTATTATATGTCTGCTAGATTGATACAGTGCCGCTGCCACCAGAGACACCCAGTTAGATAAATCAGTTGAATTAAAACAGACCAAGATGAGGCTTCCCTGGTGGCTCAGACAGTAAAGCGTCCGCCTGCAACGTGGGAGACCCAGGTTCGATCCGTGGGTTGAGAAGATTCCCTGGAGAAGGAAATGGCAACCCCCTCCAGTACCCTTGCCTGTAAAATCCCATGGACGGAGGAGCCTGGCAGGCTACAGTCCACAGGGTCGCAAAGAGTCAGACACAACTGAGCGACTTCACTTTTCCTTTCAAGACAAAAGGTGTCCCGGGGGTCTGTCGGGGGGCACACCAGTCCAGACTCTCTGTGGTTAATGGAGCAGGGATCAACCCCCTTAGAGTCACACGGGGGGTGTGGGCAGACTGTGGGACAGCGTGTCGAGGGAGCATCATCCAGGGAGGCTGCTGGAGAGAAGACCCCAGCCCTTTTTCAATACCTGTGTCTCCCTCAAAGGACTCTACGCTCAGGTCCAGCACAGAGGGTAGGAGTGGGGCGGACCTACATTCTCATGGTCCCAGGGCCACCCCAGCGGAGACCTGGTGAGCCCTGGGGCGCAGTGGCTTCGGCTGGCTGACCGCTGACGAGGGAGATAACAGCCGCCTCCCAGCAGCGGGGGACGGAGCGACAGGGACACGCAGCACAGAGGAAGTGCTCCCTGAGGGATCCCTGGAGCCACACTGGCCCAAGGAGGGTGCACCCCAGACCCATGCTACTGACTGGAAAGCAAGGGCTCACAATCAGCCCGACCTCCTCCAAGGCCATTGCTGAAGCTACTGTGCTTCTCCGCAGAAGGAGGACGGACGGACTGAGGCTCTGTCCGTGTCCTTGACCTCCTTTACGACGCTGGTTTCTAGAAGCAACAACGACCTTGCGAAGATGCCAAGGACTCACACACCCACGTGTCTGTAAGGAACGGAGCCACGGGGACGCTCACATACACCACTTTGGGAAATGACCTGACAGCATCTTCTAGTGGCGATTATAGGCCTATCTCAGGATCGGCAAGTCCACCCCTGGGTCTGTGCCCAGCAGAAACGCAACCATGAACTCACCAGAGACATGTTCTAGAATGTCTGCAGCAGCGCTATTGAAAATAACTGAAAATGGGTAACTATACTTCCCTCAGGAGAAGAGATGAGTATTTTACTTTAATGTAAAAATGCTTTTAAGTGGCCCTAATTTTAAAATAATTAAAAGCATATACAACAGGAATTCCTATATGAACGTGGGAAGTGAGATTTAAATGGTACACTCCTGGGGTCTATCGTGAGCCAGGCACTGCGTCAAGAGCCATCATGGCACCTGCCTGCAGCCCCTTCTGGCCCCTCTCCATCTCATCAAGTGCTGCAGTCCCAACACCAGAGCCATTCTTCACTTCATCTTCTCCCTGGACCCCACAATATCCCATACATTCGCTGGTCCCATTGGTCCTGCTCCCCACAATATCCCATACATCCAGTGGGCCAAGGTCCCATTGGTTCTGCTCCCAAAAGGTCTCTTGAGTTCCCCCCCTTCTCTTCCTCTCCACCCACTAGCCCACTCCCCTTCGTGTCTCCCTAGACCACACAAGGATCTCGCAGCTGGCTGCTCTCCTGTTTGCTCTGGAGCCCTGCCGTCTGCCCCACTGACAGCTATTTCTGCGCTTTGCAGACAGAGATCTTCTTAAAAGAGTTGGTAGGAGTGGGGGTAGGGAAATGTGGCATTTTTTGCAGCTTTACTGAGACAAAATTCAGAAAATACTCCTTTTTTGGTATCCTGAATGGGAAAATACATCCACATGGTTCAAAAACATGTAAAAATGTTTATACACCGAGTTAGCCAGGGAAGAATCTTGTTCCCACGCCTTCCCGCAGCTACCGCAGCTCTCCACACAGTGAAGTTCTTCCCTCCAGCTTCCTTATGCAAACATACCAGCAGGCATACATGCTTGCATTCCTACCTTTTCCACCCCAAGGACAGCACAGAGCATGTCCCATCTACATGGGACGCCTACACGGCAGGGGTGCTCATTCTTTTTTATGCAGCACAGAACTTCACTCATAGACTGAGGCTGTAACACTCCTCTTGTGATGGACAGTTGAGATGTTTCCAGTCTCTGGCTCTCTCACAAGGCACTGCCACAAACGCCCTCCCACCCAGGTCATTTCTCACATATCAGGCAGATGCTAATAGATAACGCCAAATGCGTCTTCCACAAGCAATGTAAGATAAGAGTCTAGATTTTTAGGCAGAGCTACAAAGTTCTCCTCCCACTCCAAGATTTCAAAGGGAACCTCTCCTGTTTTCATTTGGTACTGGTATAAAACTAAACTGTTAGTTGCTCAGTCGTGTCCGACTCTTTGCAACCCCATGGTCTGTAGCCTGCCAGGATCTGCGTGTAGTGTGCCAGGCAAGAATATAAGAATGGGCTGCCATTTCCTTCTCCAGGGTATTGTCCTGACCCAGGGATTGAAGCTGGGTCTCCTGCAGGTAGATTCTTCACCATCTGAGCCACCAGGGAACCCGGTACTTATATACTTTCACTTTTTATATTTTAATTTCTTTAAAACATAAACCAGATTCCATGACACTCTTGCCTAAAATCTTCAGTGACTTTTCCCTGCACTCAGGATGGAATCCAAACAGCTCTGCCCGACTCGCAAGGCCTGCTGTAGCCAGGCTCCGCCACTCTCCAGTCCTCACTCGCTCTTCAGTTCTGTGAGGGGAAACCGGCCAAGCTTTCTTCCTCAGGTTTTGAAGCCACTGTTCCCCCAGATGGAAGGCACTTCCTCTTTCCCTGCACCATGATGGACCCTCTTACTTTCTGGTTCTGAGACGCCAATAGCAATTACAAAGCCTGGGGTCCAGTGGTGCCACCAGCAGTCCTGGCAGCGTCCTCGGTGCATAAGACTAATGGGCAAGATGCCCTCCTACCGTCTAAGCAGACGGTCAGTGCAGTTCAGCCGAATGATAATAATTTAAAGTTTTCTGGTAACCACAATAACAAAGATTAAAAGAAGCAGGTGGAATTATTAAATATATTTTATTTAGCCTAACACATTCAAATTACTATCATTTCAAACATGTAACCAGTACAAAACGATATAATGAACTTTTTACATTTTTCTTACTAAGTCTTTTTCTCACTTATATGCAAAGTATATCATGAGAAATGTCGGGCTGGATGAAGCACAAGCTGGAATCAAGATTGCCGTAAGAGATATCAATAACATCAAACATGCAGATGACACCACACTTAAGGCGGAAAGCAAAGAACTAAAGAGCCTCTTGATGAAATTAAAAGAGGAGAGTGAAAAAGTTGGCTTAAAACTCAACATTTAGAAAACTAAGATCATGGCATCTGGTCCCATCACTTCATGGCAAATAGATGGGAAAACAGTGGAAACAGTGACAGATTTTATTTTGGGGGGCTCCAAAATCACTGCAGATGCTAACTGCAGCCATGAAATTAAAAGACGCTTACTCCTTGGAAGAAAAGTTATGACCAACCTAGACTGCATATTAAAAAGCAGAGACATTACTTTGCCAACAAAGGTCCATCTAGTCAAAGCTATGGTTTTTCCAGTAGTCACGGATGTGAGTGTTGGACTATAAAGAAAGTTGAGTGCCGAAGAAATTGATGCTTTTGAACTGTGGTGTTGGAGAAGACTCTTGAGAGTCCCTTGGACTGCAAGGAGATCCAACCAGTCCACCCTAAAGGAAATCAGTCCTGAATATTCATTGGAAGGACTGATGCTGCAGCTGAAACTCCAATACTTTTGCCTCCTGATGCGAAGAACTGACTCATCTAAAAAGACCCTGATGCTGGGAAAAATTGAAGGCGGGAGACGGGGACGACAGAGAATGAGACGGTTGGACGGCATCACCGACTCAATGGACATGAGTTTGGTTAAACTCCGGGAGTTGGTGATGGATAGGGAGGCCTGGCGTGCTGCAGTCCATGGGGTCGCAAAGAGTCGGACACGACTGAGCGACTGAACTGAACACTAAGTCTTTGAAATCCGGTGTGGACTACACACTTAGCATATCCGAACTCAGACTAGCCCCATTCCAAGGACTCAGCAGCAGGCAGCAAGGGCTGCCCTGCTGGACAGTGGAGCAACTCTAACCAGCAGAGCCCCACGATCGCCCAGGGTTGCCGTACCCCTGGCGCAACCCTAAATGCCTCAGGGTTGTCCAGGGGCCAGCAAATGGGTCCTGAGTCCCGGGGGCCGGCCCTCCGCCTGCCCCGAAGGGCGGGGCCAGAGCAGCAGCAGGAGCCCCGCCTCGTCCCCCGCCCGCCCCCGGCCCGCGGCCCTCGGGACCGGGCTGGGCGCAGCCCCCGGCGCCCAGCACGGCCCCCTCACCTCGCCACTGCCTCCACGGAGCCGGCGATCGCCGCGCCGCCGCCCTCACCACCGTCGTATAACACGCCCGAGATGTCCAGGAGCACCCCGCGCACGCCGGCCAGCCGCTCGCCCCACGCGGCCATCGCGGCTCGCCCCCGTTGCAGCTCGGGCCCTCGGGTCCCAACNCCGGGAGTTGGTGATGGATAGGGAGGCCTGGCGTGCTGCAGTCCATGGGGTCGCAAAGAGTCGGACACGACTGAGCGACTGAACTGAACACTAAGTCTTTGAAATCCGGTGTGGACTACACACTTAGCATATCCGAACTCAGACTAGCCCCATTCCAAGGACTCAGCAGCAGGCAGCAAGGGCTGCCCTGCTGGACAGTGGAGCAACTCTAACCAGCAGAGCCCCACGATCGCCCAGGGTTGCCGTACCCCTGGCGCAACCCTAAATGCCTCAGGGTTGTCCAGGGGCCAGCAAATGGGTCCTGAGTCCCGGGGGCCGGCCCTCCGCCTGCCCCGAAGGGCGGGGCCAGAGCAGCAGCAGGAGCCCCGCCTCGTCCCCCGCCCGCCCCCGGCCCGCGGCCCTCGGGACCGGGCTGGGCGCAGCCCCCGGCGCCCAGCACGGCCCCCTCACCTCGCCACTGCCTCCACGGAGCCGGCGATCGCCGCGCCGCCGCCCTCACCACCGTCGTATAACACGCCCGAGATGTCCAGGAGCACCCCGCGCACGCCGGCCAGCCGCTCGCCCCACGCGGCCATCGCGGCTCGCCCCCGTTGCAGCTCGGGCCCTCGGGTCCCAACTGGCGGCTGACGCTACGGCCCCGGTGGCCGCGCAAGGGCTCCTGGGAAGTGTAGTCCCAATCCCAGCGGGGTGGGGCGGGGCTGGAGGGGCGGGGCGGGGCTGGGGCTGGAGGGGCGGGGCGGGACTGGGGCTGGAGGGGCGGGGCTAGTCGCAAAGCCAAGGAGACAGGTGCGCTTCTTCCGCACTTCCCTAAATGAGAGCCTTTTGACTGGAGATCCGTGGACAGAGATCAGGAAGAGAGGGAAAACAACCCCCCCTGGGAAATAGCCAACCCCCACCCCGAGAATTAGAGCAAGGCCAGTTGGGACTACAAGGAGGCATCTATATAAAAGTAACAAATGGATGAGAACAGGAAAAGACTCTCCTTGGTATTCCCACCCTCTGTCCGGACCTCAGTTCTAAAAGCAATGGCGATACTTCGGAGCTTTGACCGGATAATCCTGCGCCCCTGAGAAACAGTAGTAAGGAAGTGAGCCTAAACGCATTTCTGCAGTGTGAGCTGTGATGCCAAAACAAGCTGGAAGACAGAGACTAGAATTACTCAAGAAGCAAGATGGATGCTGAAAGAAATACTGTGCCATCAAAAAGAAGGCTGCATGCTTGTGTTATACCATTATATGAAAAAGCAGAATGCAAAACTGAATGTAGGGACTTCCTGGTGGCCCAGTGGTAGAGAATCTGTCTTGCAAGGCGTGGGACACAGTTTCGATCTCTGGTGGGGGAGCTAAGATTCTCACATTCTGGGGAGCAACTAATCCCGTTTATCACGATGAGAGTTTGTGCACCCTCTCTGTGTGCCCTGTGGAAGGATCTTTCATGACACAATGAAGATCTCACATGCTGCAACTAAGATCTAATACAGCCAAACTAATAAATTAATTAATTTTAAAAAACACCAAATGCAGACCCCTGCCTGCAAAAATAAGGATGCATAGGAATAAGGCTGAAAAGGAAATGGGAATATTGCAATGTGTTTGCCCAGTGAGATTTTTGGATGAATTTTTACATTCTATTTAATGTTACATCATTTATGTAGTAAGCAAAGTTCACAGAAAAGAGGAAGAATTTCCTTGACCACCCCTCTGACCAAGTGTTTAAACTGAAACTTGAAAGAATTTGACTTCTCTTGGCCTGAGTTAGCTTTAAGGTTTCAAAAGAAGGCCATACTCCCATGCCACTTTGTTTCAGTCTCTGGAGTTACAGAGAGGATGAAGAATTCATCAGAATATTAGAACTCGGACCCAGTTCAGTGAGTCGTGCATGTCATGTTGGTAAGTTTACTGGGGAAACTGCAGTCTGCTGACCTTATTAAAAGATGCTTACTCCTTGGAAGGAGACTTATGGCCAACCTAGATGGCATATTGAAAAGCAGAGATACTACTTTGCTAACAAAGGTCCGTCTAGTCAAGGCTATGGTTTTTCCAGTGGTCATGTATGGATGTGAGAGTTGGATGGTGAAGAAAGCAGAGTGCCTAAGAATTGATGCTTTTGAACTGTGGTG
>SJYX01009880.1:415917-428148 GCA_006410675.1 Oreotragus oreotragus
TTGTTGACCATGATGGCTACTCCATTTCTTCTGAGGGATTCCTGCCCGCAGTAGTAGATATAATGGTCATCTGAGTTAAATTCACCCATTCCAGTCCATTTTAGTTCGCTGATTCCTAGAATGTCGACGTTCACTCTTGCCATCTCTTGTTTGACCACTTCCAATTTGCCTTGATTCATGGACCTGACATTCCAGGTTCCTATGCAATATTGTTCTTTACAGCATCGGATCTTGCTTCTATCACCAGTCACATGCACAACTGGGTATTGTTTTTGCTTTGGCTCCATCCTTTCATTCTTTCTAGATTTATTTCTCCACTGATCTCCAGTAGCATATTGGGCACCTAACGACCTGGGGAGATTCTCTTTTGAAATCCTATCATTTTGCCTTTTCATACTGTTCATGGGGTTCTCAAGGCAAGAATACTGAAGTGGCTTGTCATTCCCTTCTCCAGTGGACCACGTTCTGTCAGACCTCTCCACCATGACCCACCCGCCTTGGGTTGCCCTGCAGGCATGGCTTGGTTTCATTGAGTTAGACAAGGCCCTGATCCTAGTGTGATTAGATTGACTAGTTTTCTGCCAGTATGGTTTCAGTGTGTCTGCCCTCTGATGCCCTCCTTCAACACCTACCGTCTTACTTGGGTTTCTCTTACCTTGGGCGTGGGTTGTCTCTTCACGGCTGCTCCAGCAAGGCACAGCCGCTGCTCCTTACCTTGGACGAGGGGTACCTCCTTACCGCCGCAGTTCCTGACCTTCAACGTGGGACAGCTCCTCTAGGCCCTCCTGCGCCTGCAGTATTCTGGCCTGGAGCATTCCATGCACTATACAGTCCATGGGATCCCAGAGAGTTGGACACGACTGAGCAACTTTCACTGTTACTTTTCACTTTCATGGTTCTTAGTTGCAGACAATATTCACACACGGCGTTAAGGAGCTTACAGATTTCCAAGGGGACTGGGGAACCAAGCTCAAGCACTGCATAGCAGAGAGCTGTGCAGCTCTGGGAAATGAACAATCACTTGGCTCTTAAGATGACAGGGACTGACAGTACTGCCCCCGAAGAACCAAACCTATGCACTTTTCCCTCAGCAGATTCTCTCTTTCATCTGTTGACTCCATTTCACTTCCACCATATCTGGCTTGGTGGAACCTAGCCCAACCTGCAAGGGAGTCTGGGAAATGTAGTTTTTGCCTTCCTGATTCTCAGGTACAGGAACTGGATAATCTGGATAATCTACCAGGACCATCATGAGCCATACATCATCCACAGGTTGAAGTTCAACTCTCTTGGCTCAGTGGATCCCACGGGTACGTGCGTGCCGGCATGTGTCTCCTAAACCGCTTCAGTCCTGTCTGACTCTTGGCAACCCTATGGACCATAGCCAGCCAGGCTTCTCTGTCCATGGGATTCTTCAAGCCAAGAGTTCTGGAGAGGGTTACCATGCCCTCTTCCAGGGAATCTTCCTGACCTAGGGATTGAACCCACATCTCTTACCTCTCCTGCATTGGGAGGTGGGGTCTTTAGTGCCATCTGGAAGTCCACCCCTGGCCCACTCCACAGGTGCAAAAGGGTCTAAAATATGATCTTTTACCTTTGAGTTAAGACTGGGCTGAGAACAAGAGGGACACTTTTAAGGCTACTGATCAAACATGTGCCCAGTACCAGTGACTGACAGACACAGCCAAGAGGATGGACTCTGCAGGCAGTGGAGGGCAGCAGTGGCTTCTGAGCAGCGGGGCAGCCTGAAGCATGACTGGGCTTCAGCTTCATGCCAAAGAAGGAGGCAGGAAAAGGGCACTTCTGCCTGTCGGGGTGAGCCCACACATCATTCCTCTCCCACTGGCTGGGCCTGACCTTGGGCAAATTGTTTTCTGTATCTGAGATTATGGAGACAGAATAATGGCTCCTTGAAGACGCCCACGCCCTACTGCCCAAGACCTGTGAATGTGTTTCCTTACATGGCAGAGGGGACTTTTTAGATGTGATTAAGCCAAAGATCTTAAAATGAGAGATTATCCTAGGTGACCCACATGGGCTCAATCTAATCACAAGAGTCCTTGTAAAGGACAGAGGGAGGCAGGAGAAGAGTCAAAGATATGATCACAGAGGTGGAGGTGAGAGAGAGAGAGAGAGATTTGAAAATGCTGCACTGCTGGGCTCGAATACGAAGGGGCCATGAGCCAAGAAAGGCAGGCAGCCTCTGGCAGCTGGAAAAGGTGAAGAAAAGGAGTCTCCCCCGCAGGCTCGTTTTTTAAAATATTTTATTTATATTTGCCCTACTACTTCTCAAATACCTGTTTTAACTTTTAATTTTAATGTAACTGTTTTTTAATGTTTTAACTTTTAATCTGCTTTAACTTTTAATTTTAAAAGTTTAATCAAAAAAGTTTTAACTGTTTAATTAACTTTTAATTATCTGTTCTTTTAACCAACACAGTATCGTGTTGGTTTCTGCTGTGCATCAATGTGAATCAACTGTAAGTATACATATATCCCCCACCTCCTTCCTCCCACACCGCACCATTTCAGCCCTCTAGCTCATCACAGGGCAGCAAGCTGAGCTCCCCACTAGCTATCTGTTTCACACACGATAATGTATACATGTCAGTACCACTCTTAATTCGTCCCACCCTCTCCTTCCCTCAAAACACCTTGATTCTAGGACAAAACTTGCCTCTAGAACTGTAAGAGAACAAATTTGTGGTTTCTAAGCCCCTACTGCTGCTAAGTCACTTCAGTCGTGTCCGACTCTGTGTGACCCCATAGACGGCAGCCCACCAGGCTCCCCCATCCCTGGGATTCTCCAGGCAAGAATACTGGAGTGGGTTGCCATTTCCTTCTCCAATGCGTGAAAGAGAAAAGTGAAAGTGAAGTCGCTCAGTCTGTCCAACTGTTAGCGACCCCATGGACTGCAGCCCACCAGGCTCCCCCGTCCATTGGATTTTCCAGGCAAGAGTACTGGGGTGGGGTGCCATTGCCTTCCCCGTCTAAGCCCCTAAATTTGTGGTAATTTGTTAAGCCATGATAGGAAATGAATACAGGGACCCAAGTCCCTCACCTGAAGGATGACATGTCTGTCCAAAGCAGCAGGTCTCTAAGTGTGGGCTCAGACTTGACCCAAAGTCCATGACCTTTCTTTGGATGTGATCTTTGTTGCTGTTCAATCACTCAGTCGTGTCCGACTCTGCGACCCCATGGACTGCAACAGGCCTGGCTTCTCTGTCCTTCACTATCTCCCAGAGTTTGCTCAAACTCATGTCTGGGCATTGTATAAGTAAGAGTTGTTTTCACTGCATATAACAAATACCCACCTGCAGTTGCTCAACCAGATTGAGTTGTTTTTTTCTCATAGATCAAGAAGCCAAGAGGAAGGCAGTCCTGGGCAGGCACAGCAGCTCCCAGAATCGTCAGGAAATAGGCTACTTCCGTCTTTCTGCTCCACCATCCTCAGCGTATGGCTTCTTCCTCATGCTCTCAAGGTGCCTGGTGTTGCCCCAGGCATCACATCTGCATTTCAGGCAACAGGGAAGGAAAAGGAGAAAGGGCCTGTGCCAACTGAGTCTTGGCCTTTATACCAGGAGAAAAAAGCTGCCCCAGAATGCTAACCTAATAGACTCTTGTTTATACAGTTTTGGGCCAAAGCTAGTGAAGTGGCACATTAACCCTCCAGTGTCCAGGGAGGCATATTTCGTCCACAGAGCTTGGCCTCTTACATTTCCAATAACAAGTTTACAAATCATGTCTGAATTTCAGCTGAAATTTGAATCCTTCCAATCCTCTATTGCTGAGTAGAAGTGTGTATAATCCTTCCAGATTGGCTTGTATTAAGTAGGACTCTTTGGTTGCCAGTGACAGAAACCCGATTTCAAATGGCTTAAGTTGAGGAATCTATTGGCTCATGTAAACGATCTAGTCATTGATGGCTTCAGCTGTGTCTGGTTCCAAGGCATGAATGGAGGCATTCTGGGCTCCCTGACTCTCCGTTTCCTGACTCTGTCCCCCTCTCTTGCTCCTTGGAAGAAAAGCTATGACCAACATAGACAGCATATTAAAAAGCAGGGACATTACTTTGCTAACAAAGGTCCGTCTAGTCAGGACTATGGTTTTTCCAGTAGTCATGTATGGATGTGAAAGTTGGACCATAAAGAAGTCTGAGTGCTGAATAATTGATACCTTTGAACTGTGGTGTTGGAAAAGACTCTTGAGAGTTCCTTGGACTGCAAGGAGATCCAACCAGTCCATCCTAAAGGAAATCAGTCCTAAATATTCATTGGAAGGACTGACGCTGAAGCTGAAATTCCAATACTTTGGCCACCTGATGTGTAGAACTAACTTATTTGAAAAGACCCTGATGCTGGGAAAGATTGAAGGCAGGAGAAGGGGACGACAGAGGGTGAGATGGTTGGATGGCATCACCGACTCAATGGACATGAGTTTGGGTAAACTCCAGGAGTTGGTGATGGACAGGGAGGCCTGGCGTGCTGCGGTTCGTGGGGTCGCAAAGAGTTGGACACGACTGAGTGACTGAACTGAACTGAACTGAGATACAAACTATTAATATCATATTTAAAACAGATAAACAACAAGGTCCTACTGTACAGCACAGGGGATTATATTCAATATCCTGTAATATATCACAATGGAAAAGAATATGAAAGCATGTATATACATATATATCTGGTTCACTTTGCAAATTATATTCAATATCCTATAATACATCACAATGGAAAATAATATGAAAACAGTATATGTATACACATATATATGAATCACTTTGCTGTCCACCAGACACTAACACAGCTTTGTAAATCAGCTATATTTCGATTTTAAAAAAAGACTGAATGTATGAAATTTGGGCACAGGTGTGGGTAACAGAGGACTTTGTCCCCTGCCTTGCAGGAGACCACCAAGAATGATCACACGTGTCTCCATTCAAGCAGGAAGCAGGTGCTTCGTATACCTGCCAAACCCTACCTTGCCCACCCCCCTGCCCCGCCCCGGTCTGTACACAGCACGTGCCTCTCTCGTGTCCGGTGGGACGATGACACGTGATGCTCACCATCAAAAGAGCCCAGAGAGCGCCTCCTGTGCTGCATCCCTGTTCCTCTGGCCCTGTCCTTCCCCGATTCTCTCCTTATACATCCTCAGCTTATCACTTGGCATCCCCCCCCACCCCCCGTTCTCTTTCTCCCAGGGACATGTCTCTCCACTTTTCCAGATGTCCAGAGCAATTTGGCTGGCCTGGCAGTTCCCTTCTCTTGGGCTCCTCCTGGGAATATCTTAAAACATTAGAAAACAGTGAAGCTGTTGTGCTTCCAAGCAACACTGAAAGAGCTTCCAAGACTGGATCCCAAACCTGCACCACCGCGTCCTCCTAGGCAGTGCTTGGGCTCAGTTACTTCTCAGAGATTCTCTTCTATATCTCAGGTCCTGTGTCACCTTGAGGGAAGGCCGTTTGATAAATATCTGCAATTGGACTTCACCCCGAGGCAGGGATGTGGCTTCCTGTGAGAGAAGAACGTTGCTGAACCAGGCTCTAAAACTCTAACAACTACCCTGGTTCAAATCTCAGCTTCCCTACTTCCTAGCTCTGGGGTCGCAGCAAAAGTCGCTCTGAAGCTCTCTAAGCTTGGTTTTCTCTACTGTAAACTGGGGGTATAATAGTGCCTGCTTCGTGGGGTCGTGGCGAGGGTTAAATGAAATAACCCAAAATAAGCAAAAAGCTTAGCCCAGTGCCTGGGCCAGAGAAAGTGCCCAAGAAAGAAGAGCTATTATTGTGAATGCTTACTGTGGTTACCAGGACAATACCCTCCTCCCACTGCCTTCTCACCTTCTTTGATGCTTCCTCCACATTTATGAAATAAAGGAGTTGATTGTTTTTTAAACCTGTTGATTTCCAAAAAGAAACAGTGATTTCTTAAAGCCAAAGATACTGAGTAAACATTTTTATTTTGGTTTCAGTCTGGGGATGGGTGACTACTCTTTGAGAGCTTTCACAAATCAAAGCTTTTTTTTTTTTTTTTTTTTAAAGGAACACTTGCTCTGCTTGGCTGTCAGAGTTCAAAGCCCTGGTGGGAAATGGGAAATGCTAGCCTTTAATTGTAAATGAACTCTCCACCACCAAGGGCTGTGGAGTCAAGTAAACAAGTAACAACTGATTCTGCTGCTATGGGTTAGTTTCTTTTTAAAATCCAGCACCTCCCTCTCCCATTTCGCAGCCCGATTTCAGTTGAAGATGTCCGCGGTTCACTTCTCCCCCTTTGTTACCTTACCACGTTGTGCCTTATGAAGCTGTCTCTTTGGCATAGTGTCCTACCCCGTGGGCTGGCCCGAACTGCAGGGTTTTACCTTGAGAATTTAAGGTGTATTTTATTTCAGGAACATCAGATTTTATCTCAGGTGCTTTGACACAGCTCAAGATTGCTCTCCCTCTGCACATACTGCAGGTTCTTTCCATTGTTAACACTGTTCACGGCTCAGGAGGCAGCTTCTCAAGGCTGTGCTGGAGGTATAGGCCACTTTGTTTGTGGAATCGCTTGGGAAGCTTGGCATCATTGATTTGCATCAGTGCCTCTGGAATAGCCTTTGCCTTCTCCTTAAAGATATTATCTAAACTGTGAAATTCATTAAATAGCCCCAGAAATGGATCAGGTTATTTAACACAACATCCCTAATGGTGCAATATCTCAGCTGTCTGTGCTGATGGTGAACATTGTCTTGGTGAGTGTTATCAGCCCAGGACACCCGCGATGAATATTGATCCTGAGCTTGTTACAGCCATCACTTGCCATCAGGACAGGTCAGGGATGGAACCCACCTAGCATCAAAGCAATTTAAAGACAGCACTCAGGCAGAATTTTAATGCCCACGCTGAAAACACAAATCAACTCCGAGCACAGGGAGAAGGTGGCTTGCTGGAGACCGATGTACTTATTCCATAGGAACATCTCGCATATAAATACACGTGTGAGGACGTGAGCAAGTCAACACATCTCCAGATTGTTCCTCTAGGAAGTCTCACTGCCTTTCTGGTCATTTACAAAGCAGGTGGCCAGAAAAACAATTCCCCCAGACACCCCCACCCCTCACCAAATTGAAGAATTTAGTCTGTTCTCCGGGTGAGGTGTCTCTTTTTAAGTTGGGTGAGTAAGAAGGAGCATTTTCTGTTCCTGCAATGTTGATGGGAGACACCGTGGTGTTTCTTTCTTTTTTTTTTTTAATTTATTCTCAATTTATTTGGCTGTGCCGGGTCTTAGCCGTGGATAGTCAGTCTTCCTTGTGGCATGCAGGATTTTTTAGCTGTGGTATGTGAATTCTCAACTGTGTCACGTGGGATCTAGTTCCCCAACCAGGGGTCAAACCTGGCTCCCCTGCATTGGGAACTCAGAGTCTTAACCGCTGGACCATCAGGGAAATCCCATATCATGGTGTTTCTTGTGGCACCTGTCTCCAGAAGCCAAGTCCTGAATGCAAGAGTTCACATAACTTCATACAGCACTGAACACACATGTCAGAAATATAGGAAAGATAAAGGGCAAGGGAGAAAAGATAATAAAAAACTACTAAGAGTTCTTAAAGATTCACAGTCTTACAGCACATGGCCTTTATGTGTTCTTGACATTCTAATTTGTTGCTTCTCCTTTTTCTAATCCTTTTCTATATATAACACCTGCGGACCTCAAAGGAAATATGATTCAAATTATTTGAACAAAAACTTTTGGAGGTAGTGGATAAAGTGAAAAGAAGATGACTGGGTTTGGCCTGCTCTGGCCTCTGCACTTTCCAGGTCCGTCTGGCTGGGGACATGGGATGCCCTCTGGAATGCCAGCCCACATTCCCCTGAAAGTGACCTCAATATTTCTCAGAGGAGAACAGATAAAGACAGGGACCATTCGGAGCCAGAAAGGTCCATTCTGGAGGTCCCTTAAAAAGACCTATTTCTAGCTACCATGGAGAACCTAAATATGAAAAAACATAAATGTGAGTGGAAAAATGTAAAAAGGGAGTAGGATCAGTGGGGAAGCAGAAAGAAAGAAAAGATTTTTCAAAAATTTTGTTTTATATAGAAGTATACTTGATTTCGGAGAAGGCAATGGCACCCCACTCCAGTACTCTTGCCTGGAAAATCCCATGGATGGAGGAGCCTGGTGGGCTGCAGTCCATGGGGTCGCTAAGAGTCGGACACGACTGAGTGACTTCACTTTCATTTTTCACTTTCATGCACTGGAGAAGGAAATGGCAACCCACTCCAGTATTCTTGCCTGGAGAATCCCAGGGATGGGGGAGCCTGGCGGGCTGCCGTCTATGGGGTCGCACAGAGTTGGACACGACTGAAGTGACTTAGCAGCAGCAGCAGCAGTAGCAGTAGCAGCAGCATACTTGATTTCAATGCTGAAATGTATTGAAGTATACTTGATTTGGGTCTTCCTGATGGCTCAGATGGTAAAGAATCTGCCTGCAGTGCAGAAGACCTGGGTTCAATCCTTGGGTCAGGAAGATCCCCGAGAGAAGGGAATGGTTACCCACTCCAGTATTCTTGTCTGGGGAATCTCTTGGACAGAGGAGCCTGGTGAGCTACAGTCCACGGGGTTGCAAAGAGTCGGACAAGACTGAGTGACTAACACACACCCCCCCCTGACTCACAATGTGTTAATTTCAGCTGTACAGCTAAGTGATTCACTTATACATGTACCTACATTGTTTTTCAAATTCTTTTTCTATTATGGTTTATCACAGGGTATTGGATATAGTTCCCTCTGCTATACAGTAGGACCTTGTTGTTTAAGAAAGATTATTTTTTTTTAATCAGGTGAGAATTGGGTGAGAAAGAGTTGTCAAAACAAAAACCAAACTACCCTATCGGAGACCTGGAAGGTTCTGTGATCGGCAATCCAGGTTCCTGGGTGCCACGGTTTAGAGCCCTAGCCATCTTTCTTTGGTTTTCTCTAGGCTTGCATTCCCTCTGACGGCAGGTGGTCCACTGGGCTTGGCCAGGGCACTTCCTTCCCTGATTTCCTTTGAAAGCACAATTCATCTCAGCTTTAGGACTGGAGCTAGCTCGAATTTCGGCAGGGCTTTAAAGTCCCTAGGGAATACAGTGCCCGCCTCTGGGAGGGGCCATGAGCTTTGAATGAGAAAAGCTCCAAGAAGCTGGCCTGTAAGATCTCCTCTTCAATAACAGATGGAATTAGCAGCACCCCCCACCCCCGCCCCCACTGCCCTTAGTGGAAGGTTTCTCCTCCCCTTCCTACTCCTACCTGCTCAGACAATCTTAATTGCCAAGTCATTGTTTGAAAACCCCATGGGGCCGAGAAGAAAGGGACAGCAACCTTAGAGGTAGCTCTGGGCTGAGGGGTCGGAGAAGCCTCAGAAATTGCCGCTGAGATAAATACTTAGCACTCAGACTGTTCCCCAAGCAACAAAAGAAGGGGAATTTAAGAAGGGCGTGGCTGGTGGAAGCTTCCCCAAGGACTGCTGTGCCCCATCCCCACAGGACTTGGTGGGTTAGATGCAAGCCTTTTATCTGTTTTCTGACCATAAGTCCAAACCAGGCAAAACATCTTTTAACCTTTTTCTTCTTGGGACTATTGGGAGGATGGGGCGGGGGTGGGGGGGTCAAAGATGCAACCTGCTTCCCAGAGATGCAATTTAACTGTGCAAATGATCAAACCTGTGATTGTGAAGAATGCCTGAAGGGTATCAAGGGTCGTCGTGCTTGGAGTCTCCACAGGACAGGGCAGCTGCCAGCACCTAGCTCACCTGTCCTCACCAGAGCATCTTGGCTGGGGCTCAGAAATCTCTCAGAAACCCCTGCTGCTCCCTGACCTGGCTAGGCTCCAGGGTGGAAGGGAAAGCCTCTGTCACAACCTGGGTTTTGTTCAGTCCACAATCTGGACGTTCCTAGAGAAATAACAGAACTTACTGCAAAGAATAGTGGTTCAGGAAAGGAGACCCGGGTTCAAATCCAGACTCTGTCACCAACTAACAGTGGCCCTGGGCAACATCACTTCTCACCTTTGAACCTCATTCTCACCTTTTCTCATCTTAAAACCGGGATAAATAGCCTTGCAGGCCACGCCCACCGCACAGGGCTGCTCGGAAGATCAAACGAGATCTCGCACGTGGAAGGGCTTTGTAAACTAAACTGTGAGAACACGAAGGCTTTTAAATCCGAGGTGGTCAGGTCCGAGGCCATTACTGTGATGCACTGGCGAGGCAGGCGATGTGCTGAGCGTTGCCTTCGTGTAATCAGTGCTGGACTCAACTGCGTCCCCAACTCAAAGGCGGGTGCCCTGGAGCAAGGGTGCAAATCCAAGCCCGAGTCGGGGTGGGTGTATTGGGAGGATCTTCGGGACGAAAGCTTCCTAACTTCCCTCCCTCGCTCACCGGCAGTCCCGGCAGGTTTGGCAGAAGCGCGCTGAGCCCGCGGCGCTGTCCAGGCGGGCGCGCGCACCGGACGCACCTAGGCGCGCCGAGGCTGGAGGTCCCGGCAAGGCTCGGGGTAGTCTTGGGGGCTCCTGCTAGCGCGCCCTGCACGTAGCCCAAGTGCCAATTCGCGCCCAACCTCGGGCAGCTCTCTCCCCGCCCCGCCTCCGCGCCCCCCTCCGCAGCTTCTCTTGGCCGCCTCGACCCTCCTACCAGCTGAGAGCTGCTGCCGAGCCACAGCCTAAAGCAAGCCCGAGCACTACCCACCCCGGACCCCGCGCCGCCGGCCTCTGGGGCATGCTGGCATGGCAGGACGGCGGGGCCAAGGCGGCTCCCTCCCACCACAAGATCTCCTTCTCGGTTCTGGATATCTTGGACCCACAGAAATTCACCCGCGCTGCGCTTCCAGCCGTGCGTCCGGCTCCCCGGGAAGCCAAGAAAAGTTTGGCAGAGGCCGAAGCAAGGAAGGACGCCAGCCGGGACCCGGTTCCGCAGCGAGAAGCTCCTGGTAAGGAAGCGAGGCGGCCTCGGGCCCGGAAAGCCCCAGCTTAGATGCCGCGATGGGAGGGTGGGAGGGACGGCCCGGGGTCGGGTGAGTAGACGTTGGCGGCGTCTGCCCCAAAGGGGAGAAGGCACACAGGAAGAGGACTGAAAACAGCAGAGGAGCAGCGAACGTGTTAGGCGCTCAGCCGCATCTGTTCCGCAGCGAGAAGCTCCTGGTAAGGAAGCGAGGCGGCCTCGGGCCCGGAAAGCCCCAGCTTAGATGCCGCGATGGGAGGGTGGGAGGGACGGCCCGGGGTCGGGTGAGTAGACGTTGGCGGCGTCTGCCCCAAAGGGGAGAAGGCACACAGGAAGAGGACTGAAAACAGCAGAGGAGCAGCGAACGTGTTAGGCGCTCAGCCGCATCCGACTCTGCGACCCCATGTCTGTAGCCCGCCAGGCTCCTCTGTCCACGGGATTCTCCAGGCAAGAATACTGGAGTGGGTTGCCATGCCCTTCCCCAGGGGATCTTCCCGACCCAGGGATCGAACCTGGGTCTCCCCCAATGCGGGCAGATTCTCTGCGATCTGAGCCACCAGGGAAGCTGCAGGAAGAGGCACATAGGGGGACACCCCCCGCCCCCCGCAGCATCCCAGGTCAGAGATTTGCCACCGAAGCCTATCCCTGCCCACCTGCCAAGCGAGTAAGCACCTCAGCTCTGACTGACCGGCAGTGGAAACTAATACTTACCCAGCACCCGGTTTAGCCAGGCTTATTCACTTATTGGGCACCTAATGCTCCCGCTATGTGCCAGGACCTGGGCTAGAGACTGGGATACAAGTCAGGGAAAACTTCAATAATCTGTGAGGTAGACAGCGTCATTAAGGAGGTCGACAGCATCATCCCTCCATTTTCTGGGTGAGGGAGCTGAGGCTGATGAATCATGTGTCTGAAGTCTTAGCAGGCAGTGAGGTCCGGTGGCGCACACAGGGGGCCCTTCCAGCCCTCCAGAGACAGCAGCAAAGAAGCCACTGCCCACCCGCTCAGTCCCCCTAGACCCAGTCGTTGACTGGACTGGGGTCAGGATGGCTTGGGGTGATGGGAGACTCTTTTGTCCTTTCTCTCCAAACCCTTTTTGACTTAACTCCTAACTCTGGTAGACCCTCATGAGGAGTCCAGGAAAGTCTGTGTCTGAAAGGAAAGACAAAGGGCAGCGGGACCAGAGCTGGGTGAGGCCTGGGAGGGACGCCAAAGTTCAGGGGCGCAGCGCGGGGAGAGAGGCTTTAAGTCTGGCAGTCTCCTCCCCTCCCCCCACCCCCACCC
>SJYX01009880.1:428352-568076 GCA_006410675.1 Oreotragus oreotragus
GCACAGCTGGGGGGGGGGGAAGGTGGGGGAGGAGAGCCTGAAACGCACTTGACATCTCGATGTCTTAATGTGTAATACAGCGCTCTTATAAGGTTGTCCAATGAGCTCGTTATTTTTTCTTAATGCAGGGTGTCATCCATTGATTCCAAATACACTTATTGGATACCTACTAGGTCGTAGATGAGTAAAGAGCAAAGAGGCACCGCAACCCTAACTAACTCCCACCTCCTGGGAAGGGCTGGGCACTCTGGATGGGGGGCTGTGGGATGGTGGCAGGGAACGCAATCTCGGAGAGGGGCAGGGCAGGGCCCTGAGTTGGGGAGATTGCCGCCTACTCTGGGGAGGACGAGAAGCAGGTCCGGGGACCAGAACGGGCTGGATGGTTCCCGGCTTCTGATCACCGTCCTCTTCTCCTCTAGATGCTGCGGGCCGCGGCGCCGGCTTGGCGTCCCCCCTGGAGGGGTCGGAGGCGGAGGAGGCGGAAGAGGAGGACGACGACGTGGAGGATGCGCGGCGGCGGCGCGGGGAGCCGGCTGTGCACCTGCGGGCGGGCCTGACACTCTCCCCCGAGGCCCGGGCCGCGGCGTCGGCGGCAGGGGAGAGCGGCGCGGGCGGCCTCCCGGGCTCCCCCGGCTCCCCGCGGCCCCGGCGCCGGCGTGCGGAGCCCAGCAGCTCCAAGCCGCGGCGCGCGCGCACCGCCTTCACCTACGAGCAGCTGGTGGCTCTGGAGAACAAATTCCGGGCCACGCGCTACCTGTCCGTGTGCGAGCGCCTGAACCTCGCGCTCTCGCTCAGCCTCACTGAGACGCAGGTCAAAATTTGGTTCCAGAACCGCAGGACCAAGTGGAAGAAGCAGAACCCCGGCGCCGAAGGTGCGGTGCAGGCGGGAGGTGGCGCGCCCCAGCCCGGGACTGCGGCGGCGAGCGGCGGCGCGGGGGGCAGCCCAGGCCCGCCGGGCCCGGGCGCGCATCCCTTCCAGACTTTCCCCTCCTACCCCGCGGCCAGCGTCCTCTTCCCAGCCGCCGCCTCCTTCCCGCTGACGGCCGCCGGGGGCTCCTTCGCGCCCTTCCTCGGGCCCTCCTACCTGACTCCTTTCTACGCCCCGCGTCTATGAACCCCCGGGCCCCTTGGGCCCCTCTTCGTCTGGACTCACGAGTGACTGGCGTGGACTTGTGGTCCCCACCCCACCGAGGGGCGCGGACGCGCAGGGACCGCCCCCTCCTGGTGCGCGGGTGTCTGCGCGCCCCTTGCCTGCCGGCTGCCTGGAGGCGCCGCCAGAGGGCAGGGAGAGGCCGCCTGCAGACTCCCGGGTGCGCGCCTTCCCGCCGCGCGGAACCCCGCAATCCACACGGTCCACTTAGGGGAATCAAGGACCGGCCACGTCTCAGAGTATCCGGAGATGGAGGCCGTCCTTAAATCTCCCCGTTTCTGGACCTGGTGGGTCAGGCTTCATTCAGTTCAAGGGCTCTTTCTGAGGTTCTGGGTGTTCGGAGGCGCGCGACTAGCCCAGCGCAAGGCTTGGAGTCCGGAGAGAGCCAAGACCCGCCCTCCAGCGGCTCACGAGGATGGAATCTGCAAAGATTTTGGCTCCCTCAGAGCCAAGTTGTTTTTGTTTCCCTTTTTCAGAGCCGATTGTTTCCCATTTCATACTTAGTTACTGGCCCAAATCCAGCGATTCCTTCCAAACACTGAGAGAGTCGGAGAGAACTGGGTCTGTGAGCGCACACTGCCGCCTTGAGATGGACCGTTTTTAAAATGCGTAACGCTCTACGTTTTTAGATCTTTCATTTAAGATTAGGACCTGAGATTAGGACTGTCGCTCCACAGGCTATTCCTGAGAGAATGGGTACCTAACTTTTCCGAAAAGACCAGAAGTTCGTGCTGGGAAATTCAACTGCTTTACAGCTAGATTTGCCTGCTAAGGTAGAGCGCAATTCCCCGCTACTGCAAGTTTTGAGAACATCTCTGACAAACCATGACTAAGGCCCCAAAGGCATAAAAATAACAAAGGGACCAGTGGCACAACTGAAATCTTGAGGTCTATACCTGAGACCGCCCATTATGATTTGCAGTGTTTGATATCGTAAAACTTCAGTCTTGGCCAATATGTCTGTCCCAGCAAGCTCGAAGCTCTCAATAGTGATCAAGGAGAGTTCTCTCCTCCAGCATACACCGCAGTAATGAACTGGACTAGTTTTTGAAGCACAGACTCAACATTTTTAGAGCTTCATCTAAGATTCTGACTTGAAAGATATTCTGTTCCACACAGACTGTCCGTGGTGGCATGGTGAACAAGCAAAAGGTTGTTAAGAGCAGTAAAAGAAATAATTATTGGGCATATCATGGAAGCAAAAGGCATATATGTGATGGATTCAACTGCAGGAGCTTAATATAGGGACATGCATTCTAACTGCTGCTTTTGTTATCTCTCTTAAGAATTAGTCCTGTAAAATTCTCTTGCTGGCTTTATCTGGAATACTCCAGTTTTTTATGTAATATAATTTGTAGCCCACATTTCCGAAAACCAGACCTCCCCAACTACCTTGTATCTTTCACTCTCATCTTTATTGGATGACTTGAGGCTGGGCAATATCTATATGGATACCATATTCCATGCTATTTCTTGGCAGCCTATGTCATTAATAAATTTAAAGATCAGTGGCTTCTCATAAAATAAAACATTATTTGTTTTTATGAACACATGAGATTACAACCTTGAAATATCTATTTCTGTTATTATCAAGAATGATAAAATATACTGCCCTTCTTCCAAATTAAATTGAAGCTTTCACATTCATGTGAATCTCATCAGATTTGAGGGTATGTATTATTTAATTATAATTTATTAATTAGACTCTTTCCCTCCTATGCTAAGGAAGAAATGTGTCCCCAAACAATGCATTAAACTTTCTGAAAGACAAGTGGTTTCAGATGAGATTAAAAATGCAGTTACTGTAATAGATAATATTGTTTTATTCACTTTACTTGTTGATAAACACTCCCTTAGTAACTATTCCTGGGTTTCTCAAAAGCGACATTCCATGCATCAGGAGCAGGCATGCACAGAAGCAAGATCTGTAACAAAGAAACTGAATTTCTATAAGGCCTGGGAAACATTCCTTTCATCTCAGGTACCAGAAGACTACAGCTGAAGAGAGGGACTGGGGAGGGAGGGGGGAGGCTTTTCTGTTTGTGAACCAGCATGGAGTGCTGTATTTCCTAACCTTTCTTGTTTCTCCGCATTTTAACAGAGTAATGCTTGAAGTGTGTGACTTTGGACATCTGCTGCTTTAAAAGGCCCAGTGAGTTCCCAACCAAATACTTAAACTCAATCTATNTCTCAGGTACCAGAAGACTACAGCTGAAGAGAGGGACTGGGGAGGGAGGGGGGAGGCTTTTCTGTTTGTGAACCAGCATGGAGTGCTGTATTTCCTAACCTTTCTTGTTTCTCCGCATTTTAACAGAGTAATGCTTGAAGTGTGTGACTTTGGACATCTGCTGCTTTAAAAGGCCCAGTGAGTTCCCAACCAAATACTTAAACTCAATCTATTGATGTGTTTGTCTAATAAATTTTGTTTGTAATAATTTATTTCTAATGATTTCTTGTTGTTTATTAGCAAAGCTTTTAAATAATTCTATAACTATCAGAGGTTGTATATCTTCCCATCCTCACCCCTCACCATCTGGCATTCACCAGTAGAGAGTATTTCTCACCCTAACATGACTTTTTTTAAGCCATCCTTTTCAGATTCTTGCTAGGTAAACACATAGTGGCTCCACTTGTAGGCAGTCCACACAAACACACATTTAAGGCCATTTTCATAGTGATAGCAAAGCATCTTTATAGAATATTAATTAGTGGCTGCAAATTAAATTAATACCAGATTTCTAGGACATTAGCTTCCTAGCCTGCTTCACAAGTTCTGAATAATCCATAAAGAGCCTGGGAGGCAACTTTGCAGACTTGGGCCTGCACTGGTCATAAATTTCAGATGTTAAAAATGAACATTTAAAAATGATCTTATTTACAAATCAGAAACAGACCAACAGACATAGAAAACAAATTTGGTTGCTAAAGGGGGAGGGATAAATTAGGAGCTTGAGATTAGCATATACAAACTACTATATATGAAAAACATAAACAAGGTCCTATTATATAGCACAAAGAACCATATTCAAAATCCTATAATAAGGATTATGGAAAAGAATATGAAAAAGCATGTATCTCTCAATATAGCTGAATCACTTTGCTGTACACGAGAGTCTAACACAACATTATAAATCAACTATACCATTTTAGGTTCCCATGTGAAACCATGTAGCCAGTTCAGTTCAGTTCAGTCACTCAATCATGTCAGACTCTTTGCAACCCCATGAACCGCAGCATGCCAGGCCTCCCTGTCCATCACCAACTCCTGGAGTTTACCCAAACTCACGTCCATTGAGTCAGTGATGCCATCCAACCATCTCATCCTCTGTCGTCCCCTTCTCCTCCTGTCTTCAATCTTTCCCAGCATCAGGGTCTTTTCCAGTGAGTCAGGTCTTTGCACCAGGTGGCCAAAATATTGAAGTTTCAGCTTCAACATCAGTCCTTCCAATGAACACCCAGGACTGATTTCCTTTAGAATGGACTGGCTGGATCTCCTCGCAGTCCAAGGGACTCTCAAGAGTCTTCGCCAATACCAGTCAAAATCATCAATTCTTTGGTGCTCAGCTTTCTTTATAGTCCAACTCTCACATCCATACATGACCACTAGAAAAACCATAGCCTTGACTAGACGAACCTTTGTTGACAAAGTAATGTCTCTGCTTTTTAATATGCTGTCTAGGTTGGTCATAACTTTCCTTCCAAGGAGTAAGCATCTTTTAATTTCATGGCTACAGTCACCATCTATAGTGATTTTGGAGCCCCCCAAAATAAAGTCAGCCACTGTTTCCCCATCTATTTGCCATGAAATGATGGGACCAGATGCCATGATCTTAGTTTTCTGAATGTTGAGCTTAAGTCAACTTTTTCACTCTCCTCTTTCAATTTCATCAAGAGGCTCTTTAGTTCCTCTTCGCTGTTTGCCCTAAGGGATGGTATCATCTGCATATCTGAGGTTATTAAATTTTCTCCCGGAAATCCTGATTCCAGCTTGTGCTTCATCCAGTCCAGCATTTCAGTCCGCAAAAAAAAATCCAACTTCTGAAGGTAGTTATTTGCTGGATTCTTCTTGCTGTTGGTTTATAATGTGTAATGCATTTGGAAAAGCGACTATGCTGTGTGTAGCTGGGTGTGTCTTCTAAAACAGAACACCTTTGTCATTAGTACCTGGATCGAGATTAGAACACTGTGAACACCCCAGAGCCCCCTTGGGTCACCTTCTCATACCCCTCCCCAAAGGTGACCGCTATCCTACTTCTAATAGCATGGATTAGTTGTACCTCTTTTTTCCTTTTAAATATATGTAATGAACTATTTTGTATCTGACTTTGTTCAGTATTTTTAATTTTTTTTCTTTGCTCAATATTATTTGTGAGTTCCATCCATGTTGTGTACAGCTGTAAATTATTTCTTCCTATTTCTGTTGGCATATTATGATACACACTTTCTACAGTTCATCCTTTCTACTTTTTTGGGGGGG
The DNA here is from genome assembly GCA_006410675.1 of Oreotragus oreotragus. NCBI lineage: Eukaryota > Metazoa > Chordata > Mammalia > Artiodactyla > Bovidae > Oreotragus > Oreotragus oreotragus. The sequence continues at coordinate 433,980 of SJYX01009880.1, forward strand.
GGACCTCGCCGTGTGGCATGTGGGATCTTAGATACGGGACCAAGTATTGAACACATGTCCCCTGCATTGGGAATGTAGAGTCTTAACCACTGGACCATCAACGAAGTCCCTAGCCATTCTACTGTTGATAGGTAATCAAATGTTTTTCAGGCCATTCTGATTAAGCAGACTTATACATACCTTTTGAAGCTTCCCTGGTGGCTCAATTGGTAAAGAATCTGCCTGCGGTGTGGGAGACCTGGGTTCAATCCCTGGGTAGGTAAGATCTCCTGGAGAAGGAAATGGCAACCCACTCCAGTATTCTTGCCTGGGAAATCCCACGGACAGAGGAGCCTGATGGGCTGCAGTCCATGGGGTCACAAAGAGTTGGACACAACTGACTAACACTTCTTCCTTTTTTTCATACCTTTTCGTAAGTACATCTTGATATTTCCTTTGGGGATACAGCTAGGCATGAGGTCTAGCTTTAGTAAATGCTGCCAATCAGTTTTCCAGTGGTTGTCACAATTCATGTTCCCACCTGCAATGAATAAGAGTTCCAGGTGTTTCACATCCTTCCATCACTTAGGATCGACCAATCGCCTTTTTCGGTCCAGTGATTCCAGAAGGTATGTAGTAGTATCAGGTTTGTGCTTCAGTGTTCATTTGTTGCTGGGTAATGTTGTTGACTCTGTCTCCATATGCCTCTTGGGGATTTGGTGTCTCTCTTGGTGACGTGTCTAATCAGCTCTTCTGCTGACTGGTGAACCCTCTTATTTACTGGTAAAACAAACTGAGTCTCAGGGACTTCCCTAGCAGTCCTGTGGTTAGGACCTCACCTTCTAGTGCAGCGGGTTTGAGTTCAATACCTGGTTGGGGGAGTTAAGATCCCACATGCATCATGGCCAAATAACCAAAACATAAAACAAAGGCAGTACTGTAACAATTTCAATAAAGACTTTTAAAATAGTGGTGGTTTAGAGTATACAGAGTATACTGTATAGAGTATACGTCTTGTGACCCCATGGACTGTAGCCCACCAGGCTTCTCTGTCCATGGGATTTCCTAAGCAAGAACATTGGAGTGGGTTGCCATTTCCTACTCTAGGGGATCTTCCCAACCAAAGGGGTTGAACCTGAGTCGTCTGCATTGCAGGCAGATTCTTTACCACTAGGCCACCAGGGAAGTCCTCTTTAAAAATGGTCCACATCAAAAATAAATAAATAAACAAACCGAGGCTTAGAGAGGAGGTGACTTGCCTGAGATCACCCATATTGTGTTAGAAACTGTGACTCACTGAGGTTATGTGACTTGCCCAAGATCATACAGCTAGTTAGAGAAAAGCAGAGACTGCATAACCGTTATTCAGTTATTAAGCAGGGCCTAATAAAGTGAAAAGGAGTACGTCAAGGCTGTATATTGTCACCCTGCTTATTTAACTTATATGCAGAGTATATCATGAGAAACTCTGGGCTGGAGGAAGCACAAGCTGGAATCAAGACTGCCAGAAGAAATATCAATAACCTCAGATATGCAGATGACACCACCCTTACACAGAAAGTGAAGAGGAACTAAAAAGCCTGTTGATGAAAGTGAAAGAGGAGAGTGAAAAAGTTAGCTTAAAGCTCAACATTCAGAAAACGAAGATCATGGCATCTGGTCCCATCACTTTGTGGCAGATAGATGGGAAAACAGCGGAAACAGTGTCAGACTTTATTTTGGGGGCTCCAAAATCACTGCAGATGGTGACTGCAGCCATGAAATTAAAAGACCAACCTAGATAGCATATTGAAAAGCAGAAATATTACTTTGTCAACAAAAGTCTGTCTAGTCAAAGCTATGGTTTTTCCAGTGGTCATATATGGGTGTGAGAGTTGGACTGTGAAGAAAGCTGAGCACCGGAAAATTGATGCTTTTGAACTGTGGTGCTGGAGAAGACTCTTGAGAGTCCCTTGGACTACAAGGAGATCCAACCAGTCCATCCTAAAGGAGATCAGTCTTGGGTGTTCATTGGAAGGACTGATGCTGTGGCTGAAACTCCAATACTTTGGCCATCTCATGCGAAGAGTTGACTCATTGGAAAAAGACCCTGATGCTAGGAGGGACTGGGGGCAGGAGAAGGGAACGACAGAGGATGAGATGGCTGGATGGCATCACTGACTCGATGGATATGCGTCTGAGTGAACTCCGGGAGTTGGTGATAGACAGGGAGGCCTGGTGTGCTGCGATTCATGGGGTCACAAAGAGTCGGACAGGACTGAGCGACTGAACTGAACTGAATAAAGTGAAAGTGATTTAAATTGTACACGGGGCCATCGAGTATGTAAAATATTTTGTAAAAAAAATTTTTTTTAAGCGATATGAGAGCGGTTTGGCATTGCTTTGTAGTTACAGGTCAAGAGTGCAGTCTTGACAGGGTATCTTCCCATTGTCCCTCCCTCCTTTGCTCGACTCCTTCCTTCCTGCCCCACCGTAAACTGAACACCCTTTCTGGGCCAGCGACTGCTCCGGAAGATGGGAATTTATTCAGACAAAGAAGGTCCGCTGCCCAGGGACTTTGGAGTCAGTGAATTCTCTTTCCTCCGACTACAGTGGTTTCTGGAGTCAAAAGAGGAAGGCCCTTTATTTCCTCTCTCTACCACTTACTAGACTCACTAGCTCTGCCATCTGGGGCTCGTTTCCCGTTTTTTTTTTTTTTTTTTTTTACCACACCCTGAGGCTTCCGGGATCTTAGTTCCCCAGTTCAGTTCAGTTCAGTCACTCAGTCATGTCCCACTCTTTGAGACCCCATGGACTGCAGCACACCAGGCCTCCCTGTCCATCACCATCTCCCGGAGTTTACTCAAACTCATGTCCATTGAGTCGGTGATGCCATCCAACCATTTCATCTTCTGTCGTCCCCTTCTCCTCCCACCTTCAATCTTTCCCAGCATCAAGGTCTTTTCCAATGAGTCACTTCTTCCAATCAGGTGGCCACAGTATTGGAGTTTCAGCTTTAGCATCAGTCTTTCCAGTGAATATTCAGGACTGATTTCCTTTAGGATGGACTGGTTGGATCTCCTTGCAGTCCAAGGGACTCTCAAGAGTCTTCTTCAACACCACAGTTCAAAATTCTTCAGCGCTCAGCTTTTTTAGTCCAACTCTCACATCCATACATGACCAATGGAAAAACCATAGCTTTGACTAGATGGACCTTTGTTGGCAAAGCAATGTCTCTGCTTTTTAATATGCTGTCTAGGTTGGTCATAACTTTCCTTCCAAGGAGTAAGTGTCTTTTAATTTCATGGCTGCAATCACCATCTGCAGTGATTTTGGAGCCCAGAAAAATTAAAGTCTGACACTGTTTTCACTGTTTCCCCATCTATTTCCCATGAAGTGATGGGACCAGATGCCATGATCTTAGTTTTCTGAATGTTGAGCTTTAAGCTAACTTTTTCACTCTCCTCTTCCACTTTCATCAAGAGGCTCTTTAGTTCTTCTTCAGTTTCTGCCATAAGGGTGGTGTCATCTGCATATCTGAGGTAATTGATATTTCTCCTGGCAATCTTGATTCCAGCTTGTGCTTCATCCAGTCCAGCATTTCTTAGGATGTACTCTGCATATAAGTTAAATAAGCAGGGTGACAATATACAGCCTTGACGTACTCCTTTCCCAATTTGGAACCAGTCTGTTGTTTCATGTCCAGTTCTAACTGTTGCTTCCTGACCTGCATACAGATTTCTCAGGAGGCAGGTCAGGTGGTCTGGTATTCCCACCTCTTTCAGAATTTTCCAGTTTGTTGTGATCCGCACAGTCAAAGGCTTTGACATAGTAAATAAAGCATAAGTAGATGTTTTCTGAAACTCTCTTGCTTTTTTGATGATCCAGTGGATGCTGACAATTTGATCTCTGGTTCCTCTGCCTTTTCTAAATCCAGCTTGAACATCTGGAAGTTCATGGTTCAGGTACTGTTGAAGTCTGGCTTAGAGAATTTTGAGCATTACTTTACTAGCGTGTGAGATAAGTGCAGTTGTGTGGTAGTTTGAACATTCTTTGACCTTGCCTTTCTTTGGGGCAATGAGAGGGAGTTTCAGGAGGGAGGGGACATACATATACCTATGGGTTATTCATGTTGATATTTGGCAGGAAACAACACAATTCTGTAAAGCAATTATCTTTCAATTAAAAATAATTTTAAAAAAGAGTCAGACACGACTTAGTGGCTAAACAGCAACAGAAGTAACTGATGACAGTGAGCGTCTGTTCGAGTGCACACGGCCATCTGTGTATCTTCGCTGGAGAAATGTCCATTCAAGCCTTTTGTTCTTTTGTTTTTCTGAAAAAAATGTTTATTACGTATTTTCTTGGCTGCATTTGGTCTCAGTTGTTACAGGCGGGATCTTTAGCAGTGGCATGTGGGATCTAGGTCCCTGACTACGGATTGAACCTGGGCCCTCTGCATTGGGAGCTTGGAGTCTTAGCTGCTGGACTACCTGGGAAGTCCCTCATTTGTTCTTTGTAATACGTTTACTTATTTATGGCTGTGCTGGATCTTCATTGCTGCTTCCGGGCTTTTCTCTAGCTGAGGTGAGCAGGGGCTGCCTTCTATCATTACTCGCGGTGCCGCACTTGTCGCTCCGGCGGCTTCTCTTGTTGTGGAGTGCGGGCTCGTGGGTGTGCGGGCTTCAGTAGTTGCAGCGAGAAGACTCAGGACTTGTGGATCCCAGGCTCTAGAGCGCAGGCTCAATAGCTGTGGCACACAGGCTTCGTTGTTCTATGGCATATGGAATCTTCCCGGACCAGGGTTCGAACCTGTGTCTCCCGCCTTGGCAGACGACTCTTCACGACTGAGTCTCCAGGGAAGCCCCCAGTTTGTTCTTTTTAATTCAGATAGTTATCTTTTTGTTGTTGAGTTTCAAGAATTCTTTATGTATTTAAAACACTTTTATCCTTCTCCCTTTATTTACATAGTACATTATAATAAATACATGGTCCAAAGAATAAATACATGTTCCTTTCCTCTGCAAGAACACATACTGGGTACCAGCTGTGTGTCAGGCACTACCCTAAACTCTGGGAATGCAACAGGAAGGCTCTAGCTGGCCGTGGGAGAGAGGAACAGGTGAGTGAAAGTCACAGACAGGTATGCAGTTGGTGCAATAGAGTGTAAAAAGGCCATGACCTTCTTGTCAGCAATTTCTGCACAAAGGAACAGTCTTAGCATTGACGTCATTTGGAATTCAGGCTGGAAATGTCACTAATCTCACCTTTGCCATGCTTGTGCTGCACAGATCTGGTTTGTGTTTTTGAAAGGTCTTCCCAAGCATTGGTAGCTTCCAGAACTTAGCAAAATATGACTAACACAAGTTGATGATATTACTGAGATGAGTTCAAAGGACCACAGTTATTTGTTTCCCTGAGATGAGTCATAACTACTTTTCCCCCATATGACGTTGTTAGGTTCCATCATGGTTTTCTAAAATAAGTTGAAGTAAAATGACCTTCGGTAGTTTAGAGAAATCCATGCTTTCCTGATAGCAAGATTCTATCTGTTGACGGAATATATACCCATGTAATTTGATCTGCAAGCTGACTTCTAATTTTTCTTTCAACCTTACCGGGCAAAAATGCTATGTTTGAACATATATGCCCTTTATGGTAGGACAGGTATAAGATGTTTTTTTCTCTCTACAGTGAAGTGAAAGTCACTCAGTCGTGTCTGACTCTTTGCAACCCCATGGACTATACAGTCCATGGAATTCTCCAGGCCAGAATACTGGAGTGGGTAGCCTTTCCCTTCTCCGGGAATCCTCCCAACCCAGGGATCAAACCCAGGTCTCCCGCACTGCGGGCGGATACTTTCCATGGAATTCTCCAGGCCAGAATACTGGAGTGGGTAGCCTTTCCCTTCTCCGGGAATCCTCCCAACCCAGGGATCAAACCCAGGTCTCCCACACTGCGGGCGGATTCTTTACCAGCTGAGCCACAGGGGAACCCCAAGAGTACTGGAGTGGGTAGCCTAGCCCTTCTTCAGATCTTCCCAACCTAGGAATCGAACCGGGGTCTCCTGCATTGCAGGTGGATTCTTTACCAACTGAGCTATGAGGGAAGCCCTGGGCACTTGAGGGGGGTACTTAAGTCCAAGGCTGTGTCAGAGTTTACCTAATTCCTCTTTGCTCTCTCTATAGCAGGGAATGCAATGGTGTAACACATCAGATCTTGCCCTCCAGTGCTACATTTTTAGTACAATAGTCTTTCTGATCTTTTGATCTCATATTTTTTCAGAATAAAAATTACTGAGCCTGTATGTCCAGTATACATATTTAACTGGTATATGCATTCTGCCCTTGTAACAGATTATTTCCTTTGCCAAATAAAAGGATTTAACAGGATGAGATGAGACTTCCCTGGTGATTCAGTGGCTAAGACTGTGTGCTCTCAGCTTGAAGGTCTGGGGTTCAATCCCTGGTCAGGGAATAAGATCCTGCCTGCTGCACTGAGTGTTTATATGCTGCAAGTAGAGATCCTGTGTGCTGCAACTAAGGCCTGGAGCAGCCAAATACTAAATAAATAAATATTTTTTAAAAAAAGGATCAAATAAAAATTCTGAGTGTCACAACTAAAAATACCCCATGTACTGAAATGAAGCTAGAAGATCCTGTGTGCCACAACTAAGACCTGGAGCAGCCAAATAAATAAATATATATATTTTTTAATAAAAAAATAAAAGGATAGGTAATGAATATTTAAAAGGATGAGATAATAGGATTAGATAGCATTCATAGCATTTTATTCCTGAATATCTGTATTTCATCTTACACCTTCTTTCCACTTTTGGGAAATTAGTGTCCTGGCAGACAAGGTGAGTCCTGACATACTGCTTTTCTGCCTGAGTGCCCAGATGCCTTTGTGAACAGGTGAAAGTGAAAATGGAAGTGTTAGTTGCTCAGTCGTGACCGACTTTGTGACCCTGCACTGTAGCCCGCCAGGTTTCTCTGTCCGTGGGATTCTCCAGGCAAGAATACTGGAGTGGGTAGCCATTCCCATATTACTTAGTACCCACTACATTTTGTACTGAACATTATCTACTTGGGGCCTCCTTGGGTGCTCAGCGGTAATGAATCTGCCAGCAACGCAAAAGCTGAGGAGATGTGGATTCGATTCCTGGGTCGGGAAGATCCCCTGGAGAAGGGAACGGCAACCCACTCCAGTATTCTTGCCTGGAGAATCCCACGGACAGAGGAATCTGGTGGGCTATATAGTCCATGGGGTTGCAAAGAGTCAGACATGACTGAACCACTTAGCTCACACACGTTATCTACTTGTTTCACAGGGGAGAGCACTTCCCCCACCCCGTCTTCTGCCCCTTTCCATGGCAATTCTTCCTGTATTTTGTGGATCTCATATTTCTCCCATTGGAATATGTTGGTATTCCACCAATTGCTATATGCAGTTATAGTAGCCAGTTCCCAGAGGGAAAGAGCCAGATACAGCTTTGTAACAAAAAGTGAAAGTGAAGTTGCTCAGTTGTGTCCGACTGTTAGCGACCCCATGGACTGCAGCCTACCAGGCTCCTCCATCCATGGGATTTTCCAGGCAGGAGTACTGGAGTGGGTTGCCATTGCCTTCTCCAGGACGAAAGAGAAGCTATTTTGACCTAAGCCATTTTGTCATATAAGCCTGGCCGCAATGCTTGTGCTTTAACAGGTCTTAGAAATTAAAGCTTAGTAATTAACTGTTTGTTCCTTGGAAGAAAAACTATGACCAACCTAGATAGCATATTAAAAAGCAGAGATATTACTTTGCCTACAAAGGTCAAAGCTACGGTTTGCCTACATAGTCAAAGCTATGGTTTTTCCAGCAGTCATGTGTGGATTTGAGAGACGGCCATAAAGGAGTTTGAGTGCTGAATAACTGATGCCTTTGAACTGTGGTGTTGGAGAAGACTCTTATGAGTCCCTTGGACAGCAAGGAGGTCAAACCAGTCAATCCTAAAGGAAATCAGTCCTGAATATTCCTTCGAGAGACTGATGTTAAAGCTGAAGCTCCAATACTTTGGCCACCTGATGGGAAGAGCTGACTCATTGGAAAAGATTCTGATGCTGGGAAAGATCGAAGGCAGGAGGAGAAGGGAACAACAGAAGACGAGATGGTTGGATGGCATCACTGACTCAATGGACATGAGTTCGAGCAAACTCTGGGAGATGGTGAAGGACAGGGAAGCCTGGAGTGCTGCAGTCCATGGGGTCACAAAGAGTCGGACTCGACTGAGCTACTGAACAACAAGACTCCAGACTGGCTGGAAGCTAGGCAATTGTGATATTGACCTTTTCTGACCTTTATGAGTGTAGTTTGCACTCTGCTGGCCTTTGTTCCAATTCTATGCTGAATTCTCCTCTACTCCGGCCCCTTCATGAATATGCATACACTACCCAAGTCCCTTCATGAGTATGCTTGTTACCCCTAGCTTAAAACTTCCCCAATTTTGCTGCTGGGGAGACACTGCTTTGGGAAAGGTTCCCCTTGTTCCTCTTTGCTGCAAGTATTAAGTCCTTCTTTCTTCCAACCTTCAGCTTCAGTAGGTCTTTTTGCGTGACACCCACCAAGAGCTGACCCAATTTTCTGGTAGAACTGCTGTTACATGATTAAACTATGTTTTCACTTAAAAAAAAATAAAATTGGCTGCACTGAGTTTTCTTTGCAGCATCTCTAGTTGCGGTGGGAGGACTTGGTTGCTCTGTGGTATGTGGGATCTTACTTCCCTAACCAGGATCAAACCCGAGTCCCCTGCATTACAAGTCAGATTTTTAAAAAATGTAATGAAGTTAATTAATCTAAATTTATTTATTTAGTGCACAGGCTTCAGTAGTTGCAGCACATGGGTTCTAGAGCTCAGGCTCAGTAGTTTCCAGACACCAAGTTAGTTGCCCTGAGGCCTGTGGAATCTTTCCAGATCAGGGATTGAACCCTTGTCCTCTACCTTGGCAGGAGGACTCTCATCCACTGTACCAGCAAGGAAGTGGCAAAGCGAATTCTTAACCAGTACACCACCAGGGAATTCCCTGTTTTCACTTTTGAATTAGTCTAATTTTGTTTTACTCTTTCATATTTAGAGATAGTGCTATTTTTCAACTTCTTTCAGAAGTCTGTATAACAAACTTGACAGAGTTTAAAATGATATGAAGGAAAATCTCATCTTACTAAAAAAGCTGTTGGCGATTTTGCATAGTCACAGAAGTCATTTTTCTTCTCAGGAGTTACATGGATACAGTCAGTAAAAATCAACAATTTCTAAAAATGATCACGTGCTTGGATGTCACAGCAATGAAAAACTGTTTGAGTTTTCTCAGTACTCTCAGTGTCTGCACCATCCAAGGCAAGGAATGAGTGGCCTGCTTCACTCTCTTCTGAGCCCTGGAATTTGAAATCTTAGCCTTGAAACTGGAAATATAGGCAGTCCTTTGACCCATTCCTAGGACTTCATCTTACAGATATATTTTCACGAAATGTCAGAAACTAGGTTATCTATTGTGACATTGTAATAGCAAAAGATTGGAATAATCCACATGTCCAGCAATATAGGGCCATTAACGCAGCTATAAACAAAAGAATGAGGGTTGCCTCTCCAGGGCATGTGAAGAGGCAAGGTACAAAGAGCACATGTAATCTGCTGTCTCAGGTGTTATAAAGTAGTGGAAATAATGATATGTATTTATATTTACCTCTATTGCAAGAAGAACCATTGGAGGGATAAACACGATGTGAATGTGAAGGGCTGTCCTAGGTGGTGACAAGGGCTAGATGGGCTTGGGGCAGACCCAGACCTCTCAGTGTGTACTTTTTAATTGGCTTTGATTTGTAAATGAAGTAAATGTATTAACTATTTACAAAACGAAAATAAGCTGCTTCAGGGAGAAAATGTCAGAGAGGCAAGTAGTTCCATAGATACTTTGTGTAATTTGAAAGGTTCCAAATTTCCTCCTTTGACTAGACGGATCTTTGTTGGCAAGGTAATATCTCTGTTTTTTAATATGCTGTCTTGTTTGGTCAAAGCTTTTCTTTCAAGGAGCAAGCGTTTTTTAATTTCATGGCTGCAGTCACCATGTGCAGTGATTTTGAAGCCTCCCCAAAATAAAGTCTGTCACTGTTTCCATTGTTTCCCCATCTATTTGCTATGAAGTGATGGGACTAGATGCCATGATCTTAGTTTTCTGAATATTGAGTTTTAAACTATGGTTTTTCCCGTAGTCAGTATGGATGTGAGAGTTGGACTATAAAGAAAGCTGAGCACCTAAGAATTGATGTTTTTGAACTGTGCTGTTGGGTAAGATTCTTGAGAGTCCCTTGGACTGCAGGGNGGAAGCCCTGGGCACTTGAGGGGGGTACTTAAGTCCAAGGCTGTGTCAGAGTTTACCTAATTCCTCTTTGCTCTCTCTATAGCAGGGAATGCAATGGTGTAACACATCAGATCTTGCCCTCCAGTGCTACATTTTTAGTACAATAGTCTTTCTGATCTTTTGATCTCATATTTTTTCAGAATAAAAATTACTGAGCCTGTATGTCCAATATACATATTTAACTGGTATATGCATTCTGCCCTGGTAACAGATTATTTCCTTTGCCAAATAAAAGGATTTAACAGGATGAGATGAGACTTCCCTGGTGATTCAGTGGCTAAGACTGTGTGCTCTCAGCTTGAAGGTCTGGGGTTCAATCCCTGGTCAGGGAATAAGATCCTGCCTGCTGCACTGAGTGTTTATATGCTGCAAGTAGAGATCCTGTGTGCTGCAACTAAGGCCTGGAGCAGCCAAATACTAAATAAATAAATATTTTTTAAAAAAAGGATCAAATAAAAATTCTGAGTGTCACAACTAAAAATACCCCATGTACTGAAATGAAGCTAGAAGATCCTGTGTGCCACAACTAAGACCTGGAGCAGCCAAATAAATAAATATATATATTTTTTAATAAAAAAATAAAAGGATAGGTAATGAATATTTAAAAGGATGAGATAATAGGATTAGATAGCATTCATAGCATTTTATTCCTGAATATCTGTATTTCATCTTACACCTTCTTTCCACTTTTGGGAAATTAGTGTCCTGGCAGACAAGGTGAGTCCTGACATACTGCTTTTCTGCCTGAGTGCCCAAATGCCTTTGTGAACAGGTGAAAGTGAAAATGGAAGTGTTAGTTGCTCAGTCGTGACCGACTTTGTGACCCTGCACTGTAGCCCGCCAGGTTTCTCTGTCCGTGGGATTCTCCAGGCAAGAATACTGGAGTGGGTAGCCATTCCCATATTACTTAGTACCCACTACATTTTGTACTGAACATTATCTACTTGGGGCCTCCTTGGGTGCTCAGCGGTAATGAATCTGCCAGCAACGCAAAAGCTGAGGAGATGTGGATTCGATTCCTGGGTCGGGAAGATCCCCTGGAGAAGGGAACGGCAACCCACTCCAGTATTCTTGCCTGGAGAATCCCACGGACAGAGGAATCTGGTGGGCTATATAGTCCATGGGGTTGCAAAGAGTCAGACATGACTGAACCACTTAGCTCACACACGTTATCTACTTGTTTCACAGGGGAGAGCACTTCCCCCACCCCGTCTTCTGCCCCTTTCCATGGCAATTCTTCCTGTATTTTGTGGATCTCATATTTCTCCCATTGGAATATGTTGGTATTCCACCAATTGCTATATGCAGTTATAGTAGCCAGTTCCCAGAGGGAAAGAGCCAGATACAGCTTTGTAACAAAAAGTGAAAGTGAAGTTGCTCAGTTGTGTCCGACTGTTAGCGACCCCATGGACTGCAGCCTACCAGGCTCCTCCATCCATGGGATTTTCCAGGCAGGAGTACTGGAGTGGGTTGCCATTGCCTTCTCCAGGACGAAAGAGAAGCTATTTTGACCTAAGCCATTTTGTCATATAAGCCTGGCCGCAATGCTTGTGCTTTAACAGGTCTTAGAAATTAAAGCTTAGTAATTAACTGTTTGTTCCTTGGAAGAAAAACTATGACCAACCTAGATAGCATATTAAAAAGCAGAGATATTACTTTGCCTACAAAGGTCAAAGCTACGGTTTGCCTACATAGTCAAAGCTATGGTTTTTCCAGCAGTCATGTGTGGATTTGAGAGACGGCCATAAAGGAGTTTGAGTGCTGAATAACTGATGCCTTTGAACTGTGGTGTTGGAGAAGACTCTTATGAGTCCCTTGGACAGCAAGGAGGTCAAACCAGTCAATCCTAAAGGAAATCAGTCCTGAATATTCCTTCGAGAGACTGATGTTAAAGCTGAAGCTCCAATACTTTGGCCACCTGATGGGAAGAGCTGACTCATTGGAAAAGATTCTGATGCTGGGAAAGATCGAAGGCAGGAGGAGAAGGGAACAACAGAAGACGAGATGGTTGGATGGCATCACTGACTCAATGGACATGAGTTCGAGCAAACTCTGGGAGATGGTGAAGGACAGGGAAGCCTGGAGTGCTGCAGTCCATGGGGTCACAAAGAGTCGGACTCGACTGAGCTACTGAACAACAAGACTCCAGACTGGCTGGAAGCTAGGCAATTGTGATATTGACCTTTTCTGACCTTTATGAGTGTAGTTTGCACTCTGCTGGCCTTTGTTCCAATTCTATGCTGAATTCTCCTCTACTCCGGCCCCTTCATGAATATGCATACACTACCCAAGTCCCTTCATGAGTATGCTTGTTACCCCTAGCTTAAAACTTCCCCAATTTTGCTGCTGGGGAGACACTGCTTTGGGAAAGGTTCCCCTTGTTCCTCTTTGCTGCAAGTATTAAGTCCTTCTTTCTTCCAACCTTCAGCTTCAGTAGGTCTTTTTGCGTGACACCCACCAAGAGCTGACCCAATTTTCTGGTAGAACTGCTGTTACATGATTAAACTATGTTTTCACTTAAAAAAAAATAAAATTGGCTGCACTGAGTTTTCTTTGCAGCATCTCTAGTTGCGGTGGGAGGACTTGGTTGCTCTGTGGTATGTGGGATCTTACTTCCCTAACCAGGATCAAACCCGAGTCCCCTGCATTACAAGTCAGATTTTTAAAAAATGTAATGAAGTTAATTAATCTAAATTTATTTATTTAGTGCACAGGCTTCAGTAGTTGCAGCACATGGGTTCTAGAGCTCAGGCTCAGTAGTTTCCAGACACCAAGTTAGTTGCCCTGAGGCCTGTGGAATCTTTCCAGATCAGGGATTGAACCCTTGTCCTCTACCTTGGCAGGAGGACTCTCATCCACTGTACCAGCAAGGAAGTGGCAAAGCGAATTCTTAACCAGTACACCACCAGGGAATTCCCTGTTTTCACTTTTGAATTAGTCTAATTTTGTTTTACTCTTTCATATTTAGAGATAGTGCTATTTTTCAACTTCTTTCAGAAGTCTGTATAACAAACTTGACAGAGTTTAAAATGATATGAAGGAAAATCTCATCTTACTAAAAAAGCTGTTGGCGATTTTGCATAGTCACAGAAGTCATTTTTCTTCTCAGGAGTTACATGGATACAGTCAGTAAAAATCAACAATTTCTAAAAATGATCACGTGCTTGGATGTCACAGCAATGAAAAACTGTTTGAGTTTTCTCAGTACTCTCAGTGTCTGCACCATCCAAGGCAAGGAATGAGTGGCCTGCTTCACTCTCTTCTGAGCCCTGGAATTTGAAATCTTAGCCTTGAAACTGGAAATATAGGCAGTCCTTTGACCCATTCCTAGGACTTCATCTTACAGATATATTTTCACGAAATGTCAGAAACTAGGTTATCTATTGTGACATTGTAATAGCAAAAGATTGGAATAATCCACATGTCCAGCAATATAGGGCCATTAACGCAGCTATAAACAAAAGAATGAGGGTTGCCTCTCCAGGGCATGTGAAGAGGCAAGGTACAAAGAGCACATGTAATCTGCTGTCTCAGGTGTTATAAAGTAGTGGAAATAATGATATGTATTTATATTTACCTCTATTGCAAGAAGAACCATTGGAGGGATAAACACGATGTGAATGTGAAGGGCTGTCCTAGGTGGTGACAAGGGCTAGATGGGCTTGGGGCAGACCCAGACCTCTCAGTGTGTACTTTTTAATTGGCTTTGATTTGTAAATGAAGTAAATGTATTAACTATTTACAAAACGAAAATAAGCTGCTTCAGGGAGAAAATGTCAGAGAGGCAAGTAGTTCCATAGATACTTTGTGTAATTTGAAAGGTTCCAAATTTCCTCCTTTGACTAGACGGATCTTTGTTGGCAAGGTAATATCTCTGTTTTTTAATATGCTGTCTTGTTTGGTCAAAGCTTTTCTTTCAAGGAGCAAGCGTTTTTTAATTTCATGGCTGCAGTCACCATGTGCAGTGATTTTGAAGCCTCCCCAAAATAAAGTCTGTCACTGTTTCCATTGTTTCCCCATCTATTTGCTATGAAGTGATGGGACTAGATGCCATGATCTTAGTTTTCTGAATATTGAGTTTTAAACTATGGTTTTTCCCGTAGTCAGTATGGATGTGAGAGTTGGACTATAAAGAAAGCTGAGCACCTAAGAATTGATGTTTTTGAACTGTGCTGTTGGGTAAGATTCTTGAGAGTCCCTTGGACTGCAGGGAGATCCAACCAGTCCATCATAAAGGAAATCAGTCCTGAATATTCGTAGGAAGGACTGATACTGAAACTCCAATACTTTGGCCACCTGATGCCAAGAACTGAGTCATGGGAAAAGACTCTGACACTGGAAAGATTGGAGACAGGAGGAGAAGGGGCCGACAGAGGATGAGATGGGTGGATGGCATCACCAACTCAATGGACATGAGTTTGAGTAAACTCTGGGAGTTGGTGATGGACAGGGAGGCCTGGCGTGCTACAGTCCATGGGGTCACAAAGAGTGGGACATGACTGAGTGACTGAACTGAACTGAACTGAAAGTTCCTTCTATTATCAATCTTTGGATTTTTTTTTTTTGGCAGTGCTGTGAGGCGTGCAGGATCCTGGTTCCCTGACCAGGAATCAAAACTGTGTCCCCTGAAGTGGAAAGGCAGACCCTAACCCCTGGACCAGCAGGGAATTCCCTCAGTCTTTGGAAATTAAGGGGAGAATCTGACCAGTGGAAAGCTGGGCTACCTACTTCCCTGGATTTATCTCAAGCTTCCTTTAGAAAATTAACACATGTGGGAAGGTATTACCAAGGCTTGTTTATCTACTAAAAGAAGGCCAGTTCAGAGTAAGATTCATAACTTATAGTCACAGTCCAACGGGACTTCCCAAACCCCAAGGGGAGGCATAGGGCCAGACTGGGAACAGGTAATAGTAAAAAAAAATTTTTTTACTAAAAGTTAAAATAAAATTTACTTTGGATCCCAGGAGTAAAATATTCTTGCATTTTCAATCAATACTTTTCTAGCCTTCTAAGTGTAATAAACAATTTACTTAGATTTCAGTAGGAATCTGTAGAAGAGGGCAGATTCAAGGCCAGACAATGATCACATTGACTTGGAAAAGAACCTTTACTCGTCACTGCAAATAAAAACAACAATGCTATCAGGCATTGAGCTGTGGGGTGACTTAGAGGTGACTGGGTGTTTTAGAGCATCACATCTATTGGTGATCCTCTGGGTAACCCATGTTAACAAGATAGGTAAGTGGGCCCACAGGGTCTCAGGTTATCCAGGTAAGATCAGTGGAGTCAGGGCTGACTTCTGGGTGCATCTTAGCCATCTAAGCCTGCATCTTAGCCACCATGGTGACCTGGATGCTGGATACTCTAACACATTTACTAGACCACTGACCGCAGTCAGATTCACATCCCTGAAGTCAGGAGTTGCAATTTATTCAATCCCTTGATTCTCTCAGAGCTTTGCACAGCTTTTTTTTTTTTTTTGTATTGTCGTTTAGTCATATAATCGGTAAGTTGTATTCGACTCTTTTGTGACCCCATGAACTGTAGCCCACCCAGCTCCTCTGTCCATGGGATTTCCCAGGCCTGAATAGTGGAGTGGGTTGCCATTTCCTCCTCTAGGGGATTTTCCCGACCCAGGGATGGAACCTGAATCTCCTGCTTTGGCTGGTTGATTCTTTACCACTGAGCCACCTGGGAAGCCCCTTTTTGTGAATTAGAAGGCACTATATAAATAATTCAAGCTGAATTATTCATAAAAATGGGGAGACCAAGGTAGTGGAGATCTTTTGGGGCTTTAATCTGTATTTAAATGAATACAGATGGGACTTTCCTGGTGTCCCAGCAGTCAAGAATCTGCCTCACAATGCAAGGAACGTGGGTTCAATCCGTGGTAGGGGAACTAAGGTCGCGCATGCCTTGGGGCAACTAGCCTGCAAGATGCAGCTACTGAGGCCACATGCCACAACTAGAGAACGTTCACGCCACAGGGAAAAGCCCCACACGACACAGTGAAGATCCAGCAAGCCACGGCTGAGACGCCTCAGAGCCACACAAACAAATATTAAAAAAGAAATCAATACAGACATCGGAACACAAAAGCAGTTTGTTCAGTCAGGGAAGAAAGTCAAACTTCAGGTGTCAGGGTAGATTTAAAGACTTAATTCATCTTTATCACTAAAATCCTTTTGGAGGAAAATCCAAGTCAAAAGAAAAGAGAAGGACCACATACCACTATTAGGAATGTAACAGACACAAAAAGGGAGTGCGCCGGTGACTCGGACACCAGACTGGCATTGCTGTCTGTGACTTGACTTTCCAATATGTGAACCACTCTTGGCAGAATCCAGAGAAAAACAGTGTTTTCAACAAAGATGAAATGATTGTATAGTACATTTTAATATGTTTATTTAAAAACATTTAACTTTGAAATTTAAAAAGTCTTAAAAATCACATCTAACTCATCAATGTTAGCAGAAAAGTATGAATTATTTTCGACGAATGTATCAGGTTTTCTGGGAGGGATGGGTGTTGTCATTGTTCTTGTTTTCTATAGTCCAACTAAAAAGAGTTAAAATTAAAGTTCTCCAAAGAAAAGTAATAAATGTTATCAAGGCTCACACTCAGTTAGCCTTCATGGAATCAATAATAAAAAAAAAAAAATCATTGCAAAATACACTGAACCTCTTAGTATCAGAGTAGATAAGGATGTAAATATTTAACTAGCACTTGAGGTTTCTATTATTTTTTAATTAATGAGCAGTGTATTTTCCAAATAAATGCTGCTACGAATTCACTACTTATTTTTTGCTACTTATTTCATTACTGATTTTTGTAATTTTTTGGTTCTTGGTTAAAAGTCTTACTTCTGACTAAGTGTCTGAAATACAACACATGACGAGGTGAACACCTAGTTTTCTCGGCTATCCTATCACCTGCCACCTATGTTGTAACTGGCTTCGGCCCTTTACCTTGGAATCTTGGATTTCTCTGTCCTTTAAAGTGCTAGATTGGATCTTTAAGGCTTTTCAGCTCTAAAATCTAGTATCTACTTATATCTCTAATTCTTATATTCAAAATAAAATATTTATTATGTTTCAGTATTGAGACTTGGCTGACTTTTCAGCTCCATGAGTTGAGTCTTATAAAATAGTTGCTACTGAACAGGTGTGAATAGCTTGGCCTCGTTCACCTCCATCCCTCTTCCGGTATTTTGTTCCCGTTCCTGATTCAGGCTTAGAGGCACACAGTGCCCTTCATCCGTGGTCACTGACCCCAGAGCTCCTCTCACAGCCTCCTCTCTGGACCCAGCTCTGTTCCAGATCTCCCGCTTCACTTGACTTAAGATGTATTCTATCACCTTTTCTCCAGCACATAACTTTATAAACTTACCAGGCCCCAGTGACAATCCTTCAGCACTTGGCAAGGTGTTAATGGATCATTATTATTATTTTTTTTGTACAGATCATGTTTTAATGGAACATTTAAAGTACGATTTGGTTGTCATTTGTTTAACTTGGAATTCTTTTTTTTTTTTTTTACAACAGTGGTTTGAAGTATTCTTCTTTCAACCCAAGCTTTTGGGGTTTTACTGTTCTAGGAGTGGGGAGGGCTTTGGGCCAGCTAGCTGTTTAGAATCCCAGGATCATAGTCCAATGTCTTATTCTGCCTCTAATCCCTGCCCAGGGGAATAAAGATAAGTTGGAGCAAGTGTACAATACTATTCCTCCTAAAAGCAAGACAGAGATGGGTCTCGGAAGGCTCTAAAGGTCCTGCAAGACAAGGCTCTACCTTTAAGAACGTATAGTCTGGGAACTTCCTTGGTGATCCAGTGGTTAGGACTCTGTGCTTCCATGGCAGGGGGCACAGCTTCTATCCCTGGTTGGGGAACTAAGATCCCAGGTGCCATGTGGCATGGCAAAAAAAAAAATTATAGTCTGGTTGGGAGATATGACATACATAGAGCTAGAGGTACACAGTAGTCAAGCAGTTAGCGCAGGCAGGTCCATGACAGATGGACAGAGTGCTGAAGGCAAGGGGAACTCTTCTGACCAGGGAGTGGGGAAGGATAGAAGCTGTAGTTGGAGGTTTCAGGTGAAATTCAGCTAAGGGAGAGAGAAATGAAGTGCCCCGAGTAGGGATATTCTTTTGGCAGAACCAATATTTTAACTGCACTATTTCTGAATCTCTACCTATTGTCCCCAGTTCAGTTTTTTTTTTTTTTTTTNCCCACCCAGCTCCTCTGTCCATGGGATTTCCCAGGCCTGAATAGTGGAGTGGGTTGCCATTTCCTCCTCTAGGGGATTTTCCCGACCCAGGGATGGAACCTGAATCTCCTGCTTTGGCTGGTTGATTCTTTACCACTGAGCCACCTGGGAAGCCCCTTTTTGTGAATTAGAAGGCACTATATAAATAATTCAAGCTGAATTATTCATAAAAATGGGGAGACCAAGGTAGTGGAGATCTTTTGGGGCTTTAATCTGTATTTAAATGAATACAGATGGGACTTTCCTGGTGTCCCAGCAGTCAAGAATCTGCCTCACAATGCAAGGAACGTGGGTTCAATCCGTGGTAGGGGAACTAAGGTCGCGCATGCCTTGGGGCAACTAGCCTGCAAGATGCAGCTACTGAGGCCACATGCCACAACTAGAGAACGTTCACGCCACAGGGAAAAGCCCCACACGACACAGTGAAGATCCAGCAAGCCACGGCTGAGACGCCTCAGAGCCACACAAACAAATATTAAAAAAGAAATCAATACAGACATCGGAACACAAAAGCAGTTTGTTCAGTCAGGGAAGAAAGTCAAACTTCAGGTGTCAGGGTAGATTTAAAGACTTAATTCATCTTTATCACTAAAATCCTTTTGGAGGAAAATCCAAGTCAAAAGAAAAGAGAAGGACCACATACCACTATTAGGAATGTAACAGACACAAAAAGGGAGTGCGCCGGTGACTCGGACACCAGACTGGCATTGCTGTCTGTGACTTGACTTTCCAATATGTGAACCACTCTTGGCAGAATCCAGAGAAAAACAGTGTTTTCAACAAAGATGAAATGATTGTATAGTACATTTTAATATGTTTATTTAAAAACATTTAACTTTGAAATTTAAAAAGTCTTAAAAATCACATCTAACTCATCAATGTTAGCAGAAAAGTATGAATTATTTTCGACGAATGTATCAGGTTTTCTGGGAGGGATGGGTGTTGTCATTGTTCTTGTTTTCTATAGTCCAACTAAAAAGAGTTAAAATTAAAGTTCTCCAAAGAAAAGTAATAAATGTTATCAAGGCTCACACTCAGTTAGCCTTCATGGAATCAATAATAAAAAAAAAAAAATCATTGCAAAATACACTGAACCTCTTAGTATCAGAGTAGATAAGGATGTAAATATTTAACTAGCACTTGAGGTTTCTATTATTTTTTAATTAATGAGCAGTGTATTTTCCAAATAAATGCTGCTACGAATTCACTACTTATTTTTTGCTACTTATTTCATTACTGATTTTTGTAATTTTTTGGTTCTTGGTTAAAAGTCTTACTTCTGACTAAGTGTCTGAAATACAACACATGACGAGGTGAACACCTAGTTTTCTCGGCTATCCTATCACCTGCCACCTATGTTGTAACTGGCTTCGGCCCTTTACCTTGGAATCTTGGATTTCTCTGTCCTTTAAAGTGCTAGATTGGATCTTTAAGGCTTTTCAGCTCTAAAATCTAGTATCTACTTATATCTCTAATTCTTATATTCAAAATAAAATATTTATTATGTTTCAGTATTGAGACTTGGCTGACTTTTCAGCTCCATGAGTTGAGTCTTATAAAATAGTTGCTACTGAACAGGTGTGAATAGCTTGGCCTCGTTCACCTCCATCCCTCTTCCGGTATTTTGTTCCCGTTCCTGATTCAGGCTTAGAGGCACACAGTGCCCTTCATCCGTGGTCACTGACCCCAGAGCTCCTCTCACAGCCTCCTCTCTGGACCCAGCTCTGTTCCAGATCTCCCGCTTCACTTGACTTAAGATGTATTCTATCACCTTTTCTCCAGCACATAACTTTATAAACTTACCAGGCCCCAGTGACAATCCTTCAGCACTTGGCAAGGTGTTAATGGATCATTATTATTATTTTTTTTGTACAGATCATGTTTTAATGGAACATTTAAAGTACGATTTGGTTGTCATTTGTTTAACTTGGAATTCTTTTTTTTTTTTTTTACAACAGTGGTTTGAAGTATTCTTCTTTCAACCCAAGCTTTTGGGGTTTTACTGTTCTAGGAGTGGGGAGGGCTTTGGGCCAGCTAGCTGTTTAGAATCCCAGGATCATAGTCCAATGTCTTATTCTGCCTCTAATCCCTGCCCAGGGGAATAAAGATAAGTTGGAGCAAGTGTACAATACTATTCCTCCTAAAAGCAAGACAGAGATGGGTCTCGGAAGGCTCTAAAGGTCCTGCAAGACAAGGCTCTACCTTTAAGAACGTATAGTCTGGGAACTTCCTTGGTGATCCAGTGGTTAGGACTCTGTGCTTCCATGGCAGGGGGCACAGCTTCTATCCCTGGTTGGGGAACTAAGATCCCAGGTGCCATGTGGCATGGCAAAAAAAAAAATTATAGTCTGGTTGGGAGATATGACATACATAGAGCTAGAGGTACACAGTAGTCAAGCAGTTAGCGCAGGCAGGTCCATGACAGATGGACAGAGTGCTGAAGGCAAGGGGAACTCTTCTGACCAGGGAGTGGGGAAGGATAGAAGCTGTAGTTGGAGGTTTCAGGTGAAATTCAGCTAAGGGAGAGAGAAATGAAGTGCCCCGAGTAGGGATATTCTTTTGGCAGAACCAATATTTTAACTGCACTATTTCTGAATCTCTACCTATTGTCCCCAGTTCAGTTTTTTTTTTTTTTTTTGATTGGAGTATAGCTGATTAAAAATGCAATAGTTTCAGGTGCACAGCAGAGGGAGTCAGCCATTAATATACATGTATCCATTCTCTCCCAAACTCCCCTCCCACCCAGGCTGCCTTGTAACGTTGAGCAGAGTTGTCTGTGCTATACAGTAGGTCCCTGTTGGTTATCCATTTTAAATACAGCAGTGTGTACATGTCCATCTCAAAATTCCTAACTATTCCTTCCCCTTCCAGTTCAGATTTAAGTTCAGAACATTTACCAGCTGTATCCTTCTTTAACCTTCCTTACTGTTCTGCTTACGTTGCCTCTAACAGACCCCTGCCATCTGGCCGTAAGGTTTACTCTCCTCCAGATACGAATGCTTGCCCCTGCCTAGTGCAGAAGCAGCAGGAGGCATGAGGTAAGCATATTGCCAAGTCTTCTGCTGGAAGATATCTTTTAGGATGAACATAATCGGGGGGAAATTTTTCTCCTGCTGGGTAAACCTCACCAAATGCTTTCTGAGTCTCATTAGGAGACTTTCTCCTTGACTGTCAGCATGGATTTTCCTTTTCAACTGTTTCAAGTCCACATACATGTAGGCTATCCTAATAATAAACAGCAACAAACTGGGCAACAGAGGAAGTAATGGCAAGCAGGAGGCAGGCATAATCCATCAGCTACTTCTCTGCTCACAGAATCATTGAGAGTTGCCTGCATAAGAAAACGAAGACTTCTTCCCTTCTTTTGTGTGTAGTTGCAGCTTTTTCAGATGGCCAGAGTTGCACAACTTCAGCTCTTGAAGGAGCATTTCCTGAACTTCTCCCTTCTAATAGAGAGGCCCACCCGCTCTTGCCTGATGGGGAAACCTTTGCAGGGTCAGGCACGCAGGCACTCAAGGGACATTTGTTGAGTGAACTAAAGAAATAAATGTAGGTGTTGGATAATGTGATCGGATCAGTCTTCTTTTTTTTTGCTTGCACTGGGTCTTCTTGCTGAGTGGGCTTTTCTCTAGCTGTGATCAGCAGGGGCTGCTCTCCAGTTGTAGAACACGAACTTCTCATTGTGGAGGCTTCTCTTGTTGCTAAGCAAGGCCTCCAGGCACTGGGCCTTCAGTAGTTACGGTATATGGGCTCCATCGTTGTGGCTCACGGGCTCCAGGGTACAGGCTCAACAGTTGTGGCCCATGGGGCTTTGTTGCTCTGCAGCTGGTGTGCTCTTCTGGGACCAGGAATCAAACCCACGTCCCCTGCATTGGCAGGCCGATTCTTAACCACTGGACCACCAGGAAAGTTGTGTGTGTGTGTGTGTGTGTGTGTGTGTGTGTGTGTGAAGCCCCGGGGCCACTCTTTGTATTGTCCAGTTTTATAGTTCTCATTTAGTCAATGACTTGAGTCTATGAGTAGTTTTAGAGGCTCAAAAATCTTTCCAATGTATGCTCTGTCCTTACATGCTATATGCTGACTATAAATAAAGTGCATACAAACAGAGCAGCTCTGTTTCTTGTTTGAAAATAAGCTGCTTTCAAATCTAGGTCTCCCGGGGCATATTAAGCTAAAAAAACAACTGCTAGTTATTTTTCAACTAGCTAGAAAAACCATAAAATATTTCATGCTGTCTGTACCTGTTTCGTTTTTCTGATAAGAGAGAAGAGATAAGACCCAGACATTCTCAGCAGTTTCTAGCCTATGGAAAGGTTTTAGTTCAAAAGGACCTTAACTGTAAGTCCAAAAGGCATTGCAACATATTTCTAATGTTACTCAGATCTTGGGTGTCATGCCCCCTTCATGAACTGAACAACACCTGTTCCTACTTGCCAATGTTGAATTGGGGATTCCTGGGCTCTGTAAGTGTTCCCAGAGCTGGGCCTGGCATGACACACCTGCCCAGATTTATAAGGGAGGACCACAAAGAAACATTTCCTCTCTGAAGGACCTAACTTCCAAGAGATTGAACACATTGTTTTCAGTGTTAAGGAGTCACATCAAAAATAAATAAATTAAAAAAAGGCAGAGTCCTGCTCTCAGTGCACTCTAGGGAGGGCACAGCCGTAACAAGGAGAATAACTGACCTTGGTCTAAGACAGATGGAACCACGAGGACTGAATTCCTTTTTGGTGTCTATCTCTGGATAGCAGCAGACACAGACTCTGCTGTTTACAGCTTGGCCTCTGTGCCCATACGTTTTCCAGCCTTTACCAGATAGCTTTGACTTTTCTTTCTGCTCGGCTAAGGTTTAATCTTAGCTGGCTGTCTGTGTTGAATGCCTTCCAATTGTCCTCTTGCCCATGTGGTCTCCACCCTTCCCCGCCCAGCCTTCCTGCCAGGAGGCTGCCCTGCAAGGACTGTCTTCTCCCTGCTCCCTAGGTCTCTGGCTTCCTAATGGGCTTAGTCCATGGAAAGCCCTGGAAGGAGATGGGCGGTCAGGATCCTGCTTACCCCAGCTCCCTTCCTAGGAGGTCACCGAAGACCTGTGCCTGGGCAGGTGGCCTTCCCTTTCTTTTTGTCTGTGGATCCTGGAAACAGCCCCTTTAGGCCTAGGGTTCACCACGGCCCTTCTTGGAGAACTAGTCCCAGGTTACTCCTCTCCCCCTTGTGGTTTAAATGATTCCGTTAACAAATCCACCTCAATTTTCCATTTTGGAGTGTGCCACTCGTTTCCAGATGGGACCCTGCTTGACTGGGGCAGTCTAAGGGAACCCAGGCTGAGGTGCAGTCCGATTTCTGGGGGCTTTCTGCAACCGCCCTCAGAGAGGGGTGGCCGGCTCGCGGAAGTGGTCTGCCCAAGTGTGGGATAACCCTGGGTAAGCTGCTTTTTCAGTTCCAGCTCTGTTTCCCAATATGTAACAAAAGTGGTGTAGACTACACGATGGCATGGTCTCTTCCGATTCTAACATGAGGTGGCCTGCGTGCTCATATCCGACTTTTTGGGACCCCGTGGACTATAGCCCGCCACGCTCCTCTGTCCGTGGGATTTCCCAGGCAAGAATACTGGAGTGGGTTGCCATTTTCTTCTCTAGGGATCTTCCCCATCCGGGGATGGAACCTGCATCTCCTGCATCTCCCGCATTGGCAGGCATATTCTTTTACCCCCGAGCCTGTGGAAAAAGCAATGGCAACCCACACCAGCACTCTTGCCTGGAAAATCCCCTGGACGGAGGAGCCTGGGAAGCTGCAGTCCACGGGGTCGCTAAGAGTCGGACACGACTGAGCGACTTCACTTTCACTTTTCACTTTCGTGCATTGGAGAAGAAAATGGCAACCCACTCCAGTATTCTTGCCTGGAGAAGCCCAGGGACGGGGGAGCCTGGTGGGCTGCCATCCCTGGGGTTGCACAGAGTCGGACACCACTGAAGCGACTTAGCAGCAGCAGCAGCTATTACCCTGGACTGTGCATTCCCACTTCTGGGTTTTCTAACGGATTGTGCAGGGCGCCGCAAAGTTTTGCCCTAATTTCAGTATCTACCAGCAGCCACGAGGAGGGGGCAGTGGGCTTTCCGCTGCAGTGGAGACTTAAGCGCTGCAGCACACCAGAGTTCAAGGGCACGGCGGCCACAACTCCTGTCGGGGCCAGTACAGGCGGGCGGCCTGCACACACGGAAGGCTCCGCGAGGCGAAGGCCTGGAAGCGCAACCCCGGGAAGAACGCAGATCTGGAGGTCCAGTCCCGCGTTTCACCCCTTCGGACCTTGTTTTCTCGCCAGCAAAGGGAGGACGGTGAGGGGAATCGATGAAAAGGCACGGATCCAGGCAGCCGCCTGAACTCAGGTAGCGACCCCGCCCGCTGCCCGGAATTGCGGGGCGCGGAAGCCGCAGGAGAACGGCTGGAATCCGCGCCGCGTCCGAGTACGGGATGCGCGGCGCCGGGGCAGGGGGCGGGCCCACGGCGATTGGTGGCCAGTCCTCCGCCGCCGGCCAATGGGCGGCAAGGGCGTCCGCGGGGGGCGGGGCAGCAGGCGCATCTTAAGCTCTGTGACGCGTCGCCGCCGCCGCAGCCGATCCTTGGACGTCGCGTGTCCGCTTGCTGGCCTTGGAGGTGCCGCCAGGTATCTGTGCAGGGGGCCGCGGGGCCCGGGCCGGAGCTTGGGAAGGAGCCAGGCGCCCCGGGCTGCGGCGGGGCGGGGCGAGGCGGGCGTGAGCGGCTCGGGTCCCAGGTTGCGGGGAGCGCGCGGAGGGGGCGCGCTGGGCCTCCACCGGGAGGGCAGGCTCCGCCTGCGCAGAGGCTTTGCGCAGCGGGCCCCGGACTCCCGGGGCATCTGGGGCGCGGGGAGGGGTGTGGCCCGGAGAGCCGCAGGCCCGCGCGCAATCCGGGCGGGCAGGGCGCGGCGCATCCCGGCCCGGAGGCAGGAGGACAGAGAGGGAGGCTGTGGATGTGGCACCTCCGCCTGCCAGAGCGGGCGGAGCCGGCGCTCCGCCCCCGCCCTCCCCGGCCTGCAGTCCCCCCCCGCCCGCGCCGGGGCCCCAGGCGCCCCGGGGTCCCTGCGCCTCGGCCCGGAGCCTCTCGGGCGCCTTGGGGGTTTCCGGGAGGAGGCCTTTTAGGGCGCCAGCGCGCGGGGCGGGTCGCATTCTGGCTACGCGGGACTGCTCGGTAAACCCACGGAGTTTTGCCTACAAGAGTGGGGCGCGCCGACTCTGGTTGAGAAGGGGTCCGAGCCCACCCGAGCAGCTCTGGGGGCCCCTGTAGCTACCTGCCCATCTCCTCCCCTCCCATAACCTATCTCCTTTTCTCCTCCAGCCTTTGTTCAAGTAAGTCATCAGGCAGGTAGAGCCTTACCGTAGCGTTCAGGTTAACTACGTGATGTCAAGGGGTTGGGGTCCACCGGACTTTGAGCATGAAGACTTCATCGTTCGGGTTTCTTCGCCAACGGTGCTGAGCATTTAATACATTCTGGTTGAATTGAGTGGGACACCTGTACTCAGCGACCTAGACTCCTCCCTTTGTTACCGTATCTCTTACCTTCTTGAGGTTCAGTTTTCACCTCGGAAAAGGTGATAAATTAAGGGGGGGGAAGGAGAAGTGACTTTGGAATGAAGAGGCTCTAAGAAATTACTTCCTTCTCAATTGTCAGTCTCTTCTTCGGAGTTCTAAGAGTTTCTATAGGGAAGCTAGTTCCCTCCATTGGAACCTGGAACTGTTCTTTAGGCGCGCTCTTCATCTTAATCCACTGGAAACAATGGGCTTCTTTCATTAGAATATCCTGGTTCTGTCTTAAGAAAATCTAGTTCCTGACTGTAACAGCCTGGTGGGAAAGTAAAATCTTTTAGTGAGGTTTAAATAGAAAAGCTTACTGTTTTGGGTTTGCAGTTTTTCATGGTGCTCAAGATTAGTTTTCCATCTGCTTCCCAAAAGACCCAGTATAACTTGGAATGGTAAAAATTCTGAAAAAGACTTTTTTTTCCCCCTCAAAGAGGCTGTATTTTTATTTCCACTCATAGTAACTTGTGGGCATAGTTTACGCCCTTTACTGAGTTCCCAGGGATGGGTGAAATCCACATTTAAAGATACTGGTGAGTGGATTTTGCAGGTGTGGAGGGTGTGACCTAACTGAGCCAGTACATTTTCAGTAGTAACAGCTTAAGGTGTTTGCCAGTGACGCACTTGAGTTGACGCTGAGCCAGATTACGTAAAAAAAAACAAAACAAAACAAAACACAAAACCCTAAACTTTTGTTGGCTGAACTTTCCAAAAAGGGCTGTATTTGTGAATGGTTGCCTAAAGAAAAGTAAATATTTGACAAAAATAGTAAAACCCAAACTCTTCCTCCAGTGGAATATTTTAAGTGGCTTTCTGATGAATTCATGCTGGTTTTTCTTTTAGAAAGATCTTTAAAAATAGTACTTCATGCTGCTGCTAAGTCGCTTCAGTTGTGTCTGACTCTGTGAACCCACAGATGGCAGCCCACCAGGCTCCCCTGTCCCTGGGATTCTCCAGGCAAGAATGCTAGAGTGGGTTGCCATTTCGTTCTCCTAGAACTCTTCAGAATGCAGCCTTTTATGGAATTCTATTTTAGGTATGTTCTAGTGTAGATAGGATGGATTGGATTGGTCTAATAATAGTTTGAAGAAGGACCTTGTTAATTATGTGTTTTACTGAAAATATTCAGTATTAAAATTTTTGTTGTCAATATCTCTTTGTCCTCTTCTCCAGGAGCCTAGGTTAAATGCACAGCCTGGAGTGAGCTGATCTAACGAAGGGAACTCTTGATGAAAAGATTTTTCTTGGTGATGTCATACTAGCCTCCTCTTAGACTCTGCTCCATCCTTTAGGAGTCAGTGATTTAACAATCTGCCTGGAGGGCCTTGCTATTTGTCTGTCTTGATTCCCTATTAAGTCTGTTTAGGAATGACCTCATTCATTTGAGAGATAAGGAATGCCCAAACCTGGGCTAGGTTCTGGGGATGCAGAGTGAATTTTAAGACATCAGTTCAGTTCAGTCGCTCAGTCTAAAAAAAAAAAAAAAGAGATGCACTTATGCTTATAATTCTGCATTTTATTTCAGGAGTCATTGGACCTTCTGAAGACGTCCCTGGATCTCGGGTTAAAAGTCCTTGTTGTAATCTCAGCTGTGGGAGGACAGGCTAATTGGTGAGTCTTGGCACACAAAGTGCTGGATTTTCTTTTAGCACATTCCTGAACATACCGGATTTAACGGCTAGTGCCAAATTGAAAGCAAAGCAAGCCAAGTTCCAAGTATTAGCTTTTGCTAATTGGGCAGCTCCAACTGAATGCCGGAGATTTGCATGGCCTGACTTGTCATTAATAGATTTCTCTTGAAACATGACTTAACTGGTCATTTTTAAAAAGCATAGGCATATTAAGTATGCCTAGTGTTGGCAACTTTCCATTAATCTTGAAACGTATCTTTAAAAAGCATGCCCCCCTTCCCTGCCATGATTGCTCCGGATTGTCCCCGGTTTCCTTGTTATTATTCTTAGTGACTTCTGCAGCTCAGTGTGTGTGTCGCGGCTTGTCATGACTGTTAACGATACAGTTGGCTACAAAGCCAGCTGCCGCGCTGGTGGGGGCTGGTTTTAGGGCTGGTGCCGGTGGGGTGAGAGCAGCGATGACATTGGAATATATAAATAGATGGTCAGTAAATGTCAGTTTGCTCATGATAATTAGGATTTATTACTCAACTTCTCAGCTTGTAGTTTGAGGCGCTTTAGCTCCTCGTTGCCTTTTTCTCCTTCAGACGGTTGCTTTTGTGGTGAAACTTTTTTTGAGGAGGATTAATTTCACAGAAGCTATCATCCTAGCAGAGTAGACGGTTTCTTTTGGGATCTGTAACCTTTCCTCTCATACATTGTTTTGTTGTGTTTTTGGTCTGTTCCTCTTAATGTAAAAGCTCTTCAAAGGCTATTTGTTAGAAATTGCAAAACTTTTTCCTCCATCTTTGTACTTATTTTAACCCAGAGACGTTTTAGATAATTGTGGCTAAATAATAGATTTTACCTCTTCTTTTGGTCACGCCATAAAGCGTGCGGAATCAGACCCATGCCCCCTGAATCCCTGTTTTTAACCACCAGACCACCTGGGAAGAGCCGCAGATTGTACCTTTTGTAGTTTCTATCTTTCCTGCATTAAACTTAGAAAGCCCTTCCCTTCCCCTAAGGAATCACTTTTACTTTAGGATGGTCTCTGCTCCCTTTGTGGAAACCAGATTCTTCCCTAATTTCCTCACTCCTTGCGGTATACAATTTTTACATGTTGCTTTCTATTTGCAGTTAAGACCTCCGTTCTCTCTTATTTTCCTGATTCTTTGGCGAGCGCTCCAAGTATATAGTTGATGAGTAGACATCCACCTACCCTGTGAAGGGTCTTACTCTTTATGCCTTCTGTTTTCTTCGGACAGGTCGGTGATATTCGCCGTTGGAGGACATCATGCTTTCCCAGCTAGCGCGTTTGCAGACTGTTGCTGGCCTTGGTCGTGGAGTTCATTCTTCAGTGGCTTCTGCTATATCTGTCGCAACTAAAAAAACCGTTCAAGGCCCTCCGTCCTCTGATTACATTTTTGAACGGGAATCTAAATATGGTGCCCACAACTACCATCCTTTACCTGTAGCCCTGGAGAGAGGGAAGGGTATGTTTTCACCCTTTCCACCACCCCCAATTATTTGCTTTACCTTTTTGTAAAACTTGCTATTATATCTTCTCACTGTACATTTTCCCAGAGGCATTTAATTTCTGTACTGCCGGCATGATTAATTCAACATCTGTTGAGTCTCTGGTGCTTGCTGTGTTAGGTGCTGTGCAGGAGGGAATATATAATACACGAGTAAAGTACTACAATATTGTTGTCACTTTTTTCCCCTTTAACTTTTATTTTGGTGTAAAAAGCTGCCACAGTAGCACTAGAATTTCTCTTTTGTTTCTCTTCACTCAGATTTCCCAAGTCTTTTTTTTTTTTTATGGCACTTGCATAATCATCTTTGTCCAGAAACACACATACATTTTTTTTCCTTGAACCGTTTGAGAGGAAGTTGCAGAGATGCTTCTTTACCCCCAAATATTTGTGCTTGTTCTGAAACACAAAGACTGTCTTACATAACAAAGTGTAATTATCAAAATCAGGAAATTCACATTGGCACAGCACTGCTCTCTAATCTACAGGCCTGATTCAGATCTCGCTTGTCCTGTGCAGCAAAAGAAAACGTCAGACCATTTGGTTTTCTAGTCTAATCCAGAATAATTCCTCAGTATTTAGCTTCTTGACCTTGATATTTTTGCAGAGTACAGGCCAAAAATTTTTAGCATGAACAAACATTTGGGGATGACTGGTAAGGTGTAAAAAATTTTACTCCCACTTTTAGCATCCGTTAATGATTCTTGTCTGAATAAATGATTACTGATTGTTGCCAAATGGTGATTTAATCCATGTTTTGAAATAACAGCCATCACCAAATCGAGCCAAAGTTTTTGACATAGCTCTGGGCCAGAAGCTAATACAGCCATTTGCCTATGTTTTTTTGATTTGGGACCAGTACTGTAATAAATAAAGCTCCTTCTGAACAGATGAAAATCTAGGTTTATATTTTACCAATTTGTAAACCTACAGTAGCAGAGCATGCACTCTAGAATCTGACTGGGTTCAAGTCCTGGTTGCATGCATGCCAGCTTGGGCTAGTTATAATCTAAGCATCTACTTCTTACCTCTGCAGTGTAAGGACGGTGCTCATAGAGGGTTTTTGATGAGATAAAGGGCAAAAGCACCTTTAAGTATGTTAAGTACATGGCAGAAATTAGGTGAGCCCCTAATACATTTTAATATCTATGGTCAGCTTAAAAAAATTGTTATAAAATGTACATAGCATAAAATTTACTGTTTTAACCAGTGTTTAACTCAGTGGCATTGAGTACATTCATAATGTTGTCCAGCTGCCACCACTGCCTCGTTCTAGAATGTTTTTCATTATCCCCAGAGGAAACCCCACACTCATTAAACAGTCCCTCCCACTTGCTTCCTCCCCTAGTGACTGGCTACTCATCTGCTTTTTGTTGCTACAGACTTGCCTGTTCTAGATGTTTCACGTCAATGGCGACAGACAATATGTGACCTATTTCACTTCGCCCCATGCCTTAGCGTGAGTTAGTATGCATCGCTGTTTATGTTTGAATTAAGTGCTCCATTTTACGGAGATACCACGTGTTTGTCCGTTCAGCAGCTGATGGACATTGGGGTTATTCCCACCTTTTGGCCATTCCAGATGACACATTTCCGTTTGAGCAGCTGTCTTCCACTTCCAGGCGCTGGGTTGCGGGGTCATACAGCATTTATGTTTCACCTTAACTTGTGAGGAACTCCCGAGCTGTTCTCAACAGCTCTCGCACCACTTTACATTCCAGCTAGTTAGATACACACGAGTTTCAGTTTCTCCACATCCTCGCCAGTTCTCGTTTTCCTTTTTAAGAAGTGCTAGCCATCCCAGGGGTAGTAAGTACTACCATGTTTGCTAATGATAGCATCTTTTCATGTGCTTGTTGGTCATTTGTACATCTTGTTTGGAGAAATGTCCATTCAAGTTCTTTGCCTTCTTCTTTTTTTTTTTGGCTGTGCTATGCAGCTTGTGGGATCATAGTTCCTCAACCAGGGATTGAACCTGGGTCTCTTGGCAGTGAAAGTGTGGAGTCTTAACCACGGGACTGCCAGGCAGTTCCATTTGCCATGTTTTAATTGGCTTGTATACCTTGTTGAGTTGTAGGAATTCTGGATAGGAGATCCTTCCTAAATAGATGTGTGATTTGGAAGTATTTGTTTTCGTTTTGTTGGTTTTTACAGTCAATTAATCACAATTTTTATGTTTTGTGTAACTTCTTCCTTTAAATTCCAACTTTAGGAGTTTTCTGGTGGCCTAGTGATTAGGATTTTGGGCTTCACTGACGTGACCTGGGTTTAATCCCTGGTCAGGGAACTGAGAATGCCACAAGCCTCGTAGCACGGCAAAGAAAAAAAAAGGAAGAAAAAAAAAATCCAGCCTTAAATGATAAACAGGTTTCCAGGAATAAAGGTTTTACTCTAGAGTTTATAAAATCTTTTCATGTTACTGCTGTTTTTATTAAATGTGTAATTTGGTTCTGGACAGATAAAATATAATTCCGTATAAACCAAAGTTTATTATGCTTGAGTAAAAATATACCGTAACCACAATTCTCTGTTAACTAGAGGTCCATACATAGGCATTCAGAGGGCTGGCTAGCAGTCTTAGTCTTTGAAGGTTATATAATTGAGTGATTTTTCTAAAATGATTTTCCTTACGTTTAGGCATTTACGTATGGGATGTTGAAGGCAGGAAATATTTTGACTTTCTGAGTGCTTACAGTGCTGTCAACCAGGGGCATTGTCATCCAAAGATTGTGGATGCTTTGAAAAGTCAAGTGGACAAGCTGACCTTAACATCTAGGGCTTTCTACAATAACGTGCTTGGTGAATATGAAGAGTATGTCACTAAACTTTTCAACTACCACAAAGTCCTTCCTATGAATACAGGTAAAGCATTTCCTTTTTTTTTTTTTAGGTTAAAATAGCCAAGAAAATCTTCTTGTTTTCTGGTAATTTAAAACATTTTTTAAAACTGATATTTTAAAATGTTCTCTCGGGTAGGAGTGGAGGCTGGAGAGACTGCTTGCAAGCTTGCTCGTAAATGGGGGTATACTGTCAAGGGGATCCCGAAATACAAAGCAAAGATCGTTTTTGCAGGTATGTACAATTCAGCGTTAACTGCTGTGATTGAAACATTAAATTGTTAGTTACTGTTTTAACTTATGATGAGATATTGCAAATGTATTTGTCTCATATATGTTATATGGAGGCTTCCCAGGTGGTACTAGTGGTAAAGAACCCGCCTGCTAATGCAAGAGGCCTAAGAGACGCAGTTTCCCTTGCTGGGTTGGGAAGATCCGCTGGAGAAGGAAGTGGCACAGACCCAGGAGCCTGGTGGGCTACAGTCCATAGCGTCTCACAGAGTCGGATGTGACTGAAGTGACTTAGCCATGCATGATACATTGAATGTTGCATAAGAATTGAGAGATTTCCTTTTCTTGGGTTCATTTCCAAGTATTTCTTGGATGCACCTATAACTCCCTCCCCCTCCCTCCCTAGAGTGAGTGACCATGTGATTTATTTCCCATCTGCTTATCTGATTTTTTTCGTAGCAGTTTTCTGGTTAATGAGACAGTTTTGCTGATGCAAGCATCGTACAAAAATGTTGCAGCAGTTTTGTGAGGTCGTTGAGGTTGGGTTATGTTCATGTAGGGTCACGTCCTACGTATGATACGACATTTGAACCTTAGTGTATCTCAAACACTATGAGATGTCATTGTGCCATGTTGTTAAAAGCTGTTGGACAAGCAGGGTTGGCATTGCCCCTGATACATTTCTGCGAATGGTTAAGAGGAATGACTCATATACTGAGTAGGGAGACCAACAGTTAATTTAGATGATTGATTTAGTCTGACTTTGGGATAGGTCCTGACTTTTTCTTTTCTAAAACTTTGATTTTAATTTTTAAAAACATATATGGAGAAATTTGTTGCTGCACACGGTTGAGATTCTTTTCTTGTGATGGTTGAAATCATGAAATACTTTGCCTCGTGGACACACGTAGCTAAATTATAAGCCCCAGAATGCAGTAGAATCTAGAGTTCATCTGATGCCAAAGTTGGTGTCTGGGGAGGGGACGGTGACCAGTTCCTGTTTCCAAAGAAGAACGTCTCTGCCCAGCTCTCTCATCTGCCATTCTGGAATCTCATGCCTTTAGTTGTAAGGCAACATAACTGTCTCTTGCAAACAAAAATGGCCTTTCTGGTGACTTTCCTCCTTACAGACCGAGTCCAGTCTCTCTCATATTAGCACAGGGCGCAAAGATGTTTCTCCCAGGCATTGAGAGAAGTCAGGAGGAAGAGACAGAGGGCTGGGCTACCCCTTGTTCAGCAGGGTAAGCTGTGGGGCGTGAACCTGCTGAGGCCGGTGGCCGAGAGCAAGTAGGCTATTGGTACACTTTGTCTCAAGCCTGGGCAGCGTTGATAATGCTGTTGCTTGTGGACAAGTCGAGTAGGGATTACTCATAGCTGAGAGAGGCTCTGCAGGGGTGGTATTGAAGGATGCTATGAAGCCAACTTGGAATAATTCAAGATGTGTATAAGAGACAGATTTTAACCCAGAGACGTTTTAGATAATTGTGGCTAAATAATAGATTTTACCTCTTCTTTTGGTCACGCCATAAAGCGTGCGGAATCAGACCCATGCCCCCTGAATCCCTGTTTTTAACCACCAGACCACCTGGGAAGAGCCGCAGATTGTACCTTTTGTAGTTTCTATCTTTCCTGCATTAAACTTAGAAAGCCCTTCCCTTCCCCTAAGGAATCACTTTTACTTTAGGATGGTCTCTGCTCCCTTTGTGGAAACCAGATTCTTCCCTAATTTCCTCACTCCTTGCGGGAGGACCAAGCTGATATGCAAAGTCGCTCTGTCCCTGCCCCCATGATCTCTAGCCTCCCGCCCTCCCCGCCCCCACCCCAGGGCAGCCAGCATCTCTGATTTGGTTTCTGCCTTTGGGCTCTCGTCTCACACCCCCGCATAAATACCTTTCGCATGGTGGCTCATCTCTTTCTGTGCCTGTGCTGTTCAGCCTTGCCTGACTGCCCCGAGCTTGTCAGGTGGTGCTGAAGGGTGTTTGGGGAAAAGTAAACGCCTCTACTTTGCTTGGCTCTTCCCTGTTCTCTTGGACTTCTAGCCTCGAGCACTTTGTGCTTGTGTGCGTCCTTCGGAGTTTATTTGCTTGTGTATCCACTTGTTTGCCATGTTGCCCTTCAAGTTCCCCAGAGGCAGGAGTCAGGTGTTTGTTCTCTCTTTTTTTGTTTTTGGTTTTTTCATTTTATTTTTTCAATTAAAATTTTTTAATACAATTTTTACATGTTGCTTTCTATTTGCAGTTAAGACCTCCGTTCTCTCTTATTTTCCTGATTCTTTGGCGAGCGCTCCAAGTATATAGTTGATGAGTAGACATCCACCTACCCTGTGAAGGGTCTTACTCTTTATGCCTTCTGTTTTCTTCGGACAGGTCGGTGATATTCGCCGTTGGAGGACATCATGCTTTCCCAGCTAGCGCGTTTGCAGACTGTTGCTGGCCTTGGTCGTGGAGTTCATTCTTCAGTGGCTTCTGCTATATCTGTCGCAACTAAAAAAACCGTTCAAGGCCCTCCGTCCTCTGATTACATTTTTGAACGGGAATCTAAATATGGTGCCCACAACTACCATCCTTTACCTGTAGCCCTGGAGAGAGGGAAGGGTATGTTTTCACCCTTTCCACCACCCCCAATTATTTGCTTTACCTTTTTGTAAAACTTGCTATTATATCTTCTCACTGTACATTTTCCCAGAGGCATTTAATTTCTGTACTGCCGGCATGATTAATTCAACATCTGTTGAGTCTCTGGTGCTTGCTGTGTTAGGTGCTGTGCAGGAGGGAATATATAATACACGAGTAAAGTACTACAATATTGTTGTCACTTTTTTCCCCTTTAACTTTTATTTTGGTGTAAAAAGCTGCCACAGTAGCACTAGAATTTCTCTTTTGTTTCTCTTCACTCAGATTTCCCAAGTTTTTTTTTTTTTTTTTTATGGCACTTGCATAATCATCTTTGTCCAGAAACACACATACATTTTTTTTCCTTGAACCGTTTGAGAGGAAGTTGCAGAGATGCTTCTTTACCCCCAAATATTTGTGCTTGTTCTGAAACACAAAGACTGTCTTACATAACAAAGTGTAATTATCAAAATCAGGAAATTCACATTGGCACAGCACTGCTCTCTAATCTACAGGCCTGATTCAGATCTCGCTTGTCCTGTGCAGCAAAAGAAAACGTCAGACCATTTGGTTTTCTAGTCTAATCCAGAATAATTCCTCAGTATTTAGCTTCTTGACCTTGATATTTTTGCAGAGTACAGGCCAAAAATTTTTAGCATGAACAAACATTTGGGGATGACTGGTAAGGTGTAAAAAATTTTACTCCCACTTTTAGCATCCGTTAATGATTCTTGTCTGAATAAATGATTACTGATTGTTGCCAAATGGTGATTTAATCCGTGTTTTGAAATAACAGCCATCACCAAATCGAGCCAAAGTTTTTGACATAGCTCTGGGCCAGAAGCTAATACAGCCATTTGCCTATGTTTTTTTGATTTGGGACCAGTACTGTAATAAATAAAGCTCCTTCTGAACAGATGAAAATCTAGGTTTATATTTTACCAATTTGTAAACCTACAGTAGCAGAGCATGCACTCTAGAATCTGACTGGGTTCAAGTCCTGGTTGCATGCATGCCAGCTTGGGCTAGTTATAATCTAAGCATCTACTTCTTACCTCTGCAGTGTAAGGACGGTGCTCATAGAGGGTTTTTGATGAGATAAAGGGCAAAAGCACCTTTAAGTATGTTAAGTACATGGCAGAAATTAGGTGAGCCCCTAATACATTTTAATATCTATGGTCAGCTTAAAAAAATTGTTATAAAATGTACATAGCATAAAATTTACTGTTTTAACCAGTGTTTAACTCAGTGGCATTGAGTACATTCATAATGTTGTCCAGCTGCCACCACTGCCTCGTTCTAGAATGTTTTTCATTATCCCCAGAGGAAACCCCACACTCATTAAACAGTCCCTCCCACTTGCTTCCTCCCCTAGTGACTGGCTACTCATCTGCTTTTTGTTGCTACAGACTTGCCTGTTCTAGATGTTTCACGTAAATGGCGACAGACAATATGTGACCTATTTCACTTCGCCCCATGCCTTAGCGTGAGTTAGTATGCATCGCTGTTTATGTTTGAATTAAGTGCTCCATTTTACGGAGATACCACGTGTTTGTCCGTTCAGCAGCTGATGGACATTGGGGTTATTCCCACCTTTTGGCCATTCCAGATGACACATTTCCGTTTGAGCAGCTGTCTTCCACTTCCAGGCGCTGGGTTGCGGGGTCATACAGCATTTATGTTTCACCTTAACTTGTGAGGAACTCCCGAGCTGTTTTCAACAGCTCTCGCACCACTTTACATTCCAGCTAGTTAGATACACACGAGTTTCAGTTTCTCCACATCCTCGCCAGTTCTCGTTTTCCTTTTTAAGAAGTGCTAGCCATCCCAGGGGTAGTAAGTACTACCATGTTTGCTAATGATAGCATCTTTTCATGTGCTTGTTGGTCATTTGTACATCTTGTTTGGAGAAATGTCCATTCAAGTTCTTTGCCTTCTTCTTTTTTTTTTTGGCTGTGCTATGCAGCTTGTGGGATCATAGTTCCTCAACCAGGGATTGAACCTGGGTCTCTTGGCAGTGAAAGTGTGGAGTCTTAACCACGGGACTGCCAGGCAGTTCCATTTGCCATGTTTTAATTGGCTTGTATACCTTGTTGAGTTGTAGGAATTCTGGATAGGAGATCCTTCCTAAATAGATGTGTGATTTGGAAGTATTTGTTTTCGTTTTGTTGGTTTTTACAGTCAATTAATCACAATTTTTATGTTTTGTGTAACTTCTTCCTTTAAATTCCAACTTTTGGAGTTTTCTGGTGGCCTAGTGATTAGGATTTTGGGCTTCACTGACGTGACCTGGGTTTAATCCCTGGTCAGGGAACTGAGAATGCCACAAGCCTCGTAGCACGGCAAAGAAAAAAAAAGGAAGAAAAAAAAAATCCAGCCTTAAATGATAAACAGGTTTCCAGGAATAAAGGTTTTACTCTAGAGTTTATAAAATCTTTTCATGTTACTGCTGTTTTTATTAAATGTGTAATTTGGTTCTGGACAGATAAAATATAATTCCGTATAAACCAAAGTTTATTATGCTTGAGTAAAAATATACCGTAACCACAATTCTCTGTTAACTAGAGGTCCATACATAGGCATTCAGAGGGCTGGCTAGCAGTCTTAGTCTTTGAAGGTTATATAATTGAGTGATTTTTCTAAAATTATTTTCCTTACGTTTAGGCATTTACGTATGGGATGTTGAAGGCAGGAAATATTTTGACTTTCTGAGTGCTTACAGTGCTGTCAACCAGGGGCATTGTCATCCAAAGATTGTGGATGCTTTGAAAAGTCAAGTGGACAAGCTGACCTTAACATCTAGGGCTTTCTACAATAACGTGCTTGGTGAATATGAAGAGTATGTCACTAAACTTTTCAACTACCACAAAGTCCTTCCTATGAATACAGGTAAAGCATTTCCTTTTTTTTTTTTTTTAGGTTAAAATAGCCAAGAAAATCTTGTTTTCTGGTAATTTAAAACATTTTTTAAAACTGATATTTTAAAATGTTCTCTCGGGTAGGAGTGGAGGCTGGAGAGACTGCTTGCAAGCTTGCTCGTAAATGGGGGTATACTGTCAAGGGGATCCCGAAATACAAAGCAAAGATCGTTTTTGCAGGTATGTACAATTCAGTGTTAACTGCTGTGATTGAAACATTAAATTGTTAGTTACTGTTTTAACTTATGATGAGATATTGCAAATGTATTTGTCTCATATATGTTATATGGAGGCTTCCCAGGTGGTACTAGTGGTAAAGAACCCGCCTGCTAATGCAAGAGGCCTAAGAGACGCAGTTTCCCTTGCTGGGTTGGGAAGATCCGCTGGAGAAGGAAGTGGCACAGACCCAGGAGCCTGGTGGGCTACAGTCCATAGCGTCTCACAGAGTCGGACGTGACTGAAGTGACTTAGCCATGCATGATACATTGAATGTTGCATAAGAATTGAGAGATTTCCTTTTCTTGGGTTCATTTCCAAGTATTTCTTGGATGCAC
The DNA here is from genome assembly GCA_006410675.1 of Oreotragus oreotragus. NCBI lineage: Eukaryota > Metazoa > Chordata > Mammalia > Artiodactyla > Bovidae > Oreotragus > Oreotragus oreotragus. The sequence continues at coordinate 472,489 of SJYX01009880.1, forward strand.
CTATAACTCCCTACCCCTCCCTCCCTAGAGTGAGTGACCATGTGATTTATTTCCCATCTGCTTATCTGATTTTTTTCGTAGCAGTTTTCTGGTTAATGAGACAGTTTTGCTGATGCAAGCATCGTACAAAAATGTTGCAGCAGTTTTGTGAGGTCATTGAGGTTGGGTTATGTTCATGTAGGGTCACGTCCTACGTATGATACGACGTTTGAACCTTAGTGTATCTCAAACACTATGAGATGTCATTGTGCCATGTTGTTAAAAGCTGTTGGACAAGCAGGGTTGGCATTGCCCCTGATACATTTCTGCGAATGGTTAAGAGGAATGACTCATATACTGAGTAGGGAGACCAACAGTTAATTTAGATGATTGATTTAGTCTGACTTTGGGATAGGTCCTGACTTTTTCTTTTCTAAAACTTTGATTTTAATTTTTAAAAACATATATGGAGAAATTTGTTGCTGCACACGGTTGAGATTCTTTTCTTGTGATGGTTGAAATCATGAAATACTTTGCCTCGTGGACACACGTAGCTCAATTATAAGCCCCAGAATGCAGTAGAATCTAGAGTTCATCTGATGCCAAAGTTGGTGTCTGGGGAGGGGACGGTGACCAGTTCCTGTTTCCAAAGAAGAACGTCTCTGCCCAGCTCTCTCATCTGCCATTCTGGAATCTCATGCCTTTAGTTGTAAGGCAACATAACTGTCTCTTGCAAACAAAAATGGCCTTTCTGGTGACTTTCCTCCTTACAGACCGAGTCCAGTCTCTCTCATATTAGCACAGGGCGCAAAGATGTTTCTCCCGGGCATTGAGAGAAGTCAGGAGGAAGAGACAGAGGGCTGGGCTACCCCTTGTTCAGCAGGGTAAGCTGTGGGGCGTGAACCTGCTGAGGCCGGTGGCCGAGAGCAAGTAGGCTGTTGGCACACTTTGTCTCAAGCCTGGGCAGCATTGATAATGCTGTTGCTTGTGGACAAGTCGAGTAGGGATTACTCATAGCTGAGAGAGGCTCTGCAGGGGTGGTATTGAAGGATGCTATGAAGCCAACTTGGAATAATTCAGTTCAGTTCAGTTGCTTAGTCATGTCTGACTCTTTGCAACCCCATGGACTGCAGCATGCCAGGCCTCCCTGTCCATCATCAACTCCCAGAGTTACTCAAACTCATGTCCATTGAATCGGTGATGCCATCCAACTATCTCATCCTCTGTCGTCCCCTTCTCCTGCCCTCAGTCTTTCCCAGCATCAGGGTTTTTTCAAATGTGTCAGTTCTTTGCATCAGGTGGCCAAAGTTTTGGAGTTTCAGGTTCAGCATCAGTCCTTCCAATGAACACCCAGGACTGATTTCCTTTAGGATGGACAGGTTGCATCTCCTTGCAGTCCAAGGGACTCTCAAGAGTCTTCTCCAACACCACAGTTCAAAAGTATAATTCAGCACTGGGTTAACTGAGTTGCTGCTGGCAGAGGGGGTGAGAAGATATTTTTTTAAAAAGTGGGAGAATCTCCAAGCCTTTCTTACTCTAGTTTGTTTCTCTTCTTCCTTGAATTTAACCACATTGAAGTTACCCTGTACATTTGCTTCACTGGTTTCTGTCGTGGTGTGTCTTCCCTCATAGCATAGAAGCTCCTTGGGGGCAGGGAGCTTGCCAGCCATCATTCTATCCCCAACACCTAGAGCAGTGCCTGACATTATTAATCAGTCTTCAGATTACTAATGAAACAAATTAATGGGTAAAAATTGCTCCTGAATAAAGGTCAATGTCTGTCTTCTAGCGCATAATAGCTTATAGTACTATGAAGGTACATTGAAAGCTTTCAGAGGATGTTTTATCCAAATGAAATGTAAAACTATTCTGTAGAATAGTTAGCCTGTACTGTTGGATTTTTAAAAGAAGTACAGATTCTCTATGAAGGATAGTCATTTTTTTTGTGTCACTATCATAAATGTGTCTAGAAAAACTGTCTCTAGAAAAACACGTATTGAATGCTTCAGTTTTTAGGGTTTGGGATTATTGAAAGAAAAGGCAACTGTCTCTCCTCAGGGGCTGTGCTGTGTATTACAGTTGGGAGACTCAGTAGAGCCGTCCAGGAACTAAGACCCCACAAGTACTGCACTGTGGCCAGGAAAACAAAAAGCTTTCTGGAGTATTTTTGGGAAACTGTGAAATTAATTTGGGGGGTTTGTTTGAAAAAAATGACTGTTTATTTCTTCTTTCTAGCTGGAAACTTCTGGGGTAGAACATTGTCTGCTATCTCCAGTTCCACTGACCCAACCAGTTATGATGGTTTTGGACCATTTATGCCGGGTTTTGAAATCATTCCGTATAATGATCTGCCTGCCCTTGAGGTACTTCACCTAGTATCACAGTACTTTAGCTTATAGTACATAGAACCTGCATTTGTTCGATGTATGAATTGAAAATAGACATCTGATTGTACTGAGAGTCATACATCTCATAACTTATGTTTAAGTCAGGCCGGGATTCACAGTTTTCTGTAATGATCAGTTAGTTTCTAACGTGTGGAAACCAGGTTCTATGGCCTAATCCTAACTGCCAACTAACCATTAGATTTGTCTTCTACATAAATATTAAGTTGAGTATTATCTGTTAATTACTTTAATAGACAAAACCAGTCAGTTTGCAGCCAGTTTTTTGAAATTATGAAGTGGTAAGACTTCTAAAATAAAAAGATGCACTTTTAATGTATCTATTTAATGGCATTTTAAAAGGCCATTTTCACTAGTTTTTATTTGTAGTACATTTGAGTATTAGAAAATACAGGATGGAGTAGCTTAAAGCTGAAGTATTTGGAGCTTTTTGATTGTAATTGATTGTCAGAAAAGTTGTGCTTGAAAGTCAGAATATAAGTTAGTGTGAAAACTTAATTTGCACACACTCTACGGGAAAACATGTGCATTGTGTGACTTCAGATTTCCAAATAGATTTGAAAGGAAGTTACTAAGAACATACTCATGCTGTTTCTGTAGCGTGCGCTTCAGGACCCAAACGTTGCTGCGTTCATGGTGGAACCAATCCAGGGTGAAGCGGGCGTTGTTGTTCCAGATCCAGGCTACCTCGTGGGCGTCCGCGAGCTCTGCACCCAGCACCAGGTCAAAGCCACCCACTTGCCTGCCTCACTTAGGGTTTGGCCGATAGGATAAGCTCAAAGATTGCATCACCTTTCCACTAGAAGAAGGCTTCATTCTAAGAGCCTCCGAACTTTCTAGGGCTGATAGAACTTTCCAGCAGCAGGCTGCAGAGAAGCTGACTTGACTGGCTGGGCCCTGGTGGACCCTCAGCCCGGCTCCTTCCTCTCTGCCCCAGCAGCCTGTGCTTGGATTCTTCTCAAAGCCTTTGTCGTATCCCTTTGCTCCAGAATTTAAGCTCTCTACCACTCTTCTTCCACCAAACTAGTAAATATTAATAAGAAGTACATATTAACAAATGGTTGTGAAATAAACCTAGAAATCTGTTCCCAGAGAGCAGTTCTATTCAGAAACCCCCCCACAAAACCCTCACTCTGCATGCCTGCCCTTCCACTGTGTAGAACAGTGCAGAGTGGGCCTGTGGGGACAGGGTGGCCTGACAGGAAATAATTGTGTGTCCTGCACTGTTGAAGTCATGTGGGTAATTAAAATGTTTTCACAAATCTGAGGGGATGTCAGAAGGACAGATTTGTGCAGGAAAGAGTAAAGATAAGTATTTCGCTATGGAAATAATTGATTATTTTAATATGCTATTTTCATTTATGTTATTTTGTTGTTTTCCAATAGGTTCTGTTTATTGCTGATGAAATACAGACAGGCTTAGCCAGAACTGGGAAATGGCTGGCTATCGACCACGAAAATGTCCGACCTGATATTGTCCTTCTAGGGAAGGCACTTTCTGGTGGTTTATACCCTGTAAGTTGAATGCTCAACCACTCTTTGTATTTTCCCTATTCTCATGAATCCCTGAGATATTTTTACATTACTGACTGTGCCTTTCTGAGGGTTTGGTTTTACTTAGTGTGGTTTATATACATAGGTCACCTAGAATACGTGTGATTAAAAACATTTCAGAGTTCCATGGTTAACCCCACTTAGTTTAACTGAAGAATTGAGTGTACCTTGGGTTTGCTCCACTGCGTTTATTTCGGATGGAAACATTTTATCTCCAAAGTACTCCTGTAGACGTCTATGCTTTTTTCCCATAGTTTAGAAACATACTAATTATTTAAAACCATTGACTGATTAATGCAGAGATTGGAAAAAATTAACGTTTAATTGTTAATCCTTTTCTCGGGTTTGCTGTTCAGAGCCAGCAATTGGTATGGATTAAAGGGCTCTGAATGTGTAATGCAGAACATTGTTTTCTAAACAATTAAAGCATTTCACCCTGAGAGTGGAAAGAATTCTAAGTTATATCATTGCAGAAATAGCTTTCTTTTAGTTCCAGAATATTACTCAGTGCCACTGAAATGTGCCCAGCATGCTTGGAACGTTAGGGCATTCCTCATTCTGTCACTGGTAGTTAAGGAGGCTGACGTGTGGCTCTTGTTGGCTGAAGCTTAATATCTGCTTCATAAATCTGTTTCTGTAAGAACAAGAGTGGCTCATCTGAGGAGAGACTTGTCCTTAATTCCCTTTCGTCTTTCAGGTGTCCGCAGTGCTGTGTGATGATGAGATAATGCTGACCATTAAGCCAGGGGAACATGGTTCTACGTACGGAGGCAATCCGCTGGGCTGCCGGGTGGCCATCGCAGCCCTGGAGGTAAAACCCGATGGCAGCTCTCAGGAGAGCCAGCCAGGCCATCCCAAGGGAAATCAGTCCTGAATACTCATTGGAAGGACTGCTGTTGAAGCTGAAACCTGATGTGAAGAACCGACTCATTGGAAAAGACCCTGATGCTGGGAAAGATTGACGGCGGGAGGAAAAGGGGACAACAGGGAATAGAGGGTTGGATGGCATCACCGACTCAATGGACATGAGTTCGAGTGAACTCCGAGAGTTGGTGATGGACAGGGAGGCATGCTGCAGTCCATGGGGTCACAAAGAGTCAGACATGACTGAGCGACTGAACTGAACAATATGGTAGCCAGTATCCTGGAGGTGGTGCTGAAGTGACTTTTAAGTCTAGGCTCATTGGTGTAATAAGAAATGTTACAAGATTGCAGTGTATTACAGAACATGAAGTATAGAGAAGGATTGCGTGGGCTTCCCAAGTTTGCAGTCTCCCGGGGCTTTGGGCCTGCAGGTCCTGGCCTGTCCACCTAGAACTCTCCCTCTGTGGCCAGGCTGGCCTGTGAAGCCTCTGGCTTAGCCCATGTGGTTTCTTATTACTCTCATTAAAGTGGGGATTGAACACTTTCAGACTTACTCAGGTGCCTACAAAAGGCATAAAATTATTATGTAATCTCTGAGGATGGACTTTTTAGGAGGAAAAAGAAGCCAAAGGAAGTTAAAAAATGTGTTCAGCCCATTGATTTATTTACCTAAGAAAATTTATCAGTTGCATTAAACAAATTTAGTCCTCATTTTGCCACAGAACCAGATTAATGATGGGTTTTTGAATAAAGCAAGGCTCTGAGTGAGTGAGTGTCTGTTACGTGATGAGAAATCAAACTGGTATAGACTTTGAAAAACAGAAGTGAAAGTTAAGTTACTCTGGTCTTGATCTGATCCTCCTCTTCCTTTGCTTGTAGTTCACATTCCCCTTCAAAGAGCAACATTAAAAAACAGACAGTCTTTAATATAGGTGTAATTTCTCTTGAAACATAGGTTTTGGAAGAGGAAAACCTTGCTGAAAATGCAGAGAAAATGGGTATCATCTTGAGAAATGAACTCATGAAGCTGCCTTCTGATGTTGTAACGACTGTAAGAGGAAAAGGATTACTAAATGCTATTGTTATTAGAGAAACCAAAGGTATGGAGACAAAATATTTTACAAGGTACTGTTCTTATAGGAAAAGCTCAAAATGCACATGGTATTTTTTCCTCTGTTTGAGACTATTGACTGGCCTTCTATTGGCCAAGTTGTTGGCTCTGCCTAATACTCTTCCTGGGCTTTCTAAGTAGCGCTAGTGGTAAAGAACCTGCCTGCCAATGCAGGAGACACAGGAGACACGGACTCGACCCTGGGTCGGGAAGATCCCCTGGAGGAGGGCTTGGCAACCCACTCCAGTGTTCTTGCCTGGAGAATCCCGTGGACAGAGGAGCCTGGCGGGCTCAGTCCATGGTGTTGCAAAGAGTCGGCACACGACTGAGGCAACTGAGCACATACACGTGCAGTACTCTTATTACCTGATTCATATTAATGGTCCTAGAAATATAGCTGTTTCCTACAAGAAGGCACATTTGACTAATTTCATCTATGTATTCCTTCAAGTCATTTGTTATTCCGCCCTAGGTTATTTATACAGTACTTGGAGAGTTGAGTTTGTTTTCTGTTAGGAAGACAGCACAGAGCACTTGGCAGTTTCCTCTCTGCTCTCCTTTCCTGCCTCGGTTTTGCAGATCAGTAGAGATAAGTAGGAGCAGCAGTAATAACAGGAGTGATAACGGTGATGCTGGTAATAAAAATGACCCCAGCTGCTCTTAACTGAGCATTTGGTGTTTAACACATCATTTGTAACCCATAAGAGTTCCTGGCTGCCATAACCCTTCCTTTTCAAAGCAATGGTTTTAACCTTGACTGCGTTTTAGAATCACCTGGGGAGCTTTTTAACAAATTAATCCAAGCCTAGCCTCACTGCTGGAGAAGGCAATGGCACCCCACTCCAGTACTCTTGCCTGGAAAATCCCATGGGCGGAGGAGCCTGGTAGGCTGCAGTCCATGGGGTTGTGAAGAGTCAGACACAACCAAGCGACTTCACTTTCACTCTTCACTTTCCTGCATTGGAGAAGGAAATGGCAACCCATTCCAGTGTTCTTGCCTGAAGAATCCCAGGGACGGGGGAGCCTGGTGGGCTGCTATCTTTGGGGTCGCACAGAGTCGGACACGCCTGAAGCGACTTAGCAGCAGCAACAGCAGCAGCCTCACTGCACAGACCCTGATTTGATGGGTCTAGAGGGGGGCTCAGGTACTGGCCTTGGCCCCTTTGGTGTTTCTGTTGCAATCAGGGTTTTGAGGATCCTGAGAGTCTAGTTCTACCAGCTTAGGAGGCAAATCCAGGTTAGACACGTGTAATGGTCACTGGGTTTGATGTTGCTTATTCTGTGCCTGTTAGTTATCTGTATCATACCTTAGTTCTTTTATGCATTGGTTCCTCATATAATTAATTACATCTGCCTTAGCATGTTTTTTTGCTAGGTCAGAAACCTAGCAGAAACCATATCTGATCATACCATTCAAACCATTGCTGAAAAGTAACTTCAGTTTTAAGAGTAAGAGCCAAAAGCAAGCTTGTAACTAAGAGCTGCCTTTCTTGAGTAGATACTGGGAATTCTGTTTTTGCCAGGCTGCCCCCACCCCTGCAGGCTCCTTATCATTGATCAGCATACACTTGATGGTTTTTCTTTACTAGATTGTGATGCTTGGAAGGTGTGTCTGCGACTACGCGATAATGGACTTCTGGCCAAGCCAACCCACGGCGACATCATCAGGTTTGCGCCCCCGCTTGTGATCAAGGAAGATGAGATTCTTGAGGCGGTGGAGATCATTAACAAGACCATCCTGTCTTTCTGAGGGTGATGACAGTTTTCAGTGGCTCCTGGGAGTCAGCTGGAGACATGCAGTTCATAAAGCTCTGAGTTTCTGTGCTTAATGCAGGCATATTTCACTCCTCCATGTCAAAGGCTTTAAAAAAAAAAAAATATATATATATATATGTTTTTCAGTTCATATAGAACAGAATGACTTTTATAGACATGCAGTTTGCTATGTGACATAACTAAGAGAATGTCCTGGCATCTTATATTCGATTAAGTGTTTCTGTGCTTGTATTCTAAGGTGAGGTGCCTTTCTATATAGACAGCTTTTTAATCAAGCCCCTCAGCATAATTTATATACATTTTAATAATTTCCTTGCTGGTACAAATGTTTGTATTTGAGAAAGTTATATTAGTATTTCCTGGAAGACTTGCTTAACCTTATAAAGTTGAATCATAATCATTGAATTTTAGCAAGGTGAATGATTAAGCTGACACAAGTCAACTCCATATTGGCTGGCACCAAGACGTAGTCTGTGAATGTCATTACTTTGAATTAAGAATTAATGTCCAATATTCCTAGATGATGTTTTAAGTATCCCATATAATTTGTAAAAAGTGTTTGTTTTCAGTGTGTCTTTAAAATAAACCTCAGGTCTGAAACGTCTGTGTTAGGGACCAGTGTGTGGTTACTGCCCTGCTATCAGTTAAGCTCACATTCTAAGCTCTCTGAGAATGTCTTTATTTGCTTTGTTTCTTGTGTTGTCTAAGAACACTTCAGTTTGTTTGGTAATCTCTAGAAAAAGAGAAATTATAAAAAGAAAGTTTCTTTCAGTCCTCCTTCTCTGCTTTCAAAATAACGGCTCTTTACCCATGTGTATACTAGTACTTGCCATTTTTATTAAAGTATCCTTGCTATGCGTGGTATTGTGCAACTTTATTTTTTTACCTGTGCAGGGTATTTTGGATACTTTTCTATGTCGGTAGCTTTAAGTTTATCTCATTCTCTTTGAGTTGCTCTAAGAAAGAAATGGAAAATTTTATTTGAGCCAAACTGAGAATTATAACCCGGGAACTGTTCTCCCATTGGAAGTCAAAACACAGTTTTGCATACGTTTTTTGAGACTTGATGATGCATTATGGACAGCTTACACAATCAGGCAGGTTACCGGTCATGGGTCATCTTGGCCCTTACAAGATTAAGAAGGAATGTGGGACTTCCTGGCGGCCCAGCGATTTAAGACTCTGCCCTTGCACTGCAGGGGGCATGGGTTCCAGTAAGCCGAGTGGCATGACAAAAAAAAAAAAAGGAAGGAATGTTGTCTTAAAGGAGTTGTCTTATTGGTTCTGGAAAGTGTTCTTTATGGTTGAGCAGGCATTTCTGCCAGCGGACAGGCTTGGTTGCGGCTAAACTGAGACACGCAGTGCATNGAAGGAATGTGGGACTTCCTGGCGGCCCAGCGATTTAAGACTCTGCCCTTGCACTGCAGGGGGCATGGGTTCCAGTAAGCCGAGTGGCATGACAAAAAAAAAAAAAAGGAAGGAATGTTGTCTTAAAGGAGTTGTCTTATTGGTTCTGGAAAGTGTTCTTTATGGTTGAGCAGGCATTTCTGCCAGCGGACAGGCTTGGTTGCGGCTAAACTGAGACACGCAGTGCACAGTAGGTGGAGGGGCCAAGGGGGCAGGGGGCCTGTGTAGCTTTTCTTGTCGTGCCACAAAACGTGAGTTTTATGCTCACACTCTGTGACCACAGTGTTTTATCTTGAGTGGACATATTATAATTTTGTATCAGAAAACATGAATTTTATGTTCACACTCTCTGACGATAGTATTTTTAAATGGGTATGTTAGAATTCTGTAGCAGAAAACATTTTGGTTATCTTCAGTTTTTTACTTTTTTGTCTTTTAGAAGTGGAACGTAATTTTAATAGTTTTATCTAATACATTAGACGTTACTGTGTAAAAATCAAAGGCATACGGCACGGTGGTGTGATATTGTGATCAGTTTTCACCCTTTAAACTGGTTGTGGCCACTTTGTATCTTGTGTATGAGTTGCCTCAGTGGAGTAGATCCTTAGGGGTGAGTCGCTGCGTCAAAGGGAACAACTTGTCATCAGTAGTGACACATTGCTCCCTGTACCCCTTCCCTCCCCACCAAGAAGCTAACAAGTCACCTCTTAGCAGCTTGCAAGTTAGAGATCAAATCTGAGCCAGGGGTTACAGGAGCCTCTGCTCTTACCAATGGCAATACTTACTGGTCTGCCTGGGAGGTTCTAGCTTAGACCTGCCTGGCCCCCTGCAGTCTGTATAAGACACGTAGCAAACTGAAGTAGGGGTCCTCCTAAACCGGTCAGAGGCTGCTGGTTCTCAACGCTGGTTGGGATTGTAAAGTGAAAGTGAAGTCGCTCAGTTGTGTCCGACTCTTTGCGACCCCGTGGACTGTTGCCCACCAGGCTCCTCCATCCATGGGATTCTCCAGGCAAGAATACTGGAGTGGGTTGCCATTTCCTTCTCCAGGGGAGTTTCCCAACCCAAGGATCGNAAAGTGAAAGTGAAGTCGCTCAGTTGTGTCCGACTCTTTGCGACCCCGTGGACTGTTGCCCACCAGGCTCCTCCATCCATGGGATTCTCCAGGCAAGAATACTGGAGTGGGTTGCCATTTCCTTCTCCAGGGGAGTTTCCCAACCCAAGGATCGAACCCAGGTCTCCTGCATGGTAGACAGACGCTTTAACCTCTGAGCCACCAGGGAAGCCTAAGATTGTAAGACGGGTTATTAACGTTGGTGCTCCTTCCAGTCGGACTTCCCTGGTGGCTCAGATGGTGGCTCATTGTCTGCCTACAATGCAGAATGTGGGAGACCTGGGTTTGATCCCTGGATCCGGAAGATACCCTGAAGAAGGATATCACTTTCTCTGCTTCCAATCAGATCCCCTTGTGCATATCAAAAGCACCAGGGTTTTTCAGGCCTTACCCCAGGCTGGAATCTCTGGGGCTGTAGGCAGGCCTCAGTAACTTTAAAGGTCTCTAGGTGACTCTGTGCCCTCAGGGATGAGAACTTGCTTTAAGAATCTCACCTAACTGCAGATTCTGATTTAGTGAGATTCTGCCTCTCCTGTAAGCTGAGTAGATGGAGGTGCTGATGCTGCCTTGAGGCATAAGATCATGATCAAGAGTAAACTGCATTCAGCAGTTCTGACCCATAGGAAAAGGCCTAAAGGCAAGGTGAATTTAACAAAACAACACACTTCCTGCTGAATTCTTTGAGGGTCTTAATGGTTTGATGAAGGTTTCCCTGGTGGCTCAGATAGTTAAAAGAATCTGCCTGCAATGCAGGAGATCCATAGTTGGGAAGATCCCCTGGAGGAGGGAATGGCTGCTCACTCCAGTGTTCCTGCCCAAAGAATTCCATGGAAAGAGGAGCCTGGAGGGCTACGCAGTCCATGGAGTCTCCAAGAGTCAGATGAGACTGGGCACCTAACACTTTCATATTGGATTAAGGTCCACCCTAATGACCTCATTTTAACTTGTCACTTTAAAGACTTGATCTCTGAATGCAGTCACATTCTGAGGTTCTAGGGATTAGTTCTTCACCATAGGTGTGTGGCAGAGAAGGCAATGGCACCCCACTCCAGTACTCTTGCCTGGAAAATCCCATGGATGGAGGAGCCTGGTGGGCTGCAGTCCATGGGGTCACTAAGAGTTGGACACGACCAAGCGACTTCACTTTCACTTTTCACTTTCATGCACTGGAGAAGGAAATGGCAAACCACTCCGGTGTTCTTGCCTGGAGAATCCCAGGGACAGGGGAGCCTGGTGGGCTGCTGTTTTTGGGGTCGCACAGAGTCAGACATGACTGAAGCGACTTAGCAGCAGCATAGGAGTGTGGGAAGGGGGAAATAATTCAGTCTTAAACCCCAACAATGTAGTGTTCTTTGGATCCTGACCTTTTAGGACACCACATCTAAATTCGGGCTTCCCTGATAGTTCAGAATCCACCTGCACATCCTCTGGAGAAGGGATAGGTTACCCACTCTTGTATTCTTGGGCTTTCCTTGTGGCTCAGCTGGTCAAGAATCTGCCTGCAATGTGGGAGACCTGGGTTCGATCCCTGGGTTGGGAAGATCCCCTGGAGAAGGGGAAGGCTACCCACCTTAGTATTCTGGTCTGGAGAATTCCATGGACTGTATAGTCCATGGGGTCGCAAAGAGTTGACTTTCACTTTCACTTTCATTTTCATCTAAATTAATCATTGCACACACGAACTGAGATTGGGACAAGATGTCTGATTTACCCTGGATGAAGCAGAATTACAAAGGTGAAATTACAGTGTGTTTCAGGCACTGGGAGTTTAAAGACCCCAGCCTCCTCCCAGCAGGAAGGGACCACTGTTCGGGGAACAATAGAAGGGTTAGATCTCTGCTGCTCACACTGGCTGCCTATTGAGGTCACCTGGAGTGCTTGAGAATTAATGTCAATGTTCAGGCCCCACCTCAAATGAATTCCATCACAGTATCTGGGGATAAGGCCTAGACATCTGTCTATTAAGTGCTCCCCAGTGGAGAGCATTAAATTCTCCCCAGGAGAAGGCAATGGCACCCCACTCCAGTACTCTTGCCTGGAAAATCCCATGGACGGAGGAGCCTGGTAGGCTGCAGTCCATGAGGTCGCTGAGAGTCGGAGACGACTGAGTGACTTCACGTTGAGTTTTCACTTTATGCATTGGAGAAGGAAATGTCAACCCACTCCAGTATTCTTGCCTGGAGAATCCCAGAAATGGGGAGCCTGGTGGGCTGCCTTCTGTGGGGTCGCACAGAGTCGGACACGACTGAAGCGACTTAGCAGCAGCAGCAGTGGAGTCAAGTGTGCAGCCTTTGAAAAATGGGTATTGAATGTGAAGGGATGAGTGATTATTGATTGTAAAGCAGGGTGTCATTCAACTCACCATGCCAGGCACTGGGACTACACTAGGGTCTGCTGGTGAAAAAGACGAACGTGATCCTTGACCTCATGGGGCTTTTTGGTATGTTTAGTCCAAGATGGTACTGCTCACTGCATTGCAGGCCAACAAATGAGAGACGAGTTGTTAGGCCAGGAGTGGTGACTTTATTTGGAAAGCCAGCAGACCAAGAAGATGGTGGACTAGAGTCCCAAAGAAGCATCTTGCATCTCCTTCCCTTTTTGTATAAAAGAAGCTAGAATTTGGGGGAGGAACTGAAGAGCCTCTTGATGAAAGTGAAAGAGGAAAGTAAAAAAGCTGGCTTAAAATTCAACATCCGAAAAACGAAGATCACGGCATCTGGTCCCATCACTTCATGGCAAATAGATGGGGGAACAATGGAAAGAATGACAGACTTTATTTTCTTGGACTCCAAAATTACTGCAGATGCTGACTGCAGCCATGAAATTAAAAGACACTTGCTCCTTTGAAGAAAAGTTATGACCAACCTAGACAGCATATTAAAAAGCAGAGACATTGCTTTGCTGACAAAGATCCATCTGACTAGCTTTGGTTTTTCCAGTAGTCATGTATGGATGTGAGAACTGGACCTAAAGAAAGCTGAACACCGAAGAACTAATGCTTTTGAATTGTGGTGTTGGAGAAGACTTGAGAGTCCCTTGGACTGCAAGGAGATCAAACTAGTCGATCCTAAAGGAAATCAGTCCTGAATATTCATTGGAAGGACTGATGCTGAAGCTGAAACTCCAATACTTTGGCCACCTGATGTGAAGAACTGACTCATTTGAAAAGACCCTGATGCTGGGAAAGATTGAAGGTGGGAGGAGAAGGGGACGACAGAGGATAAGATGGTTGGATGGCATCACCGACGGGATGGACATGAGTTTGAGTAAACTCCGGGAGTTGGTGATGGACAGAGAGGCCTGGCGTGCTGTAGTCTGTGGGGTTGCAAAGAGTCAGATACGACTGAACAACTGAACTGAACTATACCAAAAGAGGAGGGAGTGTGGTTTGTTGTTGCAAACTTTTTGGTATTGGAATCCTTCGCTCTTGCTGTAAAGCCCCAAGAAGGCACATGTTCTCTTTTCTACAACTTTTTATCTCTATATGAGAGGAAAGTTTTGTCTAAAGTCTGGCGTTTAGACTTTTAAAGATCAGAGCCTTGACAGTGAGCTATCCTGTATATCTCAGGCTCCCTGGTGGGTCAGAGGTTAAAGCGTCTGCCTCCAATGCGGGAGACCTGGGTTCGATCCCTGGGTCGGGAAGATCCCCTGGAGAAGGAAATGGCAATCCACTCCAGTATTCTTGCCTGGAGAATCCCATGGATGGAGGAGCCTGGTAGGCTACAGTCCACGGGGTCGCAATGAGTTGGACACGACTGAGCGACTTCACCTTCACCTTCACCTTCAGACAACATTCTTAACTTGCAGCAAAAGCAATAGAATATAGAGTTTAAGGTAAAAGAAACATCCAGTATGGGATCAGATGTGTTCTTCCCTACTACAAGTACAGGGGTTCAATCCCTGGGTGGGGAAGATCCCCTGGAGTAGAAAATGGTAACCCTCTCCAGTCTTCTTGCCTGGGGAATCCCACCGACAGAGGAGCCTGGTGGGCTACAGGCCATGGGGTCACAAAAGAGTCGGACACGACTTATTGACTAAATAACAAGTTACAAGTATAGTTATTTGAAAAATATTATGTACCGTGTGGAGAGGAGAGGCAGTGGTTCCCAGAAATAACATTTATTAGACAGTATGTGCTAGGTGCTATTCCAAATGCGATAGGTTTCATCACAGGTGCTGACACCCCCATTATTTTACGGATGAGAAAACCAAGGCTTAGAGAGACAAACTTGCGTTGGTTCATTGGAATAGTAAGAGGCGGAGCCCTGGAGTCCTGGGTGGGCTGGACCAGACTTCTGCAGGGAGGCAGGAGATAGTCCAGGTGCCCCCGTGGCTGGGGAGACAGGGGCCAGCTCCTCCATTTGGCTCTGAAGAATGGCTGAGAGGCCCCAGGTGTATGGAAAAGCATTTCAATTAGTTTCTAACTTGGGGGATGGATTCTTAAAAATACTAGCAGGAGCCATTTAAATAAAAAGAGGTACACAAAAGCAGCTTACTCCCTTTAGGAAAAACCCTTTAAAATACATTTCAGGCCTTCATGTTTAATGGTTCAGAGGAGTTTTATTAGCTCCCAGCCTTTATTTTGATCACCATGGAGATGAGATTTCTCCCCCATGCCTTGGTCCAGTCCCTCAAATCGTTAATGCAATATCAGAGCTAATATGGTTTTATAATTTGTATGACAATACTTAAGTGCAGAGCAGATGGCAGCTAAAGACGAATGGGAGTAAGGCAGAACCTGGCTCAAAGCCGCCTGTTCAGTAGGACTCTGGCTCCTGAGTAAACGGGCCGTGGCTGGCCGGAGTGCCTTCTGATGTTGGTGGCTTTACCCCCAGGCCATCGGGGTACATCTTTCCCTCTGCAGTGGGAAGTGAAGGATGCTAGTAAGTTCTGCCAGCCTCTTCTGTCTTCTTTTTATCACAAAGCACTTTGATGTAGGGGTTTCTAAGGGCCTAAAGGATGGATCCAACCAGTCCATCCTAAAGGAGATCAGTCATTGGAAGGACTGATGTGGAAGCTGAAACTCCAACACTTTGGCCACCTGCTGCGAAGAGCTGACTCATTTGAAAAGACCCTGATGCCGGGAAAGATTGAAGGCGGGGGGAGAAGGGGACGACAGAGGATGAGATGGTTAGATGGCATCACTGACTCAATGGACATGAGTTTGGGTAAACTCCAGGTGTTGGTGATGGACAGAGAGGTCTGGCTTGCTGCGGTTCATGGGGTCGCAAAGAGTTAGACACGACTGAGGGACTGAACTGAACCGAAGGGCCTAAAGTGAAAGTGAAAGTTGCTCAGTCATGTCTGACTCTTTGCAGCCCCATGAATTAATACAGTCCATGGAATTCTCCAGGCCAGAACACTGGAGTGGGTAGCCTTTCCCTTCTCCAGGGGATCTTCCCAACCCAGGGATCGAACCCAGGTCTCCCATATTGCAGGCAGATTCTTTACGAGCTGAGCCACAAGGGAAGGCCAAGGGTACTGGAGTGGGTAGCCTATCCCTTCTCCAGCAGATCTTCCTGACCCAGGAATTGAACAGGGGTCTCCTGCATTGCAGGAGGGTTCTTTACCAACTGAGCTACGAGGGAAGCCCGCTAAGGGCCTAACTGCGTACTTATTAATGACCTGGAAGTAATGACTCCTGGGAGCAGTTTATAAACAGTCATGAGAAGAGCACCAAAGCCACAGGAGCTCGCCTGGTGATCTAGGAGCTCAAGCCCGGATGGAGTGTGCTTCTGCTCTGCAGACTCTAGAATCGCGGAAGGAGCTGTGCCCGCCTATCTGTGCTGCAGCACAGAGCCGGGCAGTGCGGAGAGTGGGAGCGACTCACTGTCGCACACACAGCAGTGGTGGCCGACCTGGGGCTGAACCTGGTGGTGGCTTCCTGGCTCCACTAACCGGGGCACAGAGGCACAGGTGGGAGCGGTGTTGCCAGAGCTTCCGTTCTGCACAGCCATCTAAGGAGCTGTGATCTTAGGCAAATCACTACCTGCCTGTCCTTCATGAAAATGAAGGGGTCAGATTCAGCCAATATTTCTTACAGTGGTCCTGCCTGAGTTGGTGTCTGGAGGTGGGGCCTGGGACTACCCCAGGTGACCTGAACCTTCAACCACTGAGCACTGGGTTCAAGTGGTCCCTCAAACCACCTTGTAGAGTCAAGGTCTGTGCCCTCGAGGTAGAAGATTTCAAACAGGGACAGTCTGACAGCCAGCACACTTTGTGCATCCCCTGTAACAGGTTTTTCCAGTAGTCATGTAAGGATGTGAGATTTGGACCAGAAAGAAGGCTGAGCACCAAAGAATGGATGCTTTTGAACTCTAGTGCTGAAGAAGACTCTTGAAAGTTCCTTGGATAGCAAGGAGATCAATCAGTCCTAAAGGAAATCAACCCTGAATACTCATTGGAAAGACTGATGAATCTCCAATACTTTGGCCACCTGATGCAAAGAGCTGGCTCATGAGAAAGACCCTGATGCTGGGAAGGACTGAAGGCACAATGAGAAGAGGGTGGCAGAAGATGAGATGGTTAGAATGGCATCACCAGCTGGATGGACATGAATCTGAGCAAACTCTGGGAGATTGTGAAAGACAGGGAAGCCTGGCATAGCACAGTCCATGGGGCCTCAAAGAGTCGGATAGGACTTAGTGGCTGAACGACAACAGTCACTTCAGTTCAGTTCAACTCAGTCGCTCAGTCATGTCCCACTCTTTGTGACCCCATGGACTGTAGCATGCAGGCTTCCCTGTCCATCACCAACTCCTGCCGTTTACTCAAACTCATGTCCATCGAGTCGGTGATGCCATCCAACCATCTCATCCTCGGTCATCCCTTTCTCCTCCCGCCTTCAATTTTTCCCAGCATCAGGGTCTTTTCAAATGAGTGGTGGAGTTTCAGCTTCAGCTGTCCAGTGGGGTCTCAAAGAGTCAGACATGAGTTAGTGACTGAACACCGACAAAAGCAGTCACTTAGTTTTCCCCAAAGTCAGTTACTGGGGCGCAGAGAGGGGACTTCGGGCTCTGGGTGGAGGAAAGGGCTTTGGAGAGGTGTCCCCTGATCTCCAAGATCCAGCATTCCTGAGTCATCTCAGCCTAAGGAGCCGTCGGGTTTGGCGGGATCCGCTCCTGGGCACAGGGCGCCTGGGGACGGCAGGGGGCGCAGTCCGCAAGGCTTTGGTTCCAGGGTCCGCTCTCCGAGCCGGCAGCCGCGCGTGCGCAGTAGCCGGGTGGGGGATGGGGGCGTTCCGCCGGCCGGAGCCCGTCTGGCGCCTGGAGAGGCGGGTGGTCAAGGGACCTCGCGCTGCAGAGCCGGGAGCGGACGGGCGGTGCAGAAGGCCCGGGGGCCGCGGCAGGGCCCAGAGCCTCTCAACCGCGCGCCGAATGCAGTGAACTTTGGTAAAAGTTGTTTCATTTTTATTAACTGTGCTCCTTGTAGGAAAATTGTAAGCGTAGACACAAATCTCCCACGGGCACTCCCTGCAGAGAGGGGCGCTGCTGCGTGGGGGGCCCGGTTCAGACCTCTCTCGCCTACCCGGGGGTCTCTGTGAATCGCTTGCACCCTTCTGGAGCCGCTTCCAGTTCAGTGCAGGGAGAATCAACCCCGGTGCCCGGGATGGGGAGCTCTGAAGAGCACCGTGGCCAACAGGACCAATGAGGGGCGCTTGTGCGTCCCCGGCAGGGAGCGCTGCACCCCATGGGAAGGGCCTGAGAGCTCCTTGGACGGCTGCGGCTGGAGGGACTTGCAGCCTGAGGTCCTGCAAGGACAGGGGCGTTGGGCTGGAGTCGGGGGAGTGCAAGGAGCGGGAGAAGCGGGAGGGAAGGTGGATCCTTTGGCTTTGCTGGGCCTCACTGTTGAATGGGGTTACTAATAGTTGCCTTGGTGGTCGGGGCGGGGGGCGGGGGAGGGTGGCTAGGTGTGTGATGAGTGAGGATAACTCTGGCACCTGGTCGCTGAGATCACGGCAGTCCTGCCTACCAGCGAGATCGGGCAGCCCTGGGTGTGCGAGTGCCAAGGAGCAAGGTCAGTGCCTGGGCTCAGAACTGGGCCTTAACTGTGATCTTCCCGGGGGGTGGTGGTGAGGGGATCAGGGAGGGATGATTTTCCTCCCCACTCCTGGCTGTGGCCAAGCGCTGCCCACTGCCCACCCCCTTGGCTTCTGAGTCCTTCAAGGCTAGTCACCAGCTCTATAACTTCGGTTCAGTGTGGAAATCTGCAGGTTGTAGTTTCCTCATTTAGAAACTGGAAGCCGGCTGCTGGGGAGGGCAGTGTTAGGTCCTTGGTTCTGCACACCTCCCCACACCCCCACCCCCGACCCACCTCTACGTTGTCTGGGAACTCTGAAGGGTCTGGGAACTCTGAAGGGTGCTGGGATAACCTGAGACGTGATAAAGGTCCAGGCACCCTGGGCTCTCCTCCAACAGGTAAGTGCTATAGGTCTGGCTGGCACAAGGTTCCTTGGACCTTCCTGGGAACACGTGTCCTGGGGTTTGGTTGTGGACCCCATTGGCCCCTAGCACTGGGAAGGGGAGTGCCAAGGTAGTGGGGTGTGGGGCGGGATCCATCCCAGACTCGTTAACCTGCGAGGCTATGCAGAGAGGGAGGATTTTAGTGGTTTTGTTTGGGCAGGACCCTGAGCTGATGTTTCCCTGAGAAGGTGTTATTGCTCCTAGGATGTGAGGATACTCCTGGACTTGGATAGCCTGGGGGGTCAGGTCCTAACCTGAGTTCACTTGCCCGAGGTCTGGGTTCTGACCTGGGTTCACTTGCCCGGTGTCTGCCTCTCCCCACAGGTCTTAACTTTGACGAGTGAATAGTTTTATCAATCGCATCTTTCCTTCCCAGTTGAGGGCCAGTTCATGCTTGAGTTCCTTCATCCCTATAGCAGCCCTGCAAAACTGGGAGTACTGAGACCCACTCCCGGGAGATACCTGGTAGACTCCTCAGGTGGAAGGGGAGGCTTCACCTCATGGGGCCTGGTGCCCAGACAGCCCCGTCCATGCTGGGAGAGCTGAAACTCCAGACCCCATTCACGACAACAGTGACCCTGAGGTCTCCAGCCGAGCATCTGGGGCTGTCTGGGTGGGCCTGGGTTCAGCCTGTTCTAGAGGCCGGGGGTTGGGAGTGGCAGTGTCCACCCCTGGCTCCCATGCCCCTCTCTGTCCCCAACTAGGGCCTGGCCCTCTGCAGAGGCTCTGCCTGTTTGCCTTCTGGTATAACCAGGGCTTTCTCCTGAGGTCTGGAGGAAGGTCCACCTCAAGGAGGGGGGCTCTGCATCTTTGGGGGGAGGGCAGATGGGGTGTGGGGAGCATTGGGCTGGCAGGAGCTGTGCCCGGCCCCACTGGCCAGAACTCTTGTCTCCCAGGCCTGAGCTGTTTGCGCTTCTCACCTCCAGAGTGCGTCTGGGTCATCATGCCCCCTACAAGCAACCAGTCCAGGGCCCGTCTGCGACACCAGACCCCGCCCGTGGCCAGCCACTTTTCCAGAGGAAAGCACGGCCCCACAGGAGGCCCCACACCGCCCCGTCACAGCTTTGAAGGTGGGAGCCAGGAGGCCAACTCGAAATGGCGTGGAGGGTAAACAGCTGAGGACCCAGTTTGGCCTGGTCAGGAGGCTGGCCGGCTACAAAGGGACACTGTGAGGGATGCCCGGCTGCAGAAGGGACCCATTCAGTTCCCCCTGAACGGGACTTGCCTGCTAATTAGGTGGGGAGGACCCTAGCAGTGGGTGGGCTGCAGGAAAAGGGTGGGATGGGTAATCGGGGGGTGAGTGACCCTGCTGGGGGAGAGCTGCTGTTTCTGAATAGCTAGAGCTGAAAGTCCAAGCCTGGTCCTGTGCACCCACCGCCCCAGAACCGTGCGATGAGGAAAGCACGGCCCCACAGGAGGCCCCACACCGCCCCGTCACAGCTTTGAAGGTGGGAGCCAGGAGGCCAACTCGAAATGGCGTGGAGGGTAAACAGCTGAGGACCCAGTTTGGCCTGGTCAGGAGGCTGGCCGGCTACAAAGGGACACTGTGAGGGATGCCCGGCTGCAGAAGGGACCCATTCAGTTCCCCCTGAACGGGACTTGCCTGCTAATTAGGTGGGGAGGACCCTAGCAGTGGGTGGGCTGCAGGAAAAGGGTGGGATGGGTAATCGGGGGGTGAGTGACCCTGCTGGGGGAGAGCTGCTGTTTCTGAATAGCTAGAGCTGAAAGTCCAAGCCTGGTCCTGTGCACCCACCGCCCCAGAACCGTGCGAAGTGCTGTTAAAAATGGGAATGTCCCAGCCCTGTCCCAGACCTCCCTCCTGCACTTGGTGGGGGGGTTGCACCCATCATACCTCTGCTGGTGCTTGTCAGGGATCAGGCCTTTGGCATGCTGCCCCTCCGCCTGCTGCTGTCTGGGAGGTGGCACCCCCTACGGCTCTGGGGTGGCTGGTGGGGCTCAGGGCAGGAGAAATCCCACACTTGTTCCTCTACTCAGCGGGCTCTGCAAATATCTCCGTATGCTCTGCTGGGAGAGAGGGTGGGAAGCTCTAGTTCTGTCATTTTGTCTCATAGTAGGATGGTGCTGTATTATCCCCACTTCACAGGTGAGAAAACTGAGGCTCCACCAGGCTGATGACTTCCTCAAGGTCACACCGTGTAGGGGCCTGGCTGTGCCCCGTGGTTCTGGCTTCTGGGGGTGGATGGAGGCTGGGAAAGTGATGTCAATTTCAGTGTGCAGCCAGGTTGGAGCCACAGCCCCCATAACCTCTTAATACCACTCCATGTGGCCTCACTGCGTGTGGGACGCACTTCAGGGCCACCCAGGGCTCTCGGTCGGGGAGGTGAGGGAGACTCTCCTGTAAGTGCTGGTGGACAGCATGAAGACAGGCCTGGGGGGAGGCCCGGGCTTCCTGGGAAAGCGGCCCTCTTCTCTTCCGGGATGCCCACCCACACACACAGCCCACTTCTGTGGTCCATGTGGCAGTGGTGGTGCTGAGAGTCATCTCTAGACCCTTCCGGGCGTGTTTGCTGTTCCTGGGACGGCACCGACCTGTTTGCTTAAAGGTGGTTTCATTGACTCTTGGTGGGCATCTGGTGGCCCAGTTGGGGTCACTTTGGGCCCCCTGTCCGTGCTGAGGGCACTCGTTCAGGACTTGTTAGGAGTGGGGTTAATGGATCCCAAAGGTGAGACCATGCAGGGTGTGAGCCGGGGCCTGAACAGGACATTGTAGTCCCACTAGAGGTAGTGAGTCGATCAGACAGGCCCGAGGCGTCCTGAGCAAGGGGGTCCTGGGTGACCCCCTGCCCGACTCTTGGGTCCGTGGTATGGTGGTTCAGAGGCCAGGGAGGAGGCAGTGATGGACAGACAGTGGCTGGGGCTCCTGGCTCAGGTGCTCAACACTTGGTCTTTGCTGCCTGACTGCGCAGGTACACCCTAAACCCCTGCCTCTCCCCACCTCCCACCCTGTTGCTGATGGGGGTCACTGGGGAGGGAGGCCTGGGGATGCCCCTGCCACAGGCTTCTCATGCTCCTGGGCAGACCCCTGCACAGAAGCCAGGGGCTCAGCAAGGTCCCGTGTGAATTACTCCTTGATCGAGTGGAGCGGAGTGAAAGCAGATCTGCCGTTCCATTGTTCTCCAGGCGCGGAAGAGTGTGCTCAGACAGGTAAAAAAAACGGAGATTTGCTTAGCGAGCAGACTGTTCCCAGAGCAATGCGCAGCTTGGATTGAAAAGCGAGCTGCTGTTTCTTAGGCTGTCCCTTGAAGTCTGAAAGGTTTTTCATTCCAGAGTGTCTGGGGAAGCTGACTTCTGTGCCTCTTCCGCCCACCCACTTCCCAGTTTCGAATGAAGGATCACTGGGAGGACAGAATTGAAGAGAGAATCTGGGAGTAAATGTGACCTCCTTAACTCTAAGATCTTACTTGTGAAACTACAGACTCTGGATTTCAGCGCTAGAAGCAGGCACCAGGCAGCTGACACTTGCTCAGGGACATGCACCTGGCTAGTAGCAGGAGCTGAAGCTGAACCCAGGTCTTTGGACTTCCAGCTGACAAAGACACATACTTTATGATCTCATTTATATGTGGAATCTAAGAAAAATGAACTCATATAAGCTGAAGATATTGGTGGTTTCCAGAGGAAGGGGGTGGGGTGGGGTGGGGGAAGTTAGTAAGTGTGATCAAAAGGTACAAATTTCCAGTTATAATAAATAAGTTCTGGGTATGTAATCTACAGTATGGTGACTATAGTTAACAATAATGTATATTTGAAAGTTGCTTAGAGTAGATATTAAAAGTTCTCATAACTAGAAAAAAATTTTAACTTTGAGGTGATATATGTTCAGTAAGCTTATTGTGGAAATCATTTTGTGGTATCAACATAAATCATTGTGTTGTATACCTTAAACTAAAATAATGTTATGTGTCAATTATATCTCAATAAGACTGGAAAAAAGTGATCAAAAGTCAATGAAGATATCTTTTAATCAGTGATTATACATACTAATATTCACCAGTAGATTATTAGCTATTTATGGGCACAGTGCTCTCTCATAAATAAATATTGATACTTAATTGATTTGTTAAAAAGAGTTAGGAGTTTATAATAATTTAACAACAATAACAATTGCACATAGTGCTTCCTCTGTGCCAGGTACTGCTCTAAGTGCTTTATATATATGGGCTCCTTCAATCTTTATAACCATCTGTGGGGTGTATGTACTTTTATCTTCATTTTACATATGAAGCACAGAGAAGTTAAATAACCTTTCCAAAGTATAAATAACAGTGATTGGTTTTCAACTCAACACGTTCATCCAATTTGTGTTCTTATCTATTATTCTATGTTTAGAGCGACCACGTCATCTATTATTCAAACTGGAACACTTTTGAAAGTAATAATAGCTACTTCTTGAAAACACCTTCACCTCTCAAATCACAGGCTGACAAGAATATTTTGAAAGTCTAAATATCACCATGAAGGGCAAATCCAAATTTTTGTGGGGCCTTAATGTGGTTTTGAGGGCTTTCAGAAAAAGGACATGAAGCGGTGAATACTGTGTACATCAAAGTGAATTTTTAAAATTAAATTTATTTAGTTTTACTTGAGGGATAATTGCTTTATTGTGTTGGTTTCTGCCAAACGTCAATATAGATCAGCCACAGGTATACCTATGTTCCCTCCCTCTTGAACATCCCTCCCCATCCCACCCCTCTAGGTTGTTACAGAGCTCAGGTTTGAGATGAATTTTTTTTTGTTTTTTTGAATGAAAAGAAATCACAACAAATTATTGGAAACTTGAGGATCCAAGTTCCTTTCTTCTGAGATCTATTTGGGAAATACAGATCTCCCAAGCACACCAGAAAGCTGTGCTTGCAGCTTGCCTTCCCTCTTCACTTGGAACATTCTGTAACTTCACAGGCGATGCAGATCATGGGCCTTGAAATCAACACTCCATTACGTTTATGGTAGATCTACCTCTGCTCATCATTTTCAGCTCACTTGGAAAATAAGTTGAGCACCTAGAATGTTTGTGGTGCTCACTGCTTGATAAGATAAATAGCATTTTACAGTAACGTGTCCAGAGATCCCCACAGACACATCAGAATGGCCACTATGTAATTCTCTGATCCGAGCCAGTTACCATTTAGATCCCCTGGAATCTATAAGAACAGTTTCTACCCAGGAAGGTGGTTGAGGGACTTGCTGTGAATGGGTTGAGCTGGTTCTAAGTTTTTGGTATGGGCTCACCACTGGTCAGTGTGTTATGTTGACATGACCCTCTCTTTTCCTATTGATCTCTTTGAGTCTCTCTTCTAGGCCAGAGATGATTTCATAAACTTTGGTTCCTAGCCTTAAAATGGCTGTTTCTGTGAAAATGTGATTCTGCAAGGTCTGGTCCCCTTATATCTAGGAATCTCGTGATTCCATATGCATTAGCAACATTAGATTCACTAATAAAGGACACAGAAGGCAAATGCTCCCCACAAAATGATCATTTATTTGTGGTTATGTTTGGATTTGAATGCTCTCAGAAGCATAAATTAGATTCTTGTTAATGTTCACCTATCATGCAAGACCAACTCCATTCGCTTCCTCTTCTTGCTCCAGTCCTCCACATCTTTCCTCACCCCCATCCCCTTAATCTTCTAGGACAGCCAGCAGCCAGTGCAGTAGTTTGGGTTAGGAAATCTTCTTTTTTTTTTTTTTTTTTTTTTTTGTTTTTTGAGGTGGTAAGTGGAGGGATAGTGCCTCCCCTGTCTCACAGGCATTTATTTTTTTTTTTCTGTGATAACCCCCACTGTTTCCCTACAAAAACAAGTATGAGAAATGGGAATCAAAAAAGTTCCTCCTAAATGTTCTAATAAAGGACAGGAAGTCTGAAATCCAAAGCTAGCTACTGTCTGTCAGCCCAAGTTGTTCATTATATTCCTGTTTGTCTTGTTTAGCTTATACATCCCCTGGGCAAGAGGCCAGGTGGTTTTATTACAATACCCATCGGTCTGTCAACACCATCTAAATTAAAGCAAACGCTCTTCTCAGATGGCACTTTTTGATCACATCTCCCTACACCCAGACTGCTTAGGACTGAAAGGTTTGCGTTGGCTATGACATCATTAAAATGGACTGAACCCAAAATGACTGGGATGTTCTTGAGAAAATTCATTTTCTCATTCTGACATGGGCTGCAGAAGACACATTGAAGCTGTAAAACACAGCTTGGAAATGACTAGGCTAATTTTAGAAACCGTTTACACAGCTGCTCCACTGAAAAGCTGACTTTCATTGTAATCTTGCTCTGGGAGGACCTGCCTTTTATTTAATTAAAAATGATCGGCAAGGCAGGCTTTTGATATAGCAAGATCCACAGTAAAACTGCAAGGCGAGTGGAGTTGCAGTAGCTCTGTGACATTCTGCTTTATTAGATGTCAGTTTATAATTAAAAGTTTGAGTGGCAGAACTCTGAGTACCCAGAAAAATGGTTTTGAGGATCTTAATTATTTCCAGCCATCTTTCCAGAGAATATATGAGATTGTGAGATTTGATGTAGGGGGAGACATTTGGCATTGCCCAAACATTCCCTTTGAAAACTGCAGAAATGGGAAATTCTCTAGAGTTTAGAACCCAGGAGAAAGAAATTCATATTTTGAAATACAATTGAGATCATCTCCTACTAGGGGAAGGAGTTTACGTGTTTGAAGCAATAGATACTAGAAGCAAAACAAAGGAGTCAAATATCCTAGGGAAAGATATCAGTCTTGGCTATGAAGTTAATTAGAAAAAGAAAAGTGCTTTTCCCTTCCAGTTATGCTTGTTATTACTGACACCATGGTATTCATTTTATGGAAATGCTTCATAGAAAAATCTAAATTTTATTTTAAAATGTTATGAGATTTTTCCCCCTCTTTGTGCAAACTAATACAACAATTTATTGAACATCGGGAGTCATCAAATGCTTTTTTTTTTTTTAATCACCTATGTACCCAGAACAGAATTAATCAAAATCATCAAATGTCTTTCTCATAAGGGCTATTTATGTCTGAAACTTGGCATTTCACAAGTTAGTAATAGAAATAAAGGGAATTTCTGGGGAATCAACTAACTCAGTTATTAACCTTATTAGCAAATTACATAGTATAATGTTCACATGTACTTCATATTAATAGAATCAAAGCTTTTTGCAATTTATTTAAGATTGCTAACTTCAACATTACCACATTTTAAAGATCTAGTCAAGTTTAAATAATAAAACTATCAACAAGATTGCAGTTGAATCTACGTCAAGGCTATTTTAGTAGATTAAAGTTAGGTTCATTACTTCCTGTTACCTAATATTGTTTAATATAGAGACTGATTAACTGATAAGACAGAAACAATGTAAAGAGAGATTACATATTCCAAAAGGCAGTAGATCTATTTGATTTGGAGTCTTTGAATCCTTGTTTTCTCGAAGGAAATAGTAGTAAGCAAAGAGAAAATATCTTTTTTTTTTTTGCCATCATATTAATAGCTGGCTGAAATTTCTGCAAATTTGATTTGAAAGTCAAGTTCAGAAATTATTAGGCTATATTAGTTTCCAGCAACCTCAGACTGGCACATTTTTAGAACTGTCTGGTAATTCAAATGTGGGAGGTAAATTACAGATTTAATGAAGTACATGTGGTGTGTGGAGATGACTTTTTTACCTTGCAAGTTCTTCACTAATTAGATCCCAGGAGGTGAATGAGAGTTATTGTTGTTCTTCTAGGTTCAGCTTTAAACAAAGTGAACCATCAGAGTTAGTCACCTGTGGGCATTCAGACAAGGTATTGTTTAGAATACCCTCCCTCATCAAAGAAAGAAAAGGAGAGAGAATACGTCATATAGGGAATAAACTAACTTTGGTTGACAAAATGTACTTTCAAAATGTTTTGTTTATTATATTATCTCCTTAGAATCATCATCACCATTTTAGAATCATAAAGTTAAATAATATATTTTCTTTCAAAAAGTCTGGCACAACCTTTCAAAATACTTTAACTTGAGAGTAAGTCCAAGTTATGCCATGTTTTGGGAAATNCACACCTGCCACCTCCCCAGCTGGGCACCTTGAATCAATTTACAGATGACTGCCGAGAAAAGCTTGAGTTGGATTAATTTCAGACATTGATCAGCAATTTCTTTTTCAACCAGAGTTTGTAGGGTGCTTACAGTGCCAGGCACAGTGTCAGGGGTCAGAGGGCAAGAGCTGAGAGGAGACAGATGGCCTCTCAAGGTCAGGGGAAGGGAGAGACCAAAACAATAAAACTTGTGAAAGTCAGGATGGAAGAAGAGCTAGCTGGAGGATCCGGGAAGGGGCCATGGGGGAGCTGTGATGTCAGGAGAGGAGCACCGAGGATCTAGGGCATCAGGGAGGGGACTAGAGCAGCTGGGGCACGGGCAGGTGCGTGGGGAAGGTGGCGTTTAAATGGGGTCTTGGAGGAACTGCCCCAGTGGTCCAGGGGCCAAGACTCTGCACTTCCAATGTAGGGGGGCTGGGTTCGATCCCTGGTTGGGGAATCAGATCCCATATCCTGCAACGAAGATCGAAGATCCTGTGTGCTGCTACTAACACCCGATACAGCCAAATAAATAAATAAGATACTAAAAAGATAAATGGCACCCTGTAGTCTGTGCAGGAGTGTGCGTGGCCCGGAGGCTTGGTGGTGGGATGTGCGTGCTGCTTCCTGGCCACAGAGCGGGAAGAGCTAATTGAAGGGCACGTTGGCTGACAGTGGCCCAGGTCACCCATCTAAGGGGCAAAACGGCATCCCAGAAAATAAACCTGACTGGCAAATGTACACTTGGGTTCAGGAGTTGGAGAGAAGTGAGTAGCAGCTTCTTGCCTCCAAGGCAGAGCGTGGGAGTGCAAAGTCACATGCAATGACGTTTTTATTTTGCACACCGTGTAGGAAGTGTTGGTTCCTTCCCTGCACTCAACAAAAAAATGTGAACACATATGCCAAGACTATCAGGACTTCCCTGCTGACTGAGTGGTAAAGAGTCTACCTACCAGTAGATGTGTATAAGAGACAGCTCCCGCCCTCCCCTCAGGTTCACAGTCTGTTTTCTGTGTCTGGGTCTCCATTGCTGCCCTGCAAATAGATCCGTCAGTACCGTCTTTCTAGATTCCATGTATATGCGTTGATATACAATATTTGTTTTTCTCTTCCTGACTCACTTCACTCTGTATAATAGGCTCTTGTTTCATCCACCTCATTAGCACTGACTCAGATGTTCCTTTCTCTGGCCCAGTAATATTCCATCGCGTGTATGTACAACTCCTTCTTTGTCCTTTCATCAGTGGACATCTAGGTTGCTTCCATGTCCTGGCTGTTGTAAATAGGGCTGCAATAAACACGGGGGGGCATGTGTCTTTTTCAGTTTGGGTTTTCTCAGGGTATAGGGCACAGGGTTTTATTGCATCTGTTTTACGGATGAGGAAGCTGAGATTCTGAAAAGAGTTTCTGTGAAGGGCCCAGCAGTAACGTCAGAGGGTTCCAGTGGCGGAGGTGGGCAGTGTCCTCTGGCCTCTCTGGGAACTCAGTGGCCCTCTGTCTTTGGAGCCCCCTGGAGAAACGTGAGAGAAGCCTTCACAGCACCTCCGCCCAGTCCGGGTGGGTCCACCGCCTGCATCTTTGTAACAGTCTTCCAGATGCCTCTGGGTTGGGTTGAGATCCGTTGGAACATCATTTCAATGATCAGACCCAGAAGTTTGGGTCAGTGATGAGATGTGGACAAGCATTGTCCACTCCCTGAGTAATGGATGATTTCATCCATGGCAGCTGCTGACACACTTGTTTTCCTGGGACTGAATCAGACCGTGCATTGTGATTATGTATTCTGTGACTGACCCACTGCCAACACTGGAAGTTTAGAATCCACAATTCAGCCAACTTTATTGAGTACCTACTGTGAGAGAGGCAGGGAATGCTGAGCCAGGCACCACAGAAAGCAAGCCTTGAGGCCAGGATGCTCCCCTTAGCTCTGCACCGTCTGTCTGTTCTGCTTAGAGGCGCCCAGCACGAGCAGAAAGCGGATTAGGCTTCTGGTCTTTTGCAGCACACAGAGAGGGCGGGCTTGGGGGGTTGCTGGGGGGGCGGGGCGTGTGCTGCTGCCGCTACTTCTGACCTCAGCGGGGCTGGTCTTCTCCACGCTTGGGTGCCTGTCCGCTCGGACACCGCTGTGTGACCCGCAGTGTCTTTAGATCTCTCCAGTCTGCACCATCACAGCCCTCACCCCATGCATGCAAGTACATCCATTAAACAGTCTCCTCAATAGGAAAAGCTTCGATTTCCCCAGGCGCTCTGACGAGTGCCATTATTGGTGTCGATGCCTTTCCGATAGAGCTGGCGGAAGCAGCTCCTGCCTTCCAGCACGAGAGGTGTCTCTTGTTTCTAATGATTTACTGTGCTCACAACATTGATGTTCACAAGCAAATGCATATTTATCCAGGTTTGGAAATCTGCTCCCCCACAGTATGCACACGTGTGAAGAAAAAAACAGAAGAATCAGAGTCTGGCAGGATTTCAGAGGAAGGAGAGAGGCTGGATTCCTTGATTTCCTCTGCACACCTGCCACCTCCCCAGCTGGGCACCTTGAATCAATTTACAGATGACTGCCGAGAAAAGCTTGAGTTGGATTAATTTCAGACATTGATCAGCAATTTCTTTTTCAACCAGAGTTTGTAGGGTGCTTACAGTGCCAGGCACAGTGTCAGGGGTCAGAGGGCAAGAGCTGAGAGGAGACAGATGGCCTCTCAAGGTCAGGGGAAGGGAGAGACCAAAACAATAAAACTTGTGAAAGTCAGGATGGAAGAAGAGCTAGCTGGAGGATCCGGGAAGGGGCCATGGGGGAGCTGTGATGTCAGGAGAGGAGCACCGAGGATCTAGGGCATCAGGGAGGGGACTAGAGCAGCTGGGGCACGGGCAGGTGCGTGGGGAAGGTGGCGTTTAAATGGGGTCTTGGAGGAACTGCCCCAGTGGTCCAGGGGCCAAGACTCTGCACTTCCAATGTAGGGGGGCTGGGTTCGATCCCTGGTTGGGGAATCAGATCCCATATCCTGCAACGAAGATCGAAGATCCTGTGTGCTGCTACTAACACCCGATACAGCCAAATAAATAAATAAGATACTAAAAAGATAAATGGCACCCTGTAGTCTGTGCAGGAGTGTGCGTGGCCCGGAGGCTTGGTGGTGGGATGTGCGTGCTGCTTCCTGGCCACAGAGCGGGAAGAGCTAATTGAAGGGCACGTTGGCTGACAGTGGCCCAGGTCACCCATCTAAGGGGCAAAACGGCATCCCAGAAAATAAACCTGACTGGCAAATGTACACTTGGGTTCAGGAGTTGGAGAGAAGTGAGTAGCAGCTTCTTGCCTCCAAGGCAGAGCGTGGGAGTGCAAAGTCACATGCAATGACGTTTTTATTTTGCACACCGTGTAGGAAGTGTTGGTTCCTTCCCTGCACTCAACAAAAAAATGTGAACACATATGCCAAGACTATCAGGACTTCCCTGCTGACTGAGTGGTAAAGAGTCTACCTACCAGTAGATGTGTATAAGAGACAGCTCCCGCCCTCCCCTCAGGTTCACAGTCTGTTTTCTGTGTCTGGGTCTCCATTGCTGCCCTGCAAATAGATCCGTCAGTACCGTCTTTCTAGATTCCATGTATATGCGTTGATATACAATATTTGTTTTTCTCTTCCTGACTCACTTCACTCTGTATAATAGGCTCTTGTTTCATCCACCTCATTAGCACTGACTCAGATGTTCCTTTCTCTGGCCCAGTAATATTCCATCGCGTGTATGTACAACTCCTTCTTTGTCCTTTCATCAGTGGACATCTAGGTTGCTTCCATGTCCTGGCTGTTGTAAATAGGGCTGCAATAAACACGGGGGGGCATGTGTCTTTTTCAGTTTGGGTTTTCTCAGGGTATAGGGCACAGGGTTTTATTGCATCTGTTTTACGGATGAGGAAGCTGAGATTCTGAAAAGAGTTTCTGTGAAGGGCCCAGCAGTAACGTCAGAGGGTTCCAGTGGCGGAGGTGGGCAGTGTCCTCTGGCCTCTCTGGGAACTCAGTGGCCCTCTGTCTTTGGAGCCCCCTGGAGAAACGTGAGAGAAGCCTTCACAGCACCTCCGCCCAGTCCGGGTGGGTCCACCGCCTGCATCTTTGTAACAGTCTTCCAGATGCCTCTGGGTTGGGTTGAGATCCGTTGGAACATCATTTCAATGATCAGACCCAGAAGTTTGGGTCAGTGATGAGATGTGGACAAGCATTGTCCACTCCCTGAGTAATGGATGATTTCATCCATGGCAGCTGCTGACACACTTGTTTTCCTGGGACTGAATCAGACCGTGCATTGTGATTATGTATTCTGTGACTGACCCACTGCCAACACTGGAAGTTTAGAATCCACAATTCAGCCAACTTTATTGAGTACCTACTGTGAGAGAGGCAGGGAATGCTGAGCCAGGCACCACAGAAAGCAAGCCTTGAGGCCAGGATGCTCCCCTTAGCTCTGCACCGTCTGTCTGTTCTGCTTAGAGGCGCCCAGCACGAGCAGAAAGCGGATTAGGCTTCTGGTCTTTTGCAGCACACAGAGAGGGCGGGCTTGGGGGGTTGCTGGGGGGGCGGGGCGTGTGCTGCTGCCGCTACTTCTGACCTCAGCGGGGCTGGTCTTCTCCACGCTTGGGTGCCTGTCCGCTCGGACACCGCTGTGTGACCCGCAGTGTCTTTAGATCTCTCCAGTCTGCACCATCACAGCCCTCACCCCATGCATGCAAGTACATCCATTAAACAGTCTCCTCAATAGGAAAAGCTTCGATTTCCCCAGGCGCTCTGACGAGTGCCATTATTGGTGTCGATGCCTTTCCGATAGAGCTGGCGGAAGCAGCTCCTGCCTTCCAGCACGAGAGGTGTCTCTTGTTTCTAATGATTTACTGTGCTCACAACATTGATGTTCACAAGCAAATGCATATTTATCCAGGTTTGGAAATCTGCTCCCCCACAGTATGCACACGTGTGAAGAAAAAAACAGAAGAATCAGAGTCTGGCAGGATTTCAGAGGAAGGAGAGAGGCTGGATTCCTTGATTTCCTCTGCACACCTGCCACCTCCCCAGCTGGGCACCTTGAATCAATTTACAGATGACTGCCGAGAAAAGCTTGAGTTGGATTAATTTCAGACATTGATCAGCAATTTCTTTTTCAACCAGAGTTTGTAGGGTGCTTACAGTGCCAGGCACAGTGTCAGGGGTCAGAGGGCAAGAGCTGAGAGGAGACAGATGGCCTCTCAAGGTCAGGGGAAGGGAGAGACCAAAACAATAAAACTTGTGAAAGTCAGGATGGAAGAAGAGCTAGCTGGAGGATCCGGGAAGGGGCCATGGGGGAGCTGTGATGTCAGGAGAGGAGCACCGAGGATCTAGGGCATCAGGGAGGGGACTAGAGCAGCTGGGGCACGGGCAGGTGCGTGGGGAAGGTGGCGTTTAAATGGGGTCTTGGAGGAACTGCCCCAGTGGTCCAGGGGCCAAGACTCTGCACTTCCAATGTAGGGGGGCTGGGTTCGATCCCTGGTTGGGGAATCAGATCCCATATCCTGCAACGAAGATCGAAGATCCTGTGTGCTGCTACTAACACCCGATACAGCCAAATAAATAAATAAGATACTAAAAAGATAAATGGCACCCTGTAGTCTGTGCAGGAGTGTGCGTGGCCCGGAGGCTTGGTGGTGGGATGTGCGTGCTGCTTCCTGGCCACAGAGCGGGAAGAGCTAATTGAAGGGCACGTTGGCTGACAGTGGCCCAGGTCACCCATCTAAGGGGCAAAACGGCATCCCAGAAAATAAACCTGACTGGCAAATGTACACTTGGGTTCAGGAGTTGGAGAGAAGTGAGTAGCAGCTTCTTGCCTCCAAGGCAGAGCGTGGGAGTGCAAAGTCACATGCAATGACGTTTTTATTTTGCACACCGTGTAGGAAGTGTTGGTTCCTTCCCTGCACTCAACAAAAAAATGTGAACACATATGCCAAGACTATCAGGACTTCCCTGCTGACTGAGTGGTAAAGAGTCTACCTACCAGTGCAGGGGACAAGGGTTCAATCCCTGGTCCGGAAAGATCCCACATGCCTCAGGGCAGCTGAGCCCGAGAGCCGCAACTACCGAGGCCACATGTTGCAATGACTGCAGCCCACATGCCCTGGAGCTCCGTGCCCTCTAACAAGAAAAGCCACCTCAATGAGAAGCCCCTTGCACCGCAACTAGAGAGTAACTCTTGCTTGCTACAACTAGAGAAACGCCGTGCCCAGCAATGAAGACCCAGAGCAGCCAAAAATTAAAATAAATGAAACAGTTTTTAAAAAGAGTATCAGTCAGAAGGTACTAAAAATCATCAGCCTTCCTGGGTACCTTCTGCTCCTCTGGCCCTTAGAGCTGAGCACGTGCTCTGAGCTACAGGAAAACCAAGCCTGGCCTCTGACCAACAGGTGCCCAGCCGGATGTGGCTTTGCATCCACACGGTGAGGTGGCCCACCACTGCTCTCCCAGGTGGTGATCTGGAGTTAGACTGACCAGGAGAGAAGCTGTAGCAAACCTGTGATGCTCTTGGCTGGTATCTGCCTCCTTGGGCAAGCCCGTCGCCATCTGCAAGGCTTTCTCTTCAGCTTTCATTCCTTTGAAACAGTCTTTCTGTTGGGCTAGGACTCCTGCCATCCTTGAAAGAGCCAAGGAGTTGATCACACACACCTGGATGTTTTTAAAAAACTCTTTATTTTTAGCTGCACCAGGCCTTCGTTGCTGCTCGACTTTCCTCTAGTTGCAGTGAGCTGGGAGCTGCCTTTCCGGCTTTCCTCCAGTTGCAGTGAGCTGGGAGCTGCCCTTCATGCTGTGTGTGGGCTTCTCACTGCAGTAGCTTCTCTTGTTGTGCAGCAAAGGCTCTGGGGCGGGCAGGCTTCAGCAGTTGTGGCTCGTGGGCTCTCAAGCACAGGCTCAATATTTGGGCCACACAGGCTTAGCTGCTCCGCGGCTCGTGGAATCTTCCCAGACCAGGGATCAAACCCATGGCCCTCGCGCAGGGGACATTCTTATCCACTGTGCCACCAGGAAAGTCCACCTGGGGTGTTTTGATACTTACAGCGGGTGAGGAGAGAGGGACTCAGCCCATCTCGCCTGCATGAGGATTCCTGTCCACCAGCTCCCTGCCCTGTGACTTCTGCTGACAATGGCAAACCGTCGAGGACAGCAGGGATAAATGACCGAACCTGGTTAGTTTCATGCCCCAGGTATGCCCTCGGCATCCGAACAGCTGAGAAGTGGCCTTCCACAGAACGTTTCCATTTCCCCAGTGCCAGGCAGGCAGCCTGCGTGTGGCTCAGCTCTGCCCCGAGCTCTCCTGGCTGTTGCACCTGTTACCCAAGTGCATCCGCTGTGTGGACAAAGGAGGGAAAACCTGACCACAGTAGATTTGTTCTGTTTTATTATAAAAGTCATATGTGCTCATTGAAATTCAATATAGGGAAAAAAAAACCCAGGAGGGCCGAAGAATCATCCATAATGCCATCTCTCGGAGGGAACTCCTAGTGATGCATCAGCATCTTTCCTTTGAGTTTTTGTCTCTACCCTCACATAACTATTCCTTCCCAAATTGTAACATGGTAGGTAGCACAGCCTTTGGAAGGTTCATCTGCTGACTGTGTTTACCTGAAGAGTCCCCTCTGCGGTCTCCCTTAGACATGCAGATACAGAGCAGGCTGGCACCCAGCTGGGCATGAACCTTGAGCCTCCCAGAGAGGAGGCATGTAGGGAGCCAAGGATCTCTGGGAGGAGGCTGGGCTCCAAGTCCCCAATCCCAGATGCCCACGATTAGAAGTTAGGGAGAACTGTGGGGCCCCAGTGTGGCCTCAGTCTGGTTTTAGGCTTGGGGTAGGTTCATTATGGGCTTCCCTGGTGACTCAGATGGTAAAGAATCTGCCTGCAGTGCTGGAGACCCAGGTTCAGTCCTTGGGTTGGGAAGATTTCCTGGAGAAGGGAAGGTCTACCCACTCCAGTATTCTGGCCTGGAGAATTCCATAGACAGAGGATGCAGGCCACGGGGTTGCAAAGAGTTGGACATGACTGAACGACTAATGCTTTCACTTTCGTTTCATTATTTCTACAGAAAACCTGTCATGAGGAAAGGGGCATCTAGACTGGAGGGCTGGGCTCCATGCTGGGGCAGAGTGTCCCTGTGGCCCCCTCTGGCCACTCTCGTCCACCAGAGCAGTGCTGCGGTGCCCAGGTGACCTGAGGTCTCCGCGGGTATGGAATTCCCTTCCCTATGTAGGTCCAGGTTAGTGTGGGCTGGCGGCAGGAGACACTTGGCATGAGACAATGGAGGCGGAAGTGAAGAAGCAGCTGTATTCCTGTCCCCTGGGAGACTGGAGCACAAGGCACCTGGCAGCTCGCAGGTGTCACCGCTCACCTGGCTGGCGGGGGCTGCCGTGACTCCTCCTGCATTCAGCCTCTGCAGCTCCCGGGCCGGGGGGTGTTTAGCTCTGTGATGAAGGGCATCAGAGTGCAGGCCACCCCCATCACCTAAGCTCGTTCTAGCCCATCCTGTAGGTCTGCTCATCCTGTTTCCCCTGACCTTCTCCACCTCACATCCACCTTCCCTTCTCCATGGCTGACTTCAGGCTGTGGCACCAGATGTAGAAACACAGCTCCCAGAGACAGTTTCATCAGGTCCTGCAACTGGGCAATGCCAAATCCTGTAATAGGTGTATAATACATGTGTGTATGATATGTATTAATATAAAAACTGTGTAATTTTATGGTAAATCTTATATTCATTTTTATTATATAATTCTTGTGCCCATTTTAAAGACATAGAGGCAGAGGCCTGGGACTCCACCAGGCCACCATCACGCCTGTGCGATGGCCACTCAGCCCTGCGTATGAGGGGCCCACAAACCACTGACAAGGATGCTCTCCTCCTCCATCCAGGAGTCTCTGGTCTCTGCAGGGAAGAAGCAGGAGAGGTAGGGTGCCCCTCACCGCCATCTTCTTACCCGCTCTCCTTTCTCCACTTCCTCAAAACTGTCAGTTCCCTGAGCCAGAGCTGGACCTTGGGCCAATTGCTATGAACACTCAGCAGATTAAGGAGAAGGGAAAAGGGGTGCCTTGGAGAAAAGAACTCAGATAGGAAAGGACATCAGGCAGAGAGGTCCTAGAGACTAAAGGGCTCCTCGTGTGGTCTTCACTCCAAAAGAGGGCGCAGCATTGGTACACTACTTGATGCTGACCGCTGGGCCCTCTGCAAGCACAAACAGCTCGGCCTAGGAGAGCCTGAGCTATCTCAGAGAGTAGCAGAGCCACAGGCATCCCAGAGAGAGGGGGCGGAGCCACGGGCGTCCCAGAGAGAGGGGGCGGAGCCACAGGCATCCCAGAGAGAGGGGTGGAGTTACAGGCTCCTAGGGTGGGTCTCTAGGGGGTTTGTGATTGAGAGAAAACAGAGGTGTCATCTCTGTGAAGAATCCCTACAGGGGTTTAGGGGACTGGGAAAGACACTGGCTTCCCACCTCTCAAGAGTGGGTGGGAGCTGGAGCATATTCAACAATAAAAAAAAAGTTCCTTATACCCAGGTTCACAGGTCTGTAACATCACACGCCATAACGCGTAGAGGGAGAAAGGCTGGGGTCTCACTTTCCGCTAGCTGTTAGCTCATGTGAGCTCGGAAACGGGCGCTGTGGCATCCGTTTTGTAAGAAGTAGCCTCTCAGTTTCCCATTCAGGAGGAAGGGACTGAGCTGTTTCAGGAAGGTGGGCACTAGGGAGGACGAGGAAATCGTTTTGTTGACAATGTTAACACTAGGAGATGCAGCGTGTTTGCCCCAAATTAAGAGACTCAGGGTGTCACTTGGGGTCAGTCAGCTCCATGTTCTGGGTTAGAGGCAGGGAGGAGCCAGGAATGGGTGCTGGCAGCTCCTGGTCTCGCCAGTAGTGTATGACAGGGCAGGAGCAAAGGCCATCTGCCTCGGATCTATCCAGAGCTCTCCCCACTTAGAACTGCTGCTGCTGCTGCTGCTAAGTCGCTTCAGTCGTGTCCGACCCTGTGCGACCCCATAGACGGCAGCCCACCAGGCTCCTCCGTCCATGGGATTTCCCAGGCAAGAGTACTGGAGTAGGGTGCCATCGCCTTCTCCACCACTCAGAACTGCCTGCCTTCAACTGGCCCAGGAAATGGGCTGCCCCCCAAGGGAATACAGGCCTTCAGGCTGCTAAGTCCCACTATTCTCCACAGCATCTCACTTTTCAGACCCCATACCTCCGATGCTGAAGCTGAAACTCCAGGATTTTGGTTATCTGATGTGAACAACTGACTCGTTGGAGAAGTCTCTGATGCTGAAAAAGACTGAGGGTAGAAGGAGAAGAGGGCGTCAGAGGATGAGATGGCGGGATGGCATCACCGATGCAATGGACATGAACTTGGGCGAACTTCGGGAGATGGCGAGGGACAGAGAGGCTGGAGATGCTGCAGTCCCTGGGGTCACAAAGAGTTTGACATGAATGGACGACTGAACAACACCTCCACTCACCCAGGGTCCCCCTTCTTCACCAGTGCCTTTAGCACCTCAGCATGCCAGCCTTCTTCCTCTCAGGGTCCCTCTTCTGCCGCACCAACTGTGGCACCTGGCACAGGCCCCCATTTCCCCACAGGCCTCTCATTGAAGGGTTTCATGCTGGGCGCTCCAGGAACAGGAGTGACAAGTCCAACTCCCAAATGAAAGTTCCAGAACTGTCCTGAGTCCTTGAGGCCTCTGCCCTGGTGGTCTGAGCTTCCTATACCCACCCCTCACCCCACCCTCTTCTGACATAGCTGCCAAAATCCCCAAAGGCTCAATGCCCTCTGAGTCCTGGTGGGAGCTTGTAAGCTCAGCATCCTTAGCACCTGTCTTCCCCTAGTCTTGTCCCAGGAATAAACCCATCAGGGCCATCGGATGGACTGTCAGTGCCCAGGCTGCTGCTCTGTTGAGTCGGTGGGTAATTTGCTTCTCCAAGACCCCAGATTAAGAGATGCTCCATTCTTGGGACTTCTTGTCCCACACAGGAGCTTTCTTCATAGGTACTGCAACTGTGCTTCCTTTAGAAGGAGTCCTCAACGTAGCCAACCCTGATGATCTTAAAATGTAACCTGCATGATGCAGGGTCCAAAGTAATTTAGAATGTGTTTCTCGGAGGATATTTCACGGTGTTACACAGGAAATGTCCAGGCACCAGCAGGGGAATTATTTTCAGGTAGGACTCCCAGTAGGAAGTGACCCCTCCCTCCCAAGAGAGTTTCCTGGCAGAACAGCCTAGGATTTAGAGTCAGACCAACCCAGAGCACATCCCGCCTCCATCCTTTTGAGCTCTGCTGCTTCTGGCAAGTTGCAAACCTTCTCTGAGCCTCAAGTTTCTTCATTTCAAAAACCAAGCAATAAACTTATCTATGCAATAGAGTTGTTATAAAGAAGAAAAGGACATAGAATGCTTACCAGGGCCGCTTGCCCATGGGGATCAGTGCTGGCCCACTCCCAAAGCCTCCCCCACCAGAATCCCAGAGCCAGAATGGTTGCAAGCAAAAGCTGAAAGAGCTGTGTACATGAAATTGCATCAGTCATGGAGCTTGATGGCAAGCAGCTGAAGCTAATTCTGCTTATTAAGGCAAAACAAATGCACTGAAGGGTGTGAGCAGCTCACAGGATCTCTGTATGGGTCAGACAATTAGTTTTGGAGGCTGTGCAGTCAGTAAAAATGCTCAGAATCACTCAGCAGGGCTGCCCCTGGGGAGACACCTGAGACCTCTATGGGAACTGACACCTCTGCGGGCGCTGGTGATCCCAGAGTGAGTGAGCTGGCCATTGCTGCTTGAGCCCAACTCTGGAAGCCTCTAGAACGTGTGGGTATCTCTGGTGCCCCCGACCTCCCCAACATGGCGTCCACACAGTCTCAGACTCTGTCACTGGCTCCCATGGGTACCTAATGGGCAGAACCCTTATCAAATGCCTGTTCCCCTGGCTGCAAAGGAGGCTGGGAAGGCAGGTCTCTGGCATTTCAGCATCTGTAATGGAACAGACTTCTTCTTTCCTCCAAGCTACAGGAAGTGGGGAAGGGCATACAAAGATGCTGAATGGCCAAAAAGAAGTTTATATATGAGTGCAAGTGTGCTAAGTCATTTTAATCACGTCTGACTCTTTGTGATCCCATGAATTGTAGCCTGCCAGGCTCTTCTGCCCGTGGGCTTCTTCAGACAAGAACCCACTGGAGTGGGTTGCTGTGTCCTCTTTCAGGGGATCTTCCCAACCCAGGGATTTAACCCATGCCTCTTACGTCTCCTGCATTGGCATGCAGGTTCCCATGGACTGTAGCCCGCCAGACTCCTCTGTCCATGGGATTCTCCAGGCGAGAATATTAGAGTGGTTGGCCATTCCCTTCTCCAAGGGATCTTCTTGACCCAGGCACTGGACCTGGATCTCCTGCATTGCAGGCAGATTCTTCACCATCTGAGCCACTGGGGAAACCCCTTATCATTTTGGGGGACCAGCACTCTATTTGGTTTTCTCTGTATCTTCCCTGTGCTTCCTTGGACCACCTCCAAAACACACCACCTGCACCCAAGTCCTTCTCTCTGGGTTGTCTTTGGGGGTTTAAACCAAGATGGAGGGTAAAGATCTGAGAAGAAAAGAGAAAGGGGTGCCAAGCCCAAGGAAGGAGAGAGTTAAGAATAAATGATCTACTGGCCCCAAGATCAAGAAATGAGGTCAAGTTCATTTGACCTCATTCAAGGAGACCTCAGGGAGATGGGGAGGGGTTGGATAGCAAGCAGAAAGCAACCCTCTTTGTTAGAATTTGGTAGATGCTCTGGCTGGAGCTGGGCCCCATCTGGGGAGGTGGGGGAGAGAGAGGCTGAGGTGGAGCTGGAGTTTAGCTTGAGGGCCTGGACCAGGAAGCCGGGACCCTCAGGCTGGATCCTCCAGTCCAGCCAGCTCTGGCTCTGGCTGGGGAAACTGAGACCCAGAGATGGACAGTAACTCACCTTGGTCCCTGGCAGGGACTAGAAGGTCCATCTCTGACCCTCCTGTTTCGGCCTCTCTTCCATGGCAGGGTTAGTGGCCAGCAGGCTGCAGTCAGACAGACCTGTCTGGGCTCTGCTGACCCAGTCCATCTCCACTGAGACCAAGGTGGAGGAGGGCAGGCTCCACGGCCAAGCATTGATGAGCACCCGGCTCCAGGCCCATCCCCTGACTGTTTTCTGTTGTGTGGGCAGTTTGGGCAGCGTCTCTGGGGCTCTGCCTTCCCTTGACTGCCATGCATTTTCATTAGTTTTATTAATAAATTACGGCCACACCCTTCCTGCCCACAAAGTTGACGAATTATATTCATAGCTCTTAGAAACATCTGCCCAAAACATCCACCCTCCAGCTCCGCTAGGGCCCCTGCTTGGTCAGCAGTGTGCCTTTTCCCAGCACTGTTATGTCAGCCCAAGTCCCATGGCATCCATGGGCAGACAAGGTTACTTGGTGACAAGCAGTGGACACCATCCAAACAGGTCTGATTTTGTTGGGAAACACCTTAGCATCACGCTTTGAAAAGAAAATGTGTTTCAACTGGGGACAGCAGGAAGAGATGGTGTGGTTTAATGTGCTTATACATTTTTCAGCTCCTTTAAAATATTTTTATTTTGCTTTGACCAAAGGAGATACTTGTGTAAAATTTTCAGGGTGCAGAGTCCCAGCTGGAATCACTCCCTTGTGAGTAGGGTATGAGAGCCAGTGTATCAGTTTTTTTCTTGCTGCAGTAACAAGTTACTACAAACTCCGAGACTTAACACAAATTTATCTTACAACTCTGGAGGACAGAAGTCCAAAATCAGTCTCACAGGGCTAATGTCAAGTCGTGGGCACAGCTGCTTCCTGCTGGAGGCTCTGGGGGAGAGTCCCAGCCCATGCCTATTTCAGGTTTGCAAGTTTCTCTGCCTGCATTCTCTGCCTGTTTCTCTGATGGTGACTCTTTCCTCTGTTCTCTGTGTGTGTGTGTGTGTTTCCTGCACCACAGGACATGTGGGATCTGCTCTGACCAGGGATCAAACCAGTGTCCCCTGCGTTATGAGCCCAGTCTTAACTGGACCACCAGGAAGTCCCTCCTCCTTCTGTTTTCGAAACCCATCACTCTGACCTCTGTTCTTGTCAGTGTTTCTCCGACTCTGACCTTCCCGCCTCTCACTTATATGGAGCTTTGTGATTTCAGTGAGCCCCCTGGATAATCCAGAGCAGTCTCCCATCTCCCTGTTAACTAATTGCATCTGTAAAGTCCCCTTTACCATATGAAGCGATACAGTCACCATTCTGGGGACTAGGATTGAACTATCTTTTCTGCCCCTTGATATTTATTTATTTGGCTGCACCAGGTCCCAGTTGCAGCATGTGGAATCTAGTTCCCCGCCCAAGACTCAGACCTGAGCTCTCTGCATTGGAAGTGTGGAGTGTTAGCCACTGGACCACCAGGTAAGGCCCACGAACAATCCTGGGGCTGTTATTTATCCTACCATAATCAGAAAAATGTTTCCATGACCTGGCCGCTGCAATCCTGCTGACATCCTGTGAAGCAGAAGGAAACGGGGCTGGGGGCCCAGAGGCGAAGTCACTGACTCGGGATTGAGAAGTGAGTGCCAGAGCTGAGAGAGGAACCAGGGTCTCCCTGATACCAATGCCAACACTGTTCCTGCCAGCTCCCATGAGCACCCCCTCAGCAGGCTGTCTGTGGAGACCGGGTGTGTGGATTCTGGCTGCAAATGGAGCCCATGATGTGGACCTGGCCCCATCGTGCGCCTGAGATCACGTGGTCAGTTTCTTAACGTCCCTGGCTCTCAGTCTTCTGGGGGAAAATAATGGTTTTTCTATGAAGCACATAGTAAGTGTTGGCTGTATGGTAGCTGTGCTTCCCAGGTGGTGCTGGTGGTAAATAGCCCGCTTGCCAATGCAGGAGACATGAGAGACGTGGGTTCTATCCTGGGTCGAGACGATCCCCTGAAGGAGGGCATGGAAACCCACTCCAGTATTCTTGCCTGGAGAATTCTACAGACAGTGGAGCCTAGCAGGCTACAGCCCATAGGGTCACAAAGAGTCAGACACGACTGAAGCGACTTAGCAGGCACATACGCATGTGGTAGCTATTACTGTTATTAATAACAGTAGGGTGGAACCCCAAATCTCGGAGCCTCTGAGGACGTACACCAAAATGCCAGGGATGCCTCTGGTTTCTGCCTGCTGTGCTCAGAGCCCTGCACATGCTCCTTCTTCTCTTTGTTCCTCTCTCTTAGCCAAACCCTACTCATCATTCTAAGCCTAACTTAGATATCACCGCCTCCAGGAAGCCCTCTTTGACTGTGCCAGGCAGCAGAGTTGGCTGCTCCTTCCCCATGTGGACACCACGGTTGCCTCTCAGGAGGGGTGAATCTTGAATAAGGAGCTGGAAGTTGCCCAGCGTTACCCTCTGCAGACACGGGTTGGAATTCCAGGCCCATCACTAGCCCAGGATA
Source organism: Oreotragus oreotragus (assembly GCA_006410675.1). Classification (NCBI taxonomy): domain Eukaryota; kingdom Metazoa; phylum Chordata; class Mammalia; order Artiodactyla; family Bovidae; genus Oreotragus; species Oreotragus oreotragus. The sequence goes on from SJYX01009880.1 coordinate 514,718, forward strand.
TGTATTCAGGCTATTCTGAACCCGATTCCTTACTTGTGACATGGGGTGGAGGATGACAAGCTTACTTCCCAAGTTGCTGTGGGGCCTGAGGGAGACCATGCGAAGCCTTTCCCCCAGCTGTACACATGTTAGGTTCTCAGTAAATCGTGGCTGCGTACACGTAAGGCACGGAAATCTCAAAGTTACCTTGAGACAGAGGGACCCTGCTTTTGGCTGGAATCACATCAGAGTGAGGGCTTAGCTCCTGTACGTCGGACTCTTGTTATGACCATCTTTGCTTAACAAAAATGTAACGTCAGATCAATTGCTATGAAGCACGTGGGCTGATGAAAGCAATGGAGTGGGCTGTGGGAACTCAAGGTGTTCCCGGGGTCCTTGGCGCTGTGGGGAGGCCGTGACTCAGGCCCTGCCTCCAGCGGCTTGTGTGTTTCCTGGGCTGCGTCTAAACACTAGTGGCAGGGACTCCCGACAGTCCAGTGGCTAAGACTGCACTTCCACTGCAGGGAGCGCGGGCTCAGTCCCTGGTCAGGAACCAAGATCCCATGTGCCACTCAGCACGGCCAAAAAGGAGAAAAGAAGAACCAACAAGTAAACGTGGGTGGTGATGGGCTCCCCAGACCCCAGGATTCTGGTTTCGATGCTGTGAGCCCCGCCCCCAGCCTGTGGAGGCGAAGGTCCCTTGCAGGACTGAGTGATGGGATGGGCGAGGGGAGAAACTGCCAGGTAACAAGGTGAGGGGCCCAGTCCTGCGCAGGGGGTGAATGGGCCTCAGTTCCCCGGCCCTGGTGCCCGTCATTCCAGGACCCTGTGCTGACCGCCTCTTTGCCCTCATTGTCTGGGCAGCTGGCCCATAAGCCAAGTGTTGGCCTGAGGTGTCCCGGGGCCATAAACGCCTTGTAAAAGTTGCTGGGAACAAGATACTTTGTGTTGGTGGTGACTCCAGCCCAGGTCATTAAGTCTGTCCTGACGTGGGGCTGGGGCTTGTGGTGGCCCGACTTGCAGGTTCTGTGTGAGCCCCCTAATTAGGGCCCCTCTGCCACCAGCCTCGCTGATCCTGCTGGGCTCCTCCCTGAGTCCTGGCAGGACTTTCGGGCTCCCAGGGCTGGGGTCCAAGGGCTGGGATTTACATTGTTTTATACCTTCTACCCCTTTTCCTTGCCCTTGGTTTAATGCTCGTCTGTCTAAAAATTCTTAGTCCTTGGAACAAGGACCTGTAATTCCATTTTGTGCTGAGCCCTGCAAGTTATGTAGCTGCTCCTGCTAAGACAATGCTTTGTGGGCTGCGGGAGACTCTTCAGACGAAAGGCCAGGCTGGCTGGAGGGCAGTCAGGGAGGCACGCGGTGGTCTGACCAGTGCTGCCAGAGGGTACGTGGGGGCTGCCGACAGTGTAGGGCCCTGGGGGCCACGGTAAGAGCTTTGGCTCCCCTCTTAATGAAATAGGAAAGCACAGGAAGGTTTGAACAGAGCAGTGACATTATCCAACTTAGAGTACAGAATGGTCAACTTGGCTGCTATGCTGGGAAGAGACTCCAAGGGTAGAACCCAGGGAGGCCACTCAGGGGGCTGGTGAGGAAGCAGAGTAAGGACGCTGATGACTCAGGTGAGGTTGGGAGCAGTGGTGGTGGGGGGAAGGGATGAGATTCCAGATAGATTCTTAGGACAGAAGGACTTGTGATGGGGTAGATGGCATCTGAGTGGTCCAAAGAGACCCACTGACAACTCCTTCCCTTCTGTCCCCACGTCACATGGCCATTGCCTCCCACTCCTTCCCCCACCCTTGAATTAGGGTTGGTTTTCTCACTTGCTTTGATCAGTAGAGTGGGGGGAAATGACGCTGTGTCTGTTCCTGGCCTCACCTTGAAGAGGCCTGCCAGCTTCTGCTTTTGCTCTCTGGGAACCCAGCTGCGGTGCTGTAAGGAGGCTGGAGAAGAAGTCTGTGGACTGCTGGGCCAACAGCTTCCAGACCAGTGAGAAGGACCTTCTTGCCCATTCCAGCCCCAGTTACATTCTCAGATGATTGTAGCCCTGGGAGGGACTCCAGCCAACTTCACATGGGGCAGAAGAACCACTCAGATGAGCCCTGTCTAAGCTCTGGAACAAAAGAATCATGAGAAACAAGACATGGTTCTTTTGGCCCACTCAGTTTGGGGCTGCTTGTTACGCAGCAGTCTCTAACTGACAGAGATATCTGTTAGACATCCAAGAGGAAATGTGGTGAGTAGGCAGCTGGGTACATGAGCCTGAAGTTCAGGAAAGAGATTCAGGCTGGGAAGTGTCATTTCAGGAATTTTTGATACACAGATGACATTAAAGTCCTGAAAAGGGATGAGATTAACAAGATTGAGGGTGGAGGGAGAAGAGACGAGGACGAAGGACTAAGTCCTCAGGTAGATGGAGCTTTAAGTGGTCAGCGAGATGGGGAAGGGCCGGCCAAGGGGAGCAAAGAGGAGGCCGCTGGGCATACATGTGCTGGCCGTCTTGGGGCACCCAGCCCCCACCCCCCCAACCTCTTACATTTTTCTGACGATGGTCTTTCTAACATGACTCCCCTTCCTCCTGTGAACACAAACTCATTCAGCTGAGAGTGCTAACTGTCCTGGGCTACATCCATTCCTGTCTTCTTTGAGCTGAAGTCCTTGTCATCATCCTCACTCATCCTAGAGCTTGCTGAGGATTCTGTATCCTGAGCCCAAGGCAGAGTTCTTGGTCCTCTGTAGCCCCCACCATTGCGGGGAGGAGTCAGGTGCCTCTAGGGGGCTGGTCAGCTTAGTTGTCCCCTATCAGGGCATGCTGGACCTCCCTGCTTCCCAGCAGGGAGACGTGGAGCTGCCAGGCCTCCAGTTCAGTTCAGTTCAGTCACTCAGTCATGTCTAACTCTTTGTGACTCCATGAACCGCAGCATGCCAGGCCTCCCTGTCCATCACCAACTCCCGGAGTTCACCCAGACTCATGTGCATCGAGTCCAGACATCTCATTCTCTGTCATCCCCTTCTTCTCCTGGCCTCAGTCTTTCCCAGCATCAGGGTCTTTTCCAATGAGTCAATTCTTCGCATCAGATGGCCAAAGTATTGGAGTTTCAGCTTCAACATCAGTCCTTCCAATGAATATTCAGGACTGATTTCCTTTAGGATGGACTGGTTGGTCTCCTTGCAGTCCAAGGAACTCTCAAGAGTCTTCTCCAACACCACACTTCAAAAGCATCAATTCTTCGACGCTCAGCTTTCTTTATAGTCCAACTCTCACATCCGTACAGGACCACTGGAGGCCCCCAAGCTAGGCAGAAAACAGCCTCCCTTGTCTAAATACACCCTCTTGCCACAGACTGAGCTGCACATCGTTGGGCGTGGGGTACACTGCTGACAGAGCCCAGAATTTTGGCTGAATGTGTGTGGAACCAGGTGATGAACCAAACCATTACAGTATCATGGGGAGCACAGTCCTGACAGAGGGAAGAGCCTGAGAGTGCTGGGGTCCGACAGAAAGGGAAGACTAGGGGTGAGGTGGGCAGGGGTCAGGCAGAGTGGACATTCAGACCTCATTATCCCCAAGTCCTCATGGTGTTACAACAGGCGAGACGCACATGGCTCAGATTACGCCCATGAAAACGTTATTATGTTTGGTGTTTGTGGGTAATTAAAAGCAGGGAGTGTTAGTCCATTTTGCAATGAACAAGGAGTTTTTATCCTAAATGGTTTAAATAAAAAGCCCGGCACTTAAAGGGTAAGTTTCATTTACTTGAATGATTCTAAGATGTGCTTAGCTTGCTACATGTTCTGATGAAGTGACTTTATCTCATAACCAGCTGTGTGCATGAAACATACCGTGTTGTCAAAGGCCCTGCTCTGGGGCTTGTGACTGTGAGACTGAGTTTGTTGTACCCCTGTGCGATCACTCTTCCTTCCTTCCTTCCACCCATCGTTTATTGGCCTTCCTTCCCACCCTCCCTTCCATCCATCATTCCCTTCTTTCTGCTGTGGCTTCATAGGCACTTCCGCAGCACATGTGCCCTGGGAGGTACACAAGCCCTGTTCCAAGGCCCTCACTGCTCAGACTGTTATCCCGAAAAAGTTAATAATTACAGGGAAAGGCAAACCAATGCCACCCCTGGCAGTGCCCCCTTCCACGAGGTTCTGGCATTTTGCTGCTTCTGTGGGTGGGGTCCTATGTCCACCCCTCCCTGTCCAACTGTCCTTGGGACTCCCTGGAATAGCGGATTCTCTTTCCTGTTCTCTACAATCATCAGGGCTGACATCGAATTAGCAAGAAAGCACACTCAGCAGTGATCAGACAGCAGCTGAGCCTGGCAGTCACCCGGTCATTAGCTGGGCCGCCTTCCTTGCACCCTGTGGCTGCAGAGATGTCCAGGGCCCACTCTCAGTGTGTGTGGGGCTCTTAGAGGACGGTGCTGAGTCGGCATGGGCAGAGCCTGGAATACCCGGCCCCCAGTCCAGAGACCACTGTCCTGATCTTGGAAGTGAGCTCACCTTCCAGCCTCTGTCTTCTCACCTGTGTTGCCCAGAGGCTGGAGTGGTGGGTGGCAGGGTCAAGGGCACAGGCCTCAGAGGCAGGTAGAGAACGCAGGTTCTCTGGGCTGAAGTAGGGCCCTGAGGTCTGAGCCATGGCTGTTGAGGAAAGCCTGGAGGTGCTGGTCAGGGGCTGGTGCACAGCAGAAGGATGGGAAGGTCCTGACTTTGAGTAAGATGCACACTTCCTCTGTCCCTCTGTAGACGCCACTCTTGCGGTGGAGAAGGGCCCCCAGCACTGTCCTTGCACACGCGTGTAGTACCGACGTGCCCCAGATCCAGCGGAGGTCCTGGCTCGCTTTGCGGGTGGCCTGTGCCAGGCTGCACTTGGTTTTATTTGCTTTATTATTTCCCCTTCACCTTCCCTTCTCACTCCTGTTTCCCTCCTCCCAGTAGTACCCACATCCTCCCAGTCTACTCTCAGTACATTATCTATTTATTTAAATACAAATGGCTCCTTGAAATAGAGTGCCATTTTGCGTGAGTTTTAAAATCTCCATAAATAGCATTGGCCTATAAATCTCATTGTCTTGCTTACTCTTTTTTTGCCAGACATTAAATTTTTGAGATCAGTCCTTGTTGCCATATGTAAGTCTGGCTCAGTACATTGGATGGCCATGTGGAATTTTCATTATGTGAGTATACTCATGCTATAGGCTCAATGTTTGTGACCCCACTGGCCCCCGCCCCCCCCAAAAAGTGAAGTTGCTCAGTCATGTCCTACTCTCTGCGACCCTGTGGGCTGTAGCCCACCAGGCTCCTCCATCCGTGGGATTTTCCAGGCAAGGATACCGGAGTGGGTTGCCATTTCTTTCTCCAGGAGATCTTCCTGACCCAGAGACTGAACCTGAGTCTTCCGCATTGTAGGCAGACGCTTTTCTGTCTGAGCCACCAGGGAAGTCCACAAACTTAGGCTGAATGTTTGTGACCTCCCCTAGCACCCCCCCCCCCGCACCCCCATGCCCGCTCAACTCACAAGTTAAAATTCCACCACCCAAGGTGATGGTGTTTGGAGGCGGGTCTTTGGGGTGGGGGGGGNAGTCTTCCGCATTGTAGGCAGACGCTTTTCCGTCTGAGCCACCAGGGAAGTCCACAAACTTAGGCTGAATGTTTGTGACCTCCCCTAGCACCCCCCCCCGCACCCCCATGCCCGCTCAACTCACAAGTTAAAATTCCACCACCCAAGGTGATGGTGTTTGGAGGCGGGTCTTTGGGGTGGGGGGGGGTGACTCGGTCATGAGGGTGGAGCCCTCATGAATGGGATTAGTGCCCTTGCAAAAGGGACCCCAGAGAGCTCCCTCCTGCCTCCTGCCATGTGAAGTCACACCCAGAACACAGCAGGAGGTGGGCTCGGGCTTGACACTGGATGTGCTGGTACCTCGATCTCAGGCTCTCCCTCCAGGATGATGAGAGATTACAGTCTGTGTGAAGGAGCTGCCCAGTCTTTGGTGCCCTGTTCTGGCAGCCTGGGTAGCCTGAGACAACCCACACCCGCACACCCCTTTCCATGCTGGGCGGCAGGCCTCACCCCTCCCTGTGACGGGAACAACGCTGTGCCCATCGCCCTTCTCCGTATCTCCTGGGGGCTCTGTGGGCATGACTCTGGGACACATAGTCAGGAGCCCCACGCCTGTCCCCCTGTCCCAGGCTGCTGTACAGAGCAGGTACCCGCCGCCTGGCTGGCTGCAATCCTGCAGCAGCAGCCTGGTCTGCCAGCCAGTGGGACCCCTGTTCTGCAAGCTCACAGCTGCCTGTGCGCTCACTGACCTTCCGTTTTCTGAGAATCAGATGGCTGGAGGCAGTGTCTCCTTGTTCCCGCATCTCTGGCAGAGGCCTCCTCGCTTCCTCATCAGATGCTGTCTCCCCGCTGTTAGCCGTCTGTTTATAGGCTTGCTCATTTTCCTGGGGACTGATTCTCTCTCACTCACTGATTTGTAGGAGTTACTTGAATAATTTGCACAATGATTCTTATGCATTTCAGACAGACTTCAAAGAAAGAGTTCTCCCAGTCTGCCACTCATCTGTTCAGTTTGTCTGTGGTTTTTAAAAACATATTCTTTACTGAACAGAAATCTTTAATGTTGATGGAGTTGGGTCTGTCATTTCTCCTCACGTGCTTGGTTCTTTTGGCATCTTGTTTAAGAAACTCTTTCCAACTTTGATACCATTAGGCTTTTTCTCTTTTTTAAAAAGTTAACTTTAGAATTTAACTGTCGTATGTCAGTCCTTAAACTATTTGGAATGCACGTGTGCTCACTCAGTCATGTCTGACTCTTTGGGACCCTGTGGACTGCAGCCTGCCAGGCTCCTCTGTCCATGTAATTTCCTGGGCAAGAATCCTGGAGTGGGGTGCCATTTCCTTCTCCAGGGAATCTTCCTGACCCAGGGACTGAACCCACATCTCTTCCATCTCCTGCTTTAGCAGGTGGATACTTTACCACTAGGGCCCCCTGGGAAGCCCTTGGAATAAGTATGTGTGTACATATTACATTATGTTAAATTATTATCATGTGATATTACATTATATATAATATTTTTCATTTTTATATTCTTTTCCTTATGTATAATATGAAGACTTTCCAAATACCACTGATGGCTGCAACTAAAGAGCTTTGGTGAGAATCTGAACTATCTCTGTACTGAGAATCTGAACTGTCTCTAGTTCTAGAGGAAGTGAAGATCCAGGGCAAACACTTTTCTTATACTTCCTTTGTTTGTTTCTTACTTCCTGGATGCTAATGTGTTGGCACTGCATGGCAGGTGTTCATCCTGGGTTGTTTATCTCTGCATTTTGAGAAGCAGAATGCTCCAGTACCTTATCTTTCCTTTGAAGCAGCCTGATTATTTGCTTCTGTGATTCAGTGTAAGGATTTCAAGAATCTTTTCATGTAGAACTTGCTTCTTTCAAACGCTCTTCCATGCCGGGAAAGCTTGGATTGCATAAGGGCTTAATATGCATTCAATGTTAAAAAGTATGGCAAATGGGAACTTCCCTGGCAGTCCAGTGGTTAAGACTCCAGCGCAGTGGGCATGGATTCAACCCCTGGTCTGGAACTAAGATCTCACATGCTGTGTGTGGTACAGCCAAAAAAAAAAAAAAAAAAAATCACAAATGTATGTTTAAATTATAAGATATACCACGATACCCACTAATGACTGTTAATTAGGCAACATGAAATTTAGATGATAAATACAGCCAGTGAGTTAAGTATGGAAGGAATGTTGGACCCAGGGTTCTCTATGTGGAGTACAGTCTGTATGTGGTAGGAGCCCAAATCTTCCTCACGCGTCAGGTTAATATCTCCAGCATCATTTTCCTAAGTATTCATCCTTTCCTCTCTGCTGTTCACATCATTTGATGTGATTCTGAAATCCCTCTTCTGTTTCTTAGATTGTCTCATCTGTTCCCTTGCCAGTATCGTGTCCTTGATTTTTTTAGCCATTCATGTGTGTTTTTTATTTTTCATATGAATTTTCAAGTCGACCTGTTAAAGTTCCTGGAACTTTCCTAATTGGATTGTCTTTTAATTTTCAGATGAGTTTGAGGAGAGTTGACCTTGGTGACGTGAAGCTGTGCGATGCATAATTGGGGCACAGCTTCCTAATTTCTCACCTGTTCTAGACTGAACATTTTCTCCGTAGGACTCTTGTGCAGTCTCTGCTAGGCTAATTTCCAGGTGCTTTCTATTCATCATTGCTGTGATAAGTGCTAGTGCATTTTTGGCTCCATTTTCCCAGTTGGTTTTGGCTGGAACATGGAAACACCGTTGCTGTCTGTGCAGTGATCGCCTGTCTGGCAGCGGTATTGCACTCCTCCGTTCCTTCTGACAGCCTGTCTGTCGTTTCTCTTGGGTTTTCACTGTCTTTTGTGGCTATTGATCTAGTCAACTTTTCTGTTTCCTCTTGAGCGGATTTTGGCACTTCATATTTTTTCCAGAAATATTTCCATTTAATCTGCTTTAAAGTATTGACTTGTGGTTGTGAATAATATCCCTTAAGTATTTAATATCAAATATAATACTCGTTATATCTGCGATGTTCCCCGTTTTCATTTTATCTTTTGCATATTTGTGTTCTGATCATATTCATCATTTCTGTTTTGTCTCCATGATGTTTCATGTTTCAACTAATCATCTCAGTTTTCACCGTGGGGCTTGTGGGTCTTAGTTCCCCAACCAGTGACTGAACCCAGGCCCCTGCAGTGAAAGCGCGGCATCCTCACTACTGAATCACCATGGAATTCCCTGAATATTAAAAAAAAAAAAAATTGCCTGTATTAATTGCCTTAGGTCCTTCTGCTTACCTTGAACTGTCCTTTGAGTTACACTCATTTGTCTCCCCTTTTTTCTTGTTTTCTGTTTGATCTATTGAAAGCTTTGACTTTTCCTCTAAGAATGATGTTAAAGACATGATCCACGAATTTTTCCATGGGCTATGTTTATTATTATTTCTATTTGTGAGGGTAGCTTCAGCTAATCAGTTTTCTATAATAATGATGGAAATAATAGTAGTGTTCATTATTTCCTCTATCCTTGTCATTTGTATTTTAAAAATTAAAAAATACTATTTCTCTGCTGCATCAGGTCCGAATGGCAGCACTCGGGCACTTGCTGTCGTGTGTGGGCTCTTTCTTGTGGTGAGTGCGGGCTCAGTTGCCCGGTGGCATGTGGGGTATTAGCCCCCGTCCAGGGATGGAACCCTCCTCCCCTGCAATGGAAGGCGGATTCTTAACCACTGGACCACCACGGAAGTCCCCATCCTTGTTCATTTTAAAGACAATTAAAAAGGAAAGAAAACCTTTTAAACTTTTACAAAAAACTTTTAGGCTTCTACGAAAGTTGCCTTTAACTTTTAATTGTTTTAATTTGAAAACGATCTCCCAGAAGGCATGAACAACCTGAAGGCAAGGAAGGCCGGAAGAGGAGGCGTGAGGGGCTATGCGTCTCAGGAATCTCAGGAAGCCCGAATGCTCACAGTGAGATCACCTCCCTCATTATCCGGTTTATCCCTCATAATCCGGAGGATTTTCTGTCACTTGCAACAGAAAAGCTTCATAGCCTGGGCTTGGGGAGAGGCTGTATGAGCCTGGATGGTCAGGTGGGGCCAGGGCAGCCCCGCAGCAGGTGGAGCCTGCAGGGAGCGGGTGGGGCGCAGGCAGGGCAAGCCCCTGTGCGCAGGAGTCTGGAGGAGACAATCTCCAGAGTGAAACATCCAAGGAGGGCTTGAAAGTGAAAGTGAAAGTTGCTCAGTTGTGTCTGACTCTTTGCAACCCCAAGGACTATACAGTCCATGGAATTCTCCAGGCCAGAATACTGGAGTGGGCAGCCTTTCCCTTCTCCAGGGGATCTTCCCAACCCAGGGATCGGACCCAGGTCTCCTGCATTGCAGGCGGATTCTTTACCAGCTGAGCCACAAGGGGAAGCCCAAGAATACTGGAGTGGGTAGCCTATCCCTTCTCCAGCGGGTCTTCCCGACCCAGGAATTGAACCGGGGTCTCCTGCACCGCAGGCAGTCTCCTTCCCAACGGCGCTCTCAGGGAAGCCCAAGGAGGGCTTAAGTAGTAGTAAGAACAGCAGGGGCGTCCCGGGTGGCTCAGTGGTAAAGAATCTGCCTGCCAATGCAGGAGACACGGGTTTGATCCCTGATCCAGGAGGATCCCACATACCACGCAGCAATTAATCCTGTGTGCCACAACTACTGAGCCCTTGTTCTCGAGTCTGGGAGCCGCAAGTACCGAAGTCCGTGAGCCCTAGAGTCTGTCTCTGCAACAAGCGAACCCACCGCAATGAGGGATCCTTGCACAGCAACTGGAGAGTAGCCCCGACCGCCGCAGCTGGAGAGAAAGCCCACACAGCAATGAGGAGCAGGACAGCCAGCAGTAACAGTAAGTTACAACAGCAAGGGTAGAGCTAAAACCTCTTAGTGAGGCTGGCTTTGTGTGCCAAGCCCCATCCTAAGGACTTTGTACCTGTTACCTTATTCAGGCTTCACGGTAGCCCATGTTGTGAGCACTGCTTTTATCCCCAGGTGCAGAGCCCAAGCCCACAGCAGTTAAGGAAGTTGCCCAAGGTGATCAGCCGGCCAGGGATAGAGCTGGCGTCAGGCTCGGGGGCAGAGCCAGTCGGCCCTGGGACCCTGCTCATAACCACTGTGCTGTCCTGCCTCCTCCGAGAGGGACTGAGCAGTCTTGATACCTTTGGCAAAGCGGCGGCTGCCCTGCAGCCCCTGGGATGAGCTCAGGCTCCTGCTCGTCTATTCCCTTCCCTTTAGCAGGAGGCTTTACTTTCACTCCCTGCTGGACGGAGGAAACTGGCCGTTTTCTACTTCTTTGGCCTTGAAAGAAGCACGACGCTCCTGGTTCTTTACATGCACCATGCTTTTTAGAATCTAACTCATATCAGAAAGCTTTACCCAGACTGGCTTCAGCAAAACCTGGGCTTCCATTGGCGCCTGTAACCCAGCTGTGTCAGGAATGGCTTGATCCCAGGCTCAAATGATGTCACCAGGATTTGGCTTCTCTCTTCCTCTCTCAGCACTGCTTCCTCCACGTGAGTATACTTTCAGGCAGATTCTTTCCTCATAGGCACAGAATGGATGCCAAAGCTATCTGCAGGGAAAGGTTGAGTCTAATCGCTTTCTTATTGAAGAAGGGACCTCGTTGTTTTTGATTGGCTTGGATACACATTCCTGAACCGTTTATTGAGACTGAGAATTTGCTGATTAGCTTCTAAAAATAAGCCCCACCCCTGGGTCAGAAAACCAGGGGGCATCCTCTGTGGAGCAGGGTCTGTCTCAGCCAGGCTCGTTACCCGCCGTCTGCTGCGCTTTAGTTTACACGTGTGTTTCCGGGGGGTAGGAATTTTAGTTTTGAGTTGGTGCATTGTTTGTTTTGTTCGTGTATAGCCCTGGTTTTTGCTTCTTTATGTAGCTGCAAAACTGTTTCGAAGCAGGATTTAGGTGGGAGTCCAACACAGAGCAGACTGGATCAAGACAGATGAGGCGTGTATCAGGGCTCTGGGCTCTTGCGTGTTCCCTGCCCTGTTCTAGGAGGGCCTCAGGCTGCCGTGTCCTCTTGTGTTGGGGCCACTTGTCTGAAGACCATGCCTGTCTCTGGCCTTTTGTTTTGCTCGTTGAAGGGACTGGAGGGGCTTCTCCCAGAAGGAGGCTGAGGATGAGGGGTGACGACTGTGAGAGCAGGGGCTGGGACGGAGCATCCTCCCCACTGAGGGGCCCTGTGCTTGGTGCCCTCCACTGCCCTTCCCACCTGCTCTGGGCCCCTGCAAGGGGACCCTCGGGGACTGCCCCAGTGGGTTGCTGGCTTCCAGTTGGTTTGGCCAGTGGGAAGCACCAGCCGGAAATGTGGGAGGGAGGAGAGAGATCTGGGTGGTTATTCCCAGGATCTTTCCTTTAAGGGTCTCTGAAGGTCTTAGCTCCTGTTTGGCAGCTCCTTCCCAATCTCTGTGCTCAGATTCTGGAAGCCACTCCCTCCCTTAATCGTTCAGTAGCTTTGGCTGCTGCACTGGGCTCTGTACACTTGGTCCATGACTTTGCAAATGGTATTGTTAATAACCTCACTCAAGTCACTTGATTTGATGGGCCGGTGGTCTCCTGCCAGACCCCTGACTGATAAAGGATGGCTCCTGGTGTCCTGACAGCGGTGGGCACCGAGGCTCCATGCCAGCAGGGTCCTGAGAGGTTGCAAAGCTTTGGGTCATCTCTCACCAGGTGCTTAGCCTTGGCAAAGATGCCCCCCACCCAGCTCAATTCAGTATGGGGACAGGAAAGGTCCCTGCCCCTTCCCTGTGATATACTCGCAACTCAGGGCCTGGGGCCTCCCAGTCTTCAGCTCTACAGCCCTTCCTGGGCCTTTGCAGAACCCTCAGGGAACAGAGATAAGGTTGTCAGTAAAAACATAGGACACCCACGTAAATTTGAATTTCAGATAAAAAATGAATAATACTTTAGGATAAGTATATCACAAGTATTACATGGGATAGACTTATGCTAATTTTTAGGTTATTTATCTGGGCATCCTGTATTTTTATTTGCTAAATCTATCAACCTAGTCTGAGAAAGGGAAAGTGCAAGTCCCTCAGTCATGTCCAACTCTTTGTGACCCAGTGGACTGTACAGTCCCTGGAATTCTCCAGGTCAGAATGCTGGAGTGGGTAGCCTTTCCCTTCTCCAGGGGATCTTCCCAACCCAGGGATCGAAGCCACGTCTCCTGAGTTGCAGATGGATTCTTTACCAGCTGAGCCGTAAGAGAAGCCCAAGGAAACTGGAGTGGATAGCCTATCCTCTTCTCCAGGGGATCTTCCCAACCCAGGGATCGAACCCGGGTCTCCCGCATTGCGGGCAGATTCTTTACCAACTGAGCTACCAGGGAAGGCCCGTCTGAGAAGGGGCCCTAACATAATGACAAAGTGAATTTGCCATCAGCCCAAGGGTGGGAGCATAGGGCAGGAGCAGAGGGTCAGAGTTAATTTGCTTTAAAAAAAGACCAAGTGCCGTTTTTTGGTGCCTTAATCAGTGCAGTAAAATCCTCGCTGAGCGCAGGTAGCGCAGGGCTGTCTGGTGGGGGCAGGCTGTGGGGAAGACGCTGTGTCAGCCCAGCTCTCCTCTCCCCTTCCCTCCCGGGGGTCCTTGAGGGCATCAGGAGTCACCCCAGGCCCTGCCCCCAGAAGGGCTCCAATAAGTCCCATCTGTGTTTCACCAAAGAAGTCAGACTCTCAATTACTTTATGATGTTTGGTCTATGGCTACTGGAAACTTTTTTCTCCCTGCTTTCTGAAGTAACCCGTAGTCATACTGAGAACTGGGAAAGGCAGAGGAAGATACAGAAGCAGCTACACGCCTCGTGTCACCCCGCCTTTTTCATGCCTTTACATTACTTGCTGTTGCTGTCGTTGCTCAGTCGTGTCCGACCCTTTGCAGCCCCATGGACTGTAGCCCACCAGGCCGCCCTGTCCATGGAATTCTCCCGGCGAGAATATGGAGGGGGTTGCCATTTCCTCTTGCAGGGGATCTTCCCAACCCGGGGATCAAACCCGAGTCTCCTGCATTGCAGGTGGATTCTTTACTGCTGAGCCACCAGGAAAGCCTGCCCTTACATTATATTTTGACATCTGTATATATTTGTACATGAGGTGTCTTGAAGATAAAGCTTGGACCCTACTCTACATGCTGTTTTATCATTTGCTGCTGCTAAGTCACTTCAGTTGTGTCCGACTCTGTGTGACCCCATAGATGGCAGCCCACCAGGCTCCCCCATCCCTGGGATTCTCCAGGCAAGAACACTGGAGTGGGTTGCCATTTCCTTCTCCAATGCATGAAAGAGAAAAGTGAAAGTGAAGTCGCTCAGTCTGTCCGACTATTAGCGACCCCATGGACTGCAGCCCACCAGGCTACTCCGTCCATTGGATTTTCCAGGCAAGAGTACTGGGGTGGGGTGCCATTGCCTTCCCCGGTTTTATCATTTGCTTTTCACTTAATAATAGAAAGAGATACTTTCCTATTGTTGTTATTAGTAAATGTTCTCCTAGACATTAAGTGTATGACTCTATCATATTCCACCTTATTAAAGGGCCATGTTATTTTAATTTAATCATCTCAAATTAAATAATTTAATGATTTTAAATGAAATAATTTAGTGATTTTAAATTTCATTGAATTCAATTATTTTAATTTCCTCGTCAAATGGAAGGTTTTAGGGGAATCAGCTCATTCGTTCATTCCTCCCTCCCTGATACTGATTGTGTGAATGGAAGAACCTGAAGTTGGCAGGGGTAGACCGCTCTTCTTTGGTCTCGCCGTGGACAGATGCTTTCTTGGCCCTCAGGCGTTTGGTGACCAGCATCTGCCTCCCGGATGCCTCCCTTCACCCCCTGGAGGTTATTTCAGCCGTGTCTTCGACTTTTGAGCTCTGCCCCAGGTATCACTAATAATGAGAGCGAGGAGCCTTATTCTTCTGTGTGTTTTTGGAAAGCCAGAACAACTTGACAGTAAAAAAAAAAAATTAATAAAAAGCAGTGCGATGATTCATCTACCACCAGAGTTTACACTTCCGACTTTTATCCCACAGCTGCCTCCCCTGAGAAAATAAAATATGCTTCTAATTAGCTGGGCTCTTAAAGCCAAAGCTGAGCGTTGGGCAGTTTAAGATGAGGAGAGGAGAGAGGCTGTACAGCGTGGGGAGTGAGCTGGGCTCTCCTTGTTTCTGGGCTGAAGAGGCACGTGGGGGCCCATTCCACGGAGGGGCTGCGGGCGGGACACTGGCCATCAATGTCTCAGACTTGATGGGACCGGATAATCTTCCTGTGCCACTGCTGGGGGACACACGGCTTCTTCTAGCCCTCCCCCTCTGCCTGGAGGCCCCGTGTTCTAGGCACAGGGCAAGGGTTAGTCACTCAGTGGTGTCTGACCCTTTGCGACCCCACGAGCTGTAGCCCACCAGGCTCCTCTGTCCGTGGGGTTCTCCAGGCAAGAATACTGGAGTGGGTAGCCATTCCCTTTTTCAGGGGATCTTCCCAACCCAGGGATTGAATCTGGGTTTCCCCCATTGCAGGCAGATTCTTCACCATCTGAGCCACCAGGGAAGCCCCTGGTGTAGGGATCCGACCCTTTATCTCAGGGAGTCAGGTTTGAATCCCAGCTCCGTGGATCCTTCACTGAGGACCTGGGGCCTGACTGAGCCTCAGTCTCTGCATCTGAGAAATGGGCATAATAACAGCTACCCCCCCCAAAGGCTGGAGTGAGAATGAAGTGACATGCAGGCGCCCTTCTCTGTCTCTGCTGTAGAACAGCACTTCTCTGAGTGAGTCCTTCTTCTTCCAACCTCTGAGCCTTCACCTCTGTCTTGGTTTGTCCTTGCTCATTCCCATCCTGTCCTGCCTCTGAGAAGCAGATCCTGAGACCAGGATTGGAGGGAAGTCGTGTATCTGGGAGACCATCTCAGACCAAACCAACCAGAGTAGAGACGTGAGCTGGAAGCAGGTTGCACCTGGGAGTCTGTGGGAGACTCAGCGTGAGATATCCCACCCGAGGGGCAAGGGTGCCAGCCTTAACCTGCCCACCCTTGTCGGTCACTGAGTACCGCCCCCAGGGACTCCCAATTTC
Source organism: Oreotragus oreotragus (assembly GCA_006410675.1). Taxonomy (NCBI): domain Eukaryota; kingdom Metazoa; phylum Chordata; class Mammalia; order Artiodactyla; family Bovidae; genus Oreotragus; species Oreotragus oreotragus. Next base: position 530,356 of record SJYX01009880.1, read on the forward strand.
CAGAGTGCTCTGGGCTTGCAGCACCTGTGGCCGTGACCCCAGGCATACCCAGTGGCTGGGATCGCAATGTTGGAGGGGGGTGTTCCCTTTAGAGGCTCAGGGGCCCTCCATCTTTACATCTTTGCTTGGTTTAGCTAAGAAAGTGTTAAGAAAGACCCAGAACAATAGCTGGGACCCCAGTAGCCAGGTGGGAGGACACTCGTGGACTCTCAGAGGCCTGCTCCCTTGCTAAACCCTGGGATTAGGTTTCCTTCCACTGTCTTCAGCAATTCTAGGATAATTTGCCTGTCTCAGCAAAGCTCTGGAGCATGGGGAAAAGGATTTTCCTCCCTGGGGCTGGAGTGTTGGCAGCAGTGGGGAGAGCAGGGTGGGCCTGTGGCTGGCCTGGCTTCCCTGGGCTGCAGGGAACCTGGACCACGTGCTGGGGATGCATTGGGGGCGGGGCTCTCCTGCTCTTGGGGGACACGCGGGACTCCGGTGTCTCCCTGGGTGAGGCCTGGGCTGCCTCCCTTCCCGGCTCTTTGCCTCCGCTGGTCTCTGGCTGTGCAGGGAGCTTTGGGGGCTGGTATGTGGGGTGAAGCCCAGAGGAGGTGTTCTCTGTGGTCTGGGGTGTTGGGAAGGCCTCCTTCCTGCACCTCTAAACCCACGTGGGGCGCTTGGAGGGTGCCTGAGCTGCGTAGGCTGCACTGGGAGGGGCGGGGCTTTGGGGCAACGCTTTACCTTACCTCTGAAGGTCACCCCAGACTGGATGTGGCCTCTGCCCGCCAGTGCTATCACCTGCAGGACTCAGAAAACTAACCACAGCTGTCTGAGGTGTGGGTGTGGTGCTGGGACTCTTGAGTTCCTGGCTGTTCGGACCCCAGGGTCCAGCCCCCATGTGACCCAGAAGGGGAGCTGAGTGGGGGGCACACCCGTGAACCGGGAGGGAGGGGACTGGCAGGGGAGCACGCTGGGGACAGCTGGCATGGGACCGAGACTGCTCTGGAGATGGACTCAAGCCTCTGCGGTGGTCTTTTGGGAGGAGAGGGAGCCTTCCCGGCCCAGGACAGGCATCCCAGGCCTCAGGTCAAGTTGGGTGGCCTGCTCCTCGTCATGCCTACCTACGACTCATCTTGGCTGTTCCGTTGCGTCTTAACTATCTCCTGGTCTCCCCAACCTGCTTGAGGAAGAGACTCTGGTGTCCTCCTGACAGTAGCAATCTTATTAACAATTCTGAAATAATAAAGACGTTGTAATGGTGATCATGATGACTCTCTCTCATTTACATGAACTTTAATCTTCTGCCGAATCCTTTCTCATGAATTCTCATTTAATCCTAATAAACCTTAGGAAGTTGGTATGCTTTTCTCTGTTCCCCCCACCTCTGTTTTTAGAAATGTATTAACTGAGGCTCAGAGAGGTTGAGTAATTTGTTCAAGGTCACACAGCATGAAAATGGCTTCCTCATTGTCATGAGGTCCATGAGGTGCTTCCTCATTGTCATGTTTGTGTCTCTCCTTCAGTAGTGTGTGTGTGTGAGTTGTGTGTGTGTGAGTGTGTGTGTGTGAGTCTGTGTAAGTGTGTGTGTGAGTGTGTGTGTGAGAGTATGTGTGTATGTGTGTGAATGTTTGTGAGTGTGTGTGAATGTGTGTATGTGTGTGTGAGTGCACATGTGTGTCAGTGTGTGTATGTCACTGTGTGTCTGAGTGTGTGAATGTGTGTGTGAATGTGCATGTGTGAGAGTGTGTGTGTGTGTGCATGCGTGAGAGTGTGTGTGTGAGTGTGCATGTCAGTATGTGTGTGTATGTGAGTGTGTGTGTGTGAGTGTGTGAATGTGAGTGTGTGTATGAGTGAGCATGTCAGTATGTGTGTGTCTCTGTGTGTGTGTGTGAGTGCATGTGTGTGTGTGTGAGTGTGTGTGTGTGACCACTGCAGCTCACTGCTCCAGTCCACTCTGGATCCTCTGCGGCCCCAGGTCCCCTGGGCGCTTCCTGACTGAAGTGTCGCTGAGGAGACGGCTGCCGGGGAGGGCACTGGGCTCGCTGTTGTCTGACTGGGAGACTCACCTGGGTCGGACTCTGCTGAAGGAGCATCTCTAGCCGCAAAACAGGAAGATTTGGGGTGTCCGGGAAAAGCGAGCGGCTGGGTGTCTGACCCCGTATTGGCGTTATGCTCATCGCAGGCTAGTTCAGCGGTTGTCACCTGACTGTGGGTATCTTCCTGTTGCTGAGTCTCTGCTTTCTCACCTGTAACACAGAGACGCATCTCTGGGTGGGGGAGGCTTTGGGTATTCACTGAGACAACAAACAGGACAGCGTTTGCTGTGAAAACCTACACGCGGGAAGGTGTCATCATCCATATAAAGTTAGACCTTATGACCTTCTTGTTGAAAATATCAGCTCGGAGGTGGCTCTGCCCACCTGCGGAAGACGTGCTCTGAGAGGCCAGGTTGGTCCTTTTCATCACTGGGGTGGAGGATGGTGTGAGATTTCTGAGAGGGTGGAGCTGGGGAGTGAAGGTCAGAGCAGCTGGTAGAGGGGCGTGTGGTGGAAAACTGACCTCACCCAAGGTGAGAGTCTTTGAATTTTGTCTTAACCTCAGTTTGGGCAGCAAAGAAGATAGTGCTACGGAAGGCCGGTCTGATGGATGAGGGTGTACAGAGTGGAGACAGGGAACTGACATCCTTCTTAAACATGTTTCACTCTGAGCCTGTCGCGTATTGGAAAAGCCTTGGTGTAAACAGACGTTAAATTAAAGCGTGTGTACTTGCTCTCTGGCCTTCCCAGGTGGCGCTGGTGGTAAAGAACCCACCTGCCAATGCCGGAGACAGAAGAGATGAAAGTTCGATCCCTGGGTCGGGAAGATCACTTGGAGGAAGGCCTGGCAACCCACTCCCGTATTCTTGCCTGGAGAATCCCATGGACAGAGGAGCCTGGCAGGCTATGGTCCATAGGGTTGCACAGAGTTGGACACGACTGAAGTGACTTAGCGTGCATGGGTGCACTTGCTTTCTAGATGAATTAAAAATGTCGTTTGATTTAGAAAAAAATATTGATGACTTTTTCAGAATACATCTAGAGGGTTAAGTTTGATCTGTTTACCTGGTGACTCATCTATCCATCTATCCAGCAAGCTACCTAGCCGGCTACAACTATTTCTACATAAAAATAAGTGGACTGACAGATGTGTAAATGCAGAATTTTTGCATGTAAATGGCCAGATCAGTGGCCTGAGAAATCTTATTTACATGACAAATGCAATCTTAATACATTGAAAATGCATTTATTCAGGCACCCGTTGATTCCAGAAAGAATTTGAAAATGCAGAAGTCTCCGATGATGCTAGGAGCGGGGTAGGGGGGTGGGGCGGGGGTTGTCTTCAGAAGGTGTGAGGGTAGAGGGGATTGTCCCCATCTGTCCCAGGGGGTGGGCACCAGCAGACCCCAAACTGGACCCACACCTNGAGCGGGGTAGGGGGGTGGGGCGGGGGTTGTCTTCAGAAGGTGTGAGGGTAGAGGGGATTGTCCCCATCTGTCCCAGGGGGTGGGCACCAGCAGACCCCAAACTGGACCCACACCTAGAGGCCTTGTCACACAGCGGGGAGCAGTGGCTTATGCAGTCTGTGCCTCAGGGCTGGCTGTGTGCAGGGTGGGTATTTGGACAAGGGGGTGTCGATTAGGGAATTTATCGCTGCTTAATGACAGCTCCCAGGGAGGGCCACCAAAAGGTTCCAAGGTCACTCTGGCACTGATGGGGGGACTCCGGGTAGCCTAGCGAGGGTGAGGAACTCAGCTTGATGTTCTCAGCCCTCCCTGAGGCTCGGGCAAGTCACTGCCTCGCTTCCTGGCCCACTGATGGGGGTAGAGGTCAAGGACTCAGAGGAAGACATCTCTGCAGGTCTGCAGGTCACTGGTTCCCGAGTCCGGCCAGTCCAGAAGGGAGCTGGCAGCCGAGGGCAAATGGAGCCTGCAGCCCAGAAGTGGGAGGCTGGGGAGACAGATGGAGGTTCCTGAAGCAGCCTGTGAGGATGCCTGGGGAGGGGGCATACTCTGAAAAGGGTCGAGGATGGGCCTTAAGGGAACGCCCACACTTAAGGGCCAGGTCCTGGGGATGCTACAAGAAAAGGCATAGCTGGAGGGTAGGAAGATGGAGGAGGCTGCAAACCCGGGAGGAAGAATTCCCCGGGTTGCAGGGGGCGGGCAGGGAATGGCCCACATACTGCGGATTGAAGTTCCTCTGATCGCTTTACGGGGTTGCTGGGGACCAGCTAGCGTGCTTGTCACTCCTGGGCTCTGCAGGCTCTGGGCAGGACCTGCCCAGAGAGAGACAAGGAGGTATTTTCTTGGCTTGAATTAGGGGTGGCAAAGGCGGTCCCTTCTTCTTCTGTCGTGAGTGCTTGAGAGCTGGGTGCCGGCCAGCAGTCAGAGCAGACTGGCCACCCACACAGGCATCGCCAGTAGGAAGCCCGGATTGCCCGGCTTTTCTAGGCATTTCTAGGGGAAGCTCAAGGTCGGGAGGAGGGCAGGAGAGGGGCTGTCCTCAGGACCCAGAGGCAGGCAAAGCCGGGAGGCAGGTGAGGGCTGTGCCCACCTGGAGGCAGGTAGTTCCAGGGCAGTGGGGCTGGGGGAGGGATGCCCTGGCCACCGCTGCTGACAGCTGTTTTAGGGCCGTGCTGGCCGCAGACTGGCAGGCCCAGGAGCTCAGAGCCAGTTGTGCCCTGTACCTGGCCTTTGTCCTGGCTGAGGCTGGTGGTTCCCACGCAGGCTCTCTCTGTCATCATCTGGGGCTGGGACCTCCCCTCCGCCCTGGCTCTTAGGAGCTTGGAAGTCAAGGGGCAGCTGACTGGGGTCTGATTCCGGGTGGCTGCCTTGTGGCCTTGGTGCCGCTTTAGCTAACCCCTGTGGTTGTGTGTGCGTGCGCGTGTGTGTAGGGGGGTGGGAAGACAGAGGTAGACATTTCTCTGGTGTTAAGGCTTCAGGCGTGACTTCCCCAATGGATCAGCGGCCAAAGGATCCTTGTGTGATGCAGGAGACACAGGAGACGCGGGTTCGATCCCTGAATCGGGAAGATCCCCTGGAGGAGGACATGGCAACCCATTCCAGTGTTCTTGCCTGGAGGATCCCATGGGCAGAGGAGCTCCTACAGTTCATGNTGTGTGATGCAGGAGACACAGGAGACGCGGGTTCGATCCCTGAATCGGGAAGATCCCCTGGAGGAGGACATGGCAACCCATTCCAGTGTTCTTGCCTGGAGGATCCCATGGGCAGAGGAGCTCCTACAGTTCATGGGATCGCAAAGTCAGACACAGACTGAGCGACTAAGCAAGCGGCACAAGGCTCCAGGCAAGGTGCCAAGGGATGAGGATCCTATAGCCTGGCCCAGGAGAGGGTGTGGCCAAGCCGTGTCTCTAAGCTTCTGGCGGCTGGACTGAGCTTGCTGGAGGGGTGTGTGTTATCCTCCTGTTTTGTGGAGGATGTTGAGGCTCAGAGAGGGTAAGCAACTTGCCTGTGATCACAGAGCAAGATGCAGAGGCCAAACTGTAACACAGGCCTGATACCCAGAGCCATCCTTCTTGTACTCCCTGGCCCCCTAGGGCGCCTGGAAACTCAGACAGAGAAGCTGCTTCTTTGGGCCTTGAGGGCCCTGAATTCGGTGGTGTTGGTTGGCAATGGAAAGTCCACCGTCTGCACCCTCAGGCGAATGCTTCTGCTGAAAGCCTGCTGGTGGGTCAGAGTGCAGTATTTGGGCTTCTTGCAGAGGAATTAGCCTCCTTGGGGGCAAAGGCTGGGTCCTGTTGGCTATCTCATTTACGAGGAGATGACTCCTGGGAGCAGAGGTCCGTGTGTCGTGCCTAGTGGGATGGTGAAGGAAGACAGAGGGACAGAAGGCTTTCCAGGTCATGCTCTTGGCCCCGGCTGTGCTTACTTAGCTGTTGATGAGGAATTTCTTGCAGAGTCGACTCTAAAATTAGATCTCTAAAAACTTCTGGGCACTGTTGAATGTTGAAGCCCAAGGGAGCCCCATAAACCTTTCATGCTGGAAGCCTGTGGGGACCTGTGGCCGCTGGAGCACACGCCGGTCTCACGGACCTGAAAATGTGTAAGTGGGTGTGCGGATTCTGGTGGGTCACGGGGCAGGCATGGCTTTGCTGAAGATGTTTTCTCAGCTGCTGCAACCTGGAGCCAGAAGACTCAAGTGTCACCCGTGGTGAGGCTGTGTCTTGGAAATGCTGTGATGTGGGGACACTGTGAGCCTGGAGGTTGTGACCTCCTGAGTGAGACCTGCAAATTCTGGTGGGTGTGGACGCTTGAGCCAGGACAGACTGGCTGCCGGTCTTTACTGGCCAGTCTCGTTTTTGGTCTCGTTCCCCATCACTTGCTAACCTGGCCAGGTCCGGCTCCCCTCGCTGGGCACCCGGCACTCCTTGCCCTCTGGGCCAGCCTCCTGCGTGCCTTGGCTCTCCAGAGTCCTGGTGGGGGCAGTGGTGGTCCTGCCTTGTCTTCTTCCTCTTTAATTCTTCCAGGGGACCATGCAGGAAGCAGGCCCTTCTCTTGCTGATAACGACCACCTCTCACAGCATCGTGCAGAGGTATTGCCTTCAGAGGGTCCCTGTACCTTTGTACTCTGACTTACCCTTTGGAGAGAGGCTGGTTGGGGTCATGGTGGAGGAAAGAAGATGTGGGCGAGGGGGCTGACCCCAGCGCCCTGGGCAGGTCACCTCTAACGCTCCCATAGGCGGAGCCTCTATTCTGAGCTCCGGTCATTTGAGTCCAGGGTTTGAAGCTGCTGAGCATTTGGGCATCTGCCCTGCCTCTGGTCCAGAGCGAGCTTCCTCACCTTCCTTGGGCCACACCCTGGGGGCTCTCTGATTACCTGAGGGGTGCCGTAGAGGCTGCCTGTTTCCCCATCCACCTGCTGGGCCCACCTCAATGCCCTTGGGAGGTGAAGTGTGATTGAGGGCTCTCAGTGTGGGGGGAGCTCTGATCCTAGCACCCGCCGGGCACCATGTCTTCACCCCAAGTCCAGACTGATGTACTTTATTTATTTTTTAATATTTGTTTTCACTTATTTATTTGGCTTTACCGGTTCTTTGTTGTAGCATGTGGAATCTAGTTCCCTGAGGAACTCCCTTGCCTCAGGAGCGTGGAGTCTTAGCCTCTGGACCACCAGGAGAGTGCTGCACTTTATCGTGTGTCTGTGATCTGAGATCAGCTTGAAGCCACAGAGGCCCAGACTGGGAGGGGTGTGTGTGTCCTCCGTGGGGCGGTGAGCACTGTTTCTGGGTGACTCTGCCACACAGAACAAGGGGTATTCCGTGTCATTCCAGGTGGATGCGAAGACAATGAACATCAAGTAATATATAGCTATTAGTACATTAATTCTGGAGAAGGACATGGCAACCCACTCCAGTATTCTTGCCTGGAGAATCCTGTGGACAGAGGAGCCTGGAGGGCTGCTGTCTGCAGGGTTGTACAGAGTCGGACACGACTGAAGCGACTTAGCATGCATGCATGCATGCATTGGAGAAGGAAATGGTAACCCACTCCAGTATTCTTTCCTGGAGAATCTCAGGGACAGAGGAGCCTGGTGGGCTGCCGTCTATGGGGTTGCACAGAGTTGGACATGACTGAAGTGACTTAGCAGCAGCAGCAGCAGCAGCAGCAGTATGTTAATTAAGAACTTCCCAAGTGGCACTAGCGGTAAAGAACCTGCCTGCCAGTGCAGGAGATGTAAGAGACTCAGGTTTGCCTCTGGATTGGGAAGATCCCTGGAGGGGGGCATGGCAACCCACTCCGATACTCTTGCCTGGAGAAGCCCATGGACAGAGGCGCCTGGCGGGCTATAGCCCACGGGGTCGCAAAGAGTAGTAAATGATTTAGCACTTAGCATGCATGCACATAAATTCAGTGGTTGGTGCAGGGGTCGGTGAGCCCCACACAACTCACAGGTTTCTAATGTCCGTAGCAAGCGGACCTGGCATTTAATGGACACTGACCGTGTTGGCAGTGCTGTGTGGGGCTTGGGGTTAGTACTGTCCCAAGCTGTCCAGTGAGGACTCGGAGCTTCAGAGACCATGTGACTGGCCGAGGTCCCCAGCACGGGCTCCCTGCGGCCTCTCCAGGCTGCCCCCTTGGGAGGGCTTGTCACCTGGGGCGCGGAGGTAGGACACGGGCACGGCCCCTCCCTGGACTCGGCTGTGTCTTGAGGTGTGCAGGGGCAGGTGGGGCTCTCCCTCTTGTTTCTCTGGACCCATTCGTAGCAGGCCTCCTCGGGGGGCTGGACCATCCACACCGGAGAAGCTGGACCATCCACATGGCCTCTGACCATAGCCGGCATGGTCACGGTGGGGCCCTCGCAGACACCCTCACGAGGGTTTTGGGCATCCTGGCAGCCCTGCCAGTGCCCCTGCTCTGGGCTGGCAGCTGCAGCCTCGGCCTCCACCAGGTGTGGTCTCCACCGGGCATGGCCCGAGGAGTGGGGGCTCAGGAGAGCGTCTGTAGCCTGCAGCCTGCATCTCCTTGGAAGCCTGGCAGCCTCGGGAGGGCCTGGGCATGAGTGAGTCTAGAGAAACAGAAATGTTTTGAAAGCAAACAGTTCAGTGGGGAAAGCACACTCGGTCAAGACCTGGGAAAGTGGCAGGTCATGGTGCAGAAGTGTCTCGTTGGGGTGAGACGTAAACACAGCTCTGCAGACCCGCAGCTCTGACCCTGAGCTCCCGTGAAAATTATTCGGTGTGCAGTCACAGAGGAATGAAGATTCCTGATGGGAAATTGGAAAATGACGGGGACAGAGCATGTGTGTTTCATGCAGTCCTCAGGGGCTGGGGTTGGGACAGCTTCAGAGGCCAAGGATGGAGCCTTAGGGGCTGGACTCGGACAAGAGGTCAGATCTCAACCTACCCACCAGAGGCCAAGGTACAACCCACCTCCGAGCTCAGTCTCCTGATCTGCAGAATGGGGTGGTAATTGTCCCTTGGAGGGCTGGCCCAATGCTAAGAGTGAAGCTGCCCGTGGGCAGTGTGTCCACAGTGTCAGCCCTGGGGGCTCCCCGAGGGTTGTTGTCACTGTCATTGTTCACACCAGTCATGAGAGGGCTGCTGTTTGGCAGTCAGAAGCGCTTGCGTGTGGCAACGTCCCACTAGCCTGCAAGGGGCTCTTGGGGTGTGTCCACAAGCAGGAAGTCCTCGGTCAGGGCCCGGCAGGGCAGAGAACTTGGTGAGGGGTGCCCTGGGACGTGGCAGAGGAGTGCCATGATGGTTGTGACAGCTGGGACGAAGCCTCCAGGAAGACCAAGTTACTGGATAGGGGCAGCATCAGGAAAGAGAAGTGTGGCCTGGGCTGCGGGGGCCAGAGAGGGAAGAGGGGGGTAAATATCCAGGGCCAGTCTCGAAAGGCCCCTGAACATGTAGGGTGGATAAGATGGGTCTAGGAGAAAGCTGTCTCTTGTTCGTTAAGCAGGGACTTTAGACTTTTGGAGAAATAACAAAAAATATGCAAATAATTTGTTGTTTAACTTAGTATTTTACTGTGAGATATTTAGACGTGGAAAGGAGCTGGGGAGAGGAATATGGGTATAGAATAAGTTAAAATATGATAATTCACACTGCTATTATTGACATTCGTCCATTCTTGGGAATAAATGCTCCTGGGATTGCTGGTCGCCTTTGGTTGATTTCCCGAACTCCAATCAGCGTGAGTCTGACAGTTTCTGCCGGGGTCTTAATTTCTTTTCAGACGTCCTTACGCTCTCCTTTTCACTGATGTTAGCCCTCATTATGGTTTCTGTAGGAAGAATTTTCTTTAACATTCCTCACAGTGCAGATCTGCCAGTAAGGAATGATGAATGACCTTGGGCTCTGCATGTCTGAAATTTGTATTTGTTTATTTCGCCTTCATTTAAACAAGTCATCGAATGAATGTTTTATTTTTTGGCTGTGCTGGGTCTTCACTGCTACACACAGACTTTCTCTAGTTGGGGCGATCAGGGGCTACTCTCTGGCTGCGGTATGTGGTCTTCTCGTCGAGGTACCTTCTCTCAGGCTCTAGAGCATGCTGGCTTTAGCAGTTGTGGAGTGTGGGCTTAGTTGCTTTGTGGCATGTGGAGTCTTCCTGGACCAGGGATTGAACCCGTGTTCCCTGCATTGGCAGGTGGATTCCTAACCTCTGGACCACTGGGGAAGTCCTCACCTTCATTTTTGAAAGACATTTCACTGGACATAGAATTTTAGGTTGACAAGCCTCCCACCCTCAGTATTTAAATATGTAATTTCATTGTCCGCTGTCATTTTAAGGTTTGTCCCTCTGTACCTCATATGTCTTTTTCTCTGATGACTTTTAAGACTCTTCTCACCTCTTCTCAGCAATTTATGTTTTGCCTTGGTGTGGTTTTCTTTATATTTATCCTGTTTGGAGTAATTGTACTTCTGGGATCTGTGAGTTTATGTTTTCATAAAATCTGGAAAAAATTTCAGCCACTCTTCCTTTTTAAAAGTTTTTGAATTAAAAAAAAATTATTTATTTGGCTGCTCTGGGCCTTAGTGGCGGCACGCGAGATCTTCAGGTTTTGTTCTGGCATGTGGGATCGTTTTTAGTTGCGGTATGCAGGATTTTTCAGTGTCTGCACCATTCTGTAATCTTACCAGAAACGTATGAGACCTCTAGTTCTTATTCTCTCACTGGCGTTTGGGATTGTCAGTATTTTTTATTTTAGCCATTTTGATAGGTGTGTAAAGCCAGCTCATCATGGTTTTAGCTTGCATTTCCCTAACAGTTAATGATGCTACGCACCGTCTCATCTGAATATTTGCCTTCTCTGTGTCTTCCTTGCTGAAGTGGCTGGTTGGGGTTTTACCCATCTTTCATTTTGCTTTTCTCACTGCTGGCTTTTAACTTTTTGATCTCTTCTGGGTAGAAGTTCTTTATTGGATATGAGATGTGCATATTTCTCCTAATCTGCGCTTGTCTTTATATTCTTTTACCAGCGTCTGTCAAAGAGCAGAAGCTCTGAGTTTTGATGAAGTCTAATTTGTCATTATTTTCTTCTATACACCTTGCGCTTTGTGCCATGTCTAAAAACTCTTTGCTTAATCCAGGTGATAAAGATTTTCTTCCATGTTTTCTTTAAAAAGCTTTGTGCTTTGTATTTAGATCTATAGCTTTTTTTTATTTTTTGGTATAAGATGTATGTTTGCTGGGCTGTGCTGAGTCACTCAGTTGTGTCTGACTCTTTGAGACACCATAAACTGTAGCCCACCAGGCTCCTCTGTCCATGGGATTCTCTAGGCAAGAATACTGGAGTGGGTTGCCATGCCCTCCTNCTTTGTGCTTTGTATTTAGATCTATAGCTTTTTTTTATTTTTTGGTATAAGATGTATGTTTGCTGGGCTGTGCTGAGTCACTCAGTTGTGTCTGACTCTTTGAGACACCATAAACTGTAGCCCACCAGGCTCCTCTGTCCATGGGATTCTCTAGGCAAGAATACTGGAGTGGGTTGCCATGCCCTCCTCCAGGGGAATCTTCCCAACCCAGGGATCAAAGATGTGTGTTTAGATCAGCTTAAAAACTTTTTTTTTTTGGCCCATGATGTCCAATTGTTCCAACCTAATTTTCTGAAAGGACTATACTTTATCCTTTGAATCGCCTGTGCATTTTTGTCAAAAATCTTTTGGCCGTTACTGAGAGTCTGTTTGCAGATGCTCTGTTCTGTTCCATTGATATATGTGTCTACCCCGTCACCAGCATCATGCTGTCTTGATTAATGTAGCTTTTTAGAAAATCTAAAAATCAGGTAGAGTTATTCCTCCAATTTTATTTTCTTTTTCAGAATTTTGGCTTTGCTAGTTTCTTGGCCTTTCTATTAAGATTTTACAATCGGTTTGTCTATAACTATAAGAAATCATGCTGGGGTTTTGATTGGAATTGTGTTAAATCCATAGAGCTATGTAGGGAAAATTGACAGCTTTGTGAGTCTTCCTATTCATGACCACGTGGTCTCTTGATTTATTTAAGGCTTCTTTGGTTTCTTATATCAGCTTTTATAGTTTCTAGCATATGAGTTCTATCCATGTTCTATTTACGTGGCTCTGTGTGTGCTGAATGGGCCTCTCAGGCGATGTTAGTGGTAAAGAAAGTGAAAGTGTGAAAGTTGCTCACTTGTGTCCGACTCTTTGCGACCCCCATGGACTGTAGCCTGCCAGTATCCTCTGTCCATGGAATTCTCCAGGCCAGAATACTGGTGTGAGTAGCTGTTCCCTTCTCCAGGGAGTCTTCCCAACCCAGGGGTTGAATCCAGGTCTTCCACATTGCAGGTGGATTCTTTACCGTCTGAGCCAGCAGGGCCATCTGCCAGTGCAGGCATAAGAGACTTGGGTTCGATCCCTGGGATGGGAAGATCCCCTGGAGGAGGGCAGGGCAACCCACTCCAGTATTCTGGCCTGGAGAAGCCCATGGACAGAGGAGCCTGGCAGGCTACATCCATGGGTTGCAAAGAGTTGGACACGACTGAAGTGAACTAGCAAGCACGCACCCGTGTGCTGAATAGTCTAATAAGAAGCCTTTTGTGGGCATGATCCTTCCTTCTAGACAATCCAGGGCCTAACAGAAGGACTTACACTCAATTTGTAGAGAGTGCTGGGTGGGGGACGCGTTTCTGTGTGTCTCACTGTGAGCCTGGCACTGGAAGGCGCTGGGAACACCAGATGGGTGGGACTTGGTCCCTGTCCTCAAGGAGCTCAGATCTCCCACCTGGAGTTTGCTCAAACTGCCATGAGTCGGCAGGGCTTCCATCTCTCCACTCTACTAAACCTTGGGAGGGAACTGGCACTCCTCCAGTCACACTTATTAATACATTTAATTACCCCCAGGCAACATTTGCCAACACTAATTCCAAACTGGGAGTGTGGAGTGAAGTGTTCCGGCAAATTCTCGGCCACATCAGCTTGCTCTGGATGGCCCCTCAATGGGTAGAGTTTGGCCCTTTGGGTTTTCCAACTGGTGAGGCGCACCTGCCACCACTCCTCACACGGCTCACTGGTTTGCAGGAGAAAATGCTGCTGAAACTCATCCTGTTGGGATTGTCACTGTGCCCTTCCAGGGAAGTGTCTGCACGTCTCTGTTCCAGCTCTCCCATGCCTGCAGGCTTGGGCCTGGATATCCGACGCTGCAGTGCAACCTGCTTGAGCGTTTCCAGCCTAAATCCCAGGCAGAAACGGCGCCTTGCCTTCCTGTGCCTGACCGTGAGTGAGCAACAGCTCCCGCCTTGGCAAGCTCTGCGGGGTGCCTCCTAGCTTGGCTCTGTGTATAAGGAAAGAGGGGACCAGTGCCCGCGGTAACCCCTGAGTGCTGGCTACTGTTTCATCCCAAGCGGAACCATCTCTGACAGTCTTTTAGAAGGCTTGACTCAGCTGGTTTGGAATCTGCGCTTTCTGTTTGGGCCAAGTCAGAGAGCCCACCGAGGGCCTGGGTCTTGCGGAGGCAGCCTTGCTGGCAGGCGTGGAGAGTGCGGAAGAGTGACGGGCAGTATCCGAGAGCGGGGATGAGCTCTCTGAGGGTGGAGAGGAGGGGGTCAGAGGTGACAGGACACATGACGTGGTGGGGAGAGGATCCCACTGCTCCCTGAGAGGTGAGTCCAGCCGTGAGTGGAAGGGCAGTGGGAAGGGAAGGACAAGGCCAGGCCCAGCCGAGGCCTCGCAGGCTGCAGACACGCCTCCAGCCACACGTGACACAGAGGTCACCCTGCATCATCCGAGCCTCACCTGGGAGCAGAGACCTGGCACCCACTGGGGCTTCTGCTTGAGATCCAAACCAACGCGAGAATGAATCCCGAGCTGGAAGTCCACAGAAAGAGTGGAGGCTGACCCCACTGAAGGCTGATTCAGGCTGAATCAGTACCAAAACCCAGCTCACATTGGTTTGGACGATGAGTGAATGAAGGATTAAACGCATAAGGAAGGCCCAGAGGGGAGCAGGACCGGTCTGTCCAGGCACCAGGCACTCAGACAACTCCAGCTGGAGAGGAGGCCAGGCCTGAGCAAGGCTGGCCTCAGCTGCTCCAGCGGTCGTGGAAAACTCCAGGTTTCTAGGGCGCATGTCCGGAAGGTCCGGAAGCCCAGGAGTCCAGCTGAGGCTGGGCCCCAGCCATTGCCAGGGCAGCTGGAGCAGGACAGAAGCTTGTCTGTGCTGCATGGGTGTTTTAGGGCTCATCTCTGGAGCAACATGATCTGAATTTGGGCAACACAGGTCCTTGGGAAGGACCACCAAGCCCAACAGTCATCCATTCATTCACTCTTTTCATCTTTTCACCCAGGCAGCAGAGATTCAGGAAGGTGCTATGTCAGCAGCTGTGATGGGCAGGCCAGGTCCTCGACTGGCCCTGTGGATTTCATAGCCTGGGGAAGGAGACAGAAAATCCAACAGGCCCTTCCCTCAGCGAGTGTCAGGGGGAGCATAGAGGGGCAGGGAGTGCAAGGAGCTGAGAGAGTGAAGGGGAGCATCTGTCCCTGTCTGGTGGTGGTCAGTGAGGGCTGCCTGGAAGAAGTGATTCCCAGCTGAGACGTGAAAGGCCGATGGGACCAGCCGTGTGCAGGGGGAGGGGAGGGTGTCCGAGGTAGAGGGGCCAGCATCTGCCAGGTCTGGAGGGAGGGAAGAGTAGATTGTTGGAGAGCAGGGAGGAGCCCGGGTTCAGGCTGAGCTTTGGGTCCTGAAACCCTCTTCCCAGCCCAGGAGATGGAATTGATCCTGCGGTCCTGCAGCTGACAACCTCTCTCCTGATGCTGTGGCCTTGGGCCTGGGGGAGGGTGTGCTGTGGGGCCTGGGGTGTCAGAAGTAGGGAGCCAAGGTGACCTGACTATGGGACTGAAATCCATGGTGTGTCCTGGAGGCCGCTTTGACCAGAGCATCTGCAATCTCTGGACACGGCTCAGCCCTGGCCCGCCTGGAAGAAACGCGGCATGTTTAGAAGGACGAAGGCAGCTGAGATTGTGACAGGCAGAGATGGCAGATGTCCCGCCTTAATTCTGGGATTGTGGGGGGAGAGGGGTGATGCCAGCCGGGCACACACGTGGGTGCCGGCTTCTCCATGGCCGGCTACTCCTGCCAGCGGCTACAGAAGAGCCACGAGGTTTACCTCCCTGCTGACACTCGGCCGGGGCTCTGATGATTCGACCTGCCTCCTCTTGGCTGTGCACCGCGGTGCAGATGAAAGAGCACGATGCATCAGACGTGAACGAGCGGCACGGCCTGCAAGGGAGTGTGAGGGCTGCAGGCGTCCTGCCCATGGCTCCTGCCAGCCTCGCAGCCTCGTTGGCTGAGGATCAAACAGCGCAGACATGGAGGGGGAAGCAGAGCGGTGGGCCAGGGCCTTCTCCATGGGCGCTCCCTGCCTCCACCCCAAACATGAAAGCAAGCTCCGGGAGTGCCAGAAACTGACCGCAGATCAATATTTCTCCGTGATAAGCTGCCTGGTGCCAGTGAGGCAAGAAGCCCCTGATGAGCACAGGTCCTCTGCCAAGCAGGAAGGAGTGGTTTTTACATTTTCGCCCTCCTCCGTGTCTCTCTGAAGCTCAAGGCCTGCTGTGTGCCAGGCGGAGGGGAGGAGGCGTCACTGTCTATTTGATTGTCCCTAGCAGTCAGGGAGCTGCCAGCAGGAAGGCCTGGGACTTGGTGATGCCCGCTGATCCCGGGCTCGACCATGCATTTCCCCTGGGCACCTCTGTGACCAGGCGTGTGGCTGGCGTTTGACATCGTGAGCTCAGATCTGCTTTCCTTTGCTAAGGCACTTCGGAGCTCTTCTCCCTGAGCCCGTCTGCTGCACCAGCTCAGGAAGGGGGGATTTGACAGCAGAGGTGATGGGTCTGTGTTTGCAGGTTGGGCGCTGGGAGACAGCATGTGTGGAGGGGGCTGCTGGAGATACTGCTTGGCTGGGGGGTCAGCAGCAGAAGGTGGGGGTTTGCTTGGCAGGCGGGGCTGGGAGGAAGGAGGGCTGGGCGGGGAGACAGGAGCAGGTCTTGGCTCAGGCTCTGCAGCGTTTGTACTGAGAGCTGTCAGCGTTTGTACTGAGAGCTGTCGGGAGGAGCTCCTCTCAAAGGGTGTGGAGGGAGTTGGCAGCATCAGGTAGGTACTACAGGGCTTTACTGGCAAGGGGTCAGTGGAGGGAGGCTCTGAGGTCCGAATGGGGGCCCCCCCGACTCTCTGGTCTTCTTCAGGTCAGAGGTCATCTCAGGATGCCCTGGGGAGCTGGATGCAGTTTTGTGTGAATGCAGATCTGGCTCTATCACTTATTAATGCTGGCAAGTGGCCCAGCAACTTGAGACTGGCTTTCCCCCTGGCAGGACTGTGTAAGGTAAACGGTAACAGTGCTTCCTGGGGGCCAGGCTCTTTGCACATCTCATCTCCTGTGATCAAGTTCATGAACTTACCAAGCCCAGAGACCAGGAATCTGGACTGAATCTGTCTGGCTCTTTCCACAGCACCACGTGGCTGGTGTGTATGTGTGTGACCACCCCAGCTCTGTGCTTTGCATACAGTTGGTGCCCAGAAATGTTAGCAGGAACCTTCCCCCTCTTTCCCACCCCGAAGCCTCCCTTTCCTTCACGCTCTATGCTCAGGTCAGCACACACCTGTTGAGGCCTCACCTGTGTGCATGGCTGGGCACCCCTCCGCAGGGCAGCCCCGAAACAGGAAGTGGCTCCCCACCCCCTGGCTGCAGCATGGCAGGGTGTGGCCGTGTGGTGAGCTCTTGGAATGTGGAGGTGCTGCACCTCATTAGCTGATGTGGTTAACAAGAGGGTGCGCTGGGGGCGGGGAAAGGAGCCCATGGGTAAGTGTTAGTTCTGCAGGACGAAGGCCTTCTAGAGAACCACTGTGCAATGGTGTGCGTGCCCTGCCCGCCCTGGACTGTGCCCTTGGACATGGTTAAGGTGGTACCTTTTGTGTGTGCGTGTGTGTGTGTGCTCAGTTGTGTCCGACTCTTTGCGACCTCGTGGACCTCCTTGGTCCAGGAAATTTTCCAGGAAAGAATACTAGAATGTGTTGCTATTCCTGCCCCCCCACACCCCTGCAAGGGGTTTTCTCATCCCAGGGGTCGAACCTGAGTCTCTTGCGTCTCCTGCATTGGCAGGCAGATTCTTTATCATTGTGCCACCTGGGAAGCCCCTGTATTTTTGCCACAATAAGAACAAACTCTTCAGACTGGATGTGCTGTCTCTGTAGAGAGAACTCCAGCAGGGGACCGAGCCCGCGTCCCTGAAGGAGCCTGTAGAAGGTGGCCAGGCCAGGAACAGCAGCACTGGGTGTGACATGAGTTAAGGTGTTAATTGTTCCTGTGGGAGATCACCGAGATTCTGGGCTCTGCTCTGACAGCAGCTAGCATTGCCTCAACTAGTCAAGGGGGCTTCAGAGCGAAAGACATAAGGACCCCTGCCCTCTGGAGTTTACGGGATGGAGGAGATGGTGGACATAAAGCCTGTAACCCACAGTGAGTGTGCACCTTCAGGGCACAGGGAAGGATGTGGGAGAGCCAGAGGTGGGGAGGGCTCCTCGGGATCAGAGAAAGATTCAGGAAGGACGTGGCCAGGAGGAGGGCTCTTCCGAGGTTGTAGAGAAGAAGACAGGTTGCTTGGGCAGGGATCCCCATCTGAGCAAAGACATGAGAGTTGAAATCCAGGCGATGTGTCTGAGGACCTGGGGTGGGGGGCCAGGGCGTGCAAGCCTGAAGAGTGTGGGCTTGGTTCTAGGCGATGGGAGCCACAGAAGGTTAATGAGGGAGAGCATGTTAGATACACTGTGCTTCATGTGGAGGCCGCCTGGAGCAGGAGGTGTTAGAGTTGGGAGACCAGGAGGGAGGTGGAGGATGGAGGGGAGAAGTTCAAGAGGGTGGGATCCCAGGACCTGAGCCGGGAGAGGGGCAGTGGGGAAGGGGACCAGCAGTGGGGGAAGCCTCCCTCCCCTCTCACAGGCAACTGCAATGTTGGGGGAGGCAACTTTCGTGGCGGTCACATGACTTGCTGATGCCAACTCGAAAACGCTCCCTGCATCTGTCCCATCCTCTCCTTCCTCAGCAGCTCATCCTTGGGCTTCGGAGTTGGTCAGTTTCCTTCCTCCACTGTCCCCAGGGGCATCGTCTTGAAACTCATCTGCACGCCCAGCCATCATCCTATTGTTTGAAAACTTCCCTTGACCCCGTAATGTCTACAAGATGGATTGTAATGTTTCTGGGAGTCTGGATCTTGCTGTTCCCACTTTACTCATGGAATGTTGCACCTTTGTGGTGTCCCAGGGCCACATGTGACTCTATATGTCTGCACTTGTCCCTTTGTCTGCCAGGAAAGGCTTCATGTCTCCCCTTCTTTGTCTGGGAGGGCGGATCAACTGGCCTGGTAATGATTAGGGCAGCAATGCCAGAGCAGAGGGTGTCGTTGCGAGTGACGCGGTGGCATGCCACTTGACAAGGGGTTTGTATGTAGGTAAGTATGTGTGAATGTGTGTGATGTGTACCCCTTGGCATGCCCAGCTTGGCTCCTGGAAGTGCCCTGCAGCTGGACAAGTGTCCTCTGGAGCCCAGTCCGGGCTTTAGCCCCTGGAAATTGCCTCATTCCTCCTTGAGCATCTAACCTGCAAGATGAACCCACGCCCGGGCTCTGGCCCTTGCAGAACACCCAGTTACACCAGGGCCCCGCCCAGTATGAGCCTTGAGAAATGCACTGAAAAGCAAAGCTTATGGACCTGCTGGGATGGCAGGTGCAAGAATTTGAGCGACTGCCATGTGCAGATTGCAATTTGCACAGGTCGACCCTCCTACAAGCGCGGCATCAGTTATTTCTTGGTGAGCAGCTGCAGCAGTCTTTTGTAGCATAATAACAGGGAGTTTGGGGAGCAAGCTTCTGGAAAGGCTTTGCTGGGCAGCTTTTTCAGCTGGCTTTGTCTTTGCTAGCTGCTGTCACCCGTGGCACTGAGGGGTAGATACTCTGAATCCCTATGAAAAGATGAGGGCCCTATCAGGGAGCAGGGGCCCTCTAGGGGCTCATGCCACAGCCTGGGCATGGCTGACTTGCAAGCGCTTGCCCTTTGGATACTGTGTCTGTCCCTGAGGAGTCAGGGATGAGCGCCTCTCAGAGCCGTGTCCTTGCCTGCCTCTCCCGGCTCAGCCCCGGCCCAGCCCCGGCCCAGCCCCGGCCCAGCCCCAGCTCTCAGCCCTGGCCCAGCCCCGGCTCAGCCCCAGCTCTCAGCCCCGGCCTGGCTCCGGCCGCTGCTCTCAGACACCTTGGGTTCTAGGTGAGCCTGTGTCCAGGGAGTGCACAGCAGCCTCTACTCCGTGTCCCTTAGGTCGCGTGGACAGCCAGCGTGTGCTAGAGGCTGACTGTGTGCCAGAGCATGCGGACTACGAAAATGGCCCTGGATCCTACCCCTTTGGGTTCACACCTTCTCGCTGGCTACTTTGGGAGCCCTCCCGTTCCTACTCCACTCTTGGCCACGAACTTGCTTCAGCCAATGTAACATCCACAAATGTGGTGCAACTAGAAACTTGAGGAGCTTGTACACTGAACTGGTCCTCACTTCTTCCTGGAACTTTGCCTCCTTGTGAAGAAGCCTGGGCCAACCTCCTGGATAATGAGAGACCCATGGCCATTTGCACCTGATGCCTCACTGCCATTCAGCCAATGGCCAGACACGTGGGTGAGGCATCCTGGATTATCATGCTAAGTTGCTTCAGTTGTGTCCAGCTCTTTGCAGTCTCATGGACTGTAGCCTGCTAGGCTTGTGTGTCCATGGGATTCTCCAGGCAAGAAGACTGGAGTGGGTTGCCTTGCCCTTCTCCAGGGATTGAACCCACATCTCTTATGTGTCCTGCATTAACTGGTGGATTCTTTACCACTAGTGCCACCTGGGAGGTCCATCAGGTGGGCTGGATCCTCAGGCACCCATCAGCCACCAGCACAGATGCAGGAGCAATCCCAGGAGAGCAAACTGCCCAAAGCACCAGAACCACCCAACTGACCCACAGAATTTGTGAGCTGAATACATGAGCGTTGTTTTAAGTCACTAAATGTGAGAGTGTTTTGTTATGCTGCAAGAGCTACTGATCCAAGACGTTGTGTTTTAGTTACTCCTGTTGTATCACACGTCACCTCAAACAAATGCCTGAAGCAACCACTTTATCCTGCTTATGGATGTGAGTTGGGGATTTGGACAGAGTGCAGCAGGAGTGATGAGTCTCTTCTTGCTGAGGTCTGGGGCCCCAGCTGTGAATACTCAAGGGTTGATGGCCTGGACTATTAAAAGATGCAGGCTGGAGTCACCTGGAGGAGTCTTCACTCACTTCTGGTAGTTGATTTTGTCTGTTAGTTGGCATCTCAGCAGGGACTGCCCACTGGCCTCCCCATATGGCCTGAGTGTCCCCACAGCATGATGGCTAGCAGGTAGCTGGGCTTTGATGAAGGCTCAGGGTCCAAGGGCAAGTATGCCAGCCAAGAAGGGGGGAGGGAATTGCCTCGTATGATCTTGTCTCAGAATTTACTTAGCATCGCTTCTGTTGTCCTTGATTGGTCACAGCCTGGTCACCAGCTCTCTGCTCCCCCTGGATTCAAAAGAAGAGAACTACACTCAACTTTATTGGTGGGCTTCCCTGGTGGCTCAGCTGGTAGAGAATCTGCCTGCAATGTGAGAGAGCTGGGTTTGATCCCTGGGTTGGGAAGATCCCCTGGAGAAGGGAAAGGCTACCCACTCCAGTATTCTGGCCTGGAGAATTCCATNGAACTACACTCAACTTTATTGGTGGGCTTCCCTGGTGGCTCAGCTGGTAGAGAATCTGCCTGCAATGTGAGAGAGCTGGGTTTGATCCCTGGGTTGGGAAGATCCCCTGGAGAAGGGAAAGGCTACCCACTCCAGTATTCTGGCCTGGAGAATTCCATGGACAGTCCATGGGATCGCAAATTGTCAGACACGACTGAGTGACTTTTTCATTTTCACATTGTTGGGGGAGCGGCAAGGTTCTAGATGAGCTTACAGAGCAGTAAATACAGGTGGCCACTTTGGGAAAATGTGATCCGCTACCTGTCATCTCACTCAGTTGTTGCAACAGCCCAGTGAGGTACCTGTTATCACTGCCCCCCTTTTTCAGATGAGAAAACTGAGGCTCAGCTCTTTGGTGATGTGCTCAAGGGTGCGTGGTTAGGAACGCCGGAGCCAAGTCTAGCCACTTCCTTTCCTGGGCTGCCTTTTGGGACTGGATCTAGTGTCTCAGTCAGATTCTCACTTTTCTCTCTCTGCTTTGTGTTTTGCCTCTACTTGACTCGATGGATGTGAGTTTGAGTTGGTGATGGACAGGGAGGCCTGGGGTGCTGCAATTCATGGGGTCGCAAAGAGTCGCACACAACTGAGCGGCTGAACTGAACTGAACTGAATGGGTACATCTGACAAGGAGCTGTGCGTCTCAGTGTCCCCCCTCAACCCTGTTGGGGGTCCCCACCAGTTCCCTAATGACTGTTTAGACACCAGAGGTCTATTATTATGGGGGAGGTGGGTAAGGATGAAAATTACGAGCTTGACTGATCACCACCAGGCCTCCTCCTACAAAATCAGATGAAGTTTGAAGGTACTTAGTAGGCAACTTGAATTTAAATCCTAAGAGGGCGGAAATAGGGGTCATGATCTCTGGACTTATTTTCTATGTTACAAAAATTATTATCAGGAGTTCCCTGGTGGCCTAGTGGTTAGGATCTTGGACTTTCACTGCCTTGGCTGAAGTTCAATCCCTCGTTGGGGAACTGAGATCCTGCAAGCCGCAGGCCAAAAGAAAAAGAAAAATCATTACTATGTGAATATTTGCAGTCCTGTTTTCTACTCCGACTCTCTCCCAGCTGACGAAAGATCCCAACTCTGCCCACTGACATTTCCCTCCTCCCTTCTTAGGGAAAAAGTGGGGGGATCCGTATTGATCACAGTGTTCTGTGAAGTTTTTAAAAGTAACTTTTACTGACGTATGAAATATACCTATGATTTGTGTTGGTGACCACAGTGTCCACTAGCAGGAGGATGGAATAAGGTTGTCAGAAAAAGACGGAATACTTTGTTGAACTTGAACCTCCAGGAAACAACACAAACCCTTTGCTATGAGTGTGTCTCATGCTTCCAGGAGGACACACGTTGTAAGCGTGCCGTCTGATGGATCATCCCAAAGTGGGCGCATCTGTGTAAGCAGCACCCAGATCAAGAGGCAGAGCATCCAGGGTCCCCAGACATCCCTCTTGTCCCCATCCAGGAGCTGCCCCTCCCCCACGTCCTGACTGTTAGCATCAGGGGTGAGTTTACCTGGTTTTGGACACCGTATAGATGCACACATCCCATCTGGGTCCTCTCTGGCTTCTTTTCTTTATGATCATGTCTGTGGCACCATCCACGCACAGCAGTAGTGCATTTTGAGTAATATAACTGAATGAGACAAACTTGTGCTAAAATATTATTTGTTGTTTATCTGAAACTCAAATTTCACTGGCTGTCCCGTATTTTATTGGGCAACCCTTTTCCATTTCCTGGGCTACCCTGTGGCTCAGCGGTAAAGAATCCGCCTGCCAGTGCAGGAGACGCAGGTTTGATCCCTGGGTGGGGAAGATCCCCTGCAAAAGGAAATATCAACCCACTCCAGGGGATATCCCCTGGACAGAGGAGCCTGATGGGCTACAGTCCACAGGGTCACAAGGAGTCAGACACGACTTAGTGACGAAGCAACAACAAAAGGTGCATTCTCCTGTTAATGGGCATTTTGAAAATTTCCGTTTGGGCCTATTATAGATACAGCTGCTATGAGTATTTTAGAATCTGACTTTTGGTGGACATATGGCCTCATTTAGGTTGGGTATTTACCTAGGAGCAGAATTTCTGGGTCATAGAGAATGCATATGCTCAGTGTGATATATACGGCCAAGAGGTGATGCAAATGATACCAATTTACACTCCAACCAGCAGTGTGTGAAAGTTCCAGTTGCTCTGCATCCTTGCCAGTGCTTGGCATTTTCTGGCCTTTTCACTGCAGTCATTCTAGGGGGTGTGTTTGGTTTTAATTTCAGTGTGGTTATCCCTGAGGGCTCCTGAAGCTGGGCCCCGGCTCACGCGCCTCCTGACTACCTGAAGCTGGGCCCCTGCTCACGCGCCTCCTGACTGTTTGGGCTTCTCCTGTGTGAGTCGCCTGTGCTACCACGTTGCCCTTTGTTTTGCTGGGCTGTCTGTCTTTTCCTTATTGCTCTGTGGGCATTTCTTATAAGCCGAGATACAAATTATATGTCAGATTTATGTCAACTGTCTTTCCAAGGGGCTTCCCCAGTGGCTCAGTGGTTAAGAATCCGCCTGCAATGCAGAAGACACAGGAGACCTGGGTTCGACCCCTGGGTCGGGAAGGTCCCCAGGAGGAGGGCATGGCAACCCACTCCAGTACTCTTGCTTGGAGAATCCCATGGACAAAGGAGCCTGGTGGGCTACAGTCCATGAGGTCACAAAGAGTCAGATACAGCTGAAGGGACTGAGCACGCACGCATCTTTTCCTTAGGAGTTTTAGGAAGCAGTGAGAGAGGATTTCGGGTTAGCTGTGGGCCTTGTGGGTGATTTAGAAGAACGAGGTGGAAGGAGTTTGCTAAGAATTGCTCTAGCTAGTGAGCTGGATCTTCTCAAGCAGCCTTTGAGAAGCACGTGTGAAGACCACGCTGTGCTTCTTTGACTCCTTACTTGTTCTGAGACTGGGCCACTTGGGACCCTTAGGTGTATTCAGATCTTGACGCAAGGGTGGAGATCCTGCATTCCATTGTAGAGAGTTTATAAGGCGTCTTGGGAATTTAACCTGGGAAGGTTGGAAGCACGTTTAAGGAATTTGTGTATGTCACAGGGTAGACTCTATTGAACGTTTTCACATCCCTAAGAGAACAGAGATTCTTATTTCTCATTGACAGATAACCCCACCTCCTCCCACCCCAGAACACACACTTGGTAAGAATAAAGTATACAGTATTTGAACACTGCTGCTGCTGCTGCTAAGTCGCTTCAGTCGTGTCCAACTCTGTGCGACCCCACAGACGGCAGCCCACCAGGCCCCCCTGTCCCTGGGATTCTCCAGGGAAGAACACTGGAGTGGGTTGCCATTTCCTTCTGCAATGCAGGAAAGTGAAAAGTGAAAGCAAAGTTGCTCAGTCGTGTCCGTCTCCTAGCGACCCCATGGACTGCAGCCCACCAGGCTCCTCCGTCCATGCGATTTTCCAGGCAAGAGTACTGGAGTGGGTTGCCATTGCCTTCTCTGATTTGAACACTAGTAGCATCTAAAAGGGGCTTCCCAGCTGGCACTAGGGGTAAAGAACCGGACTGCCAATGCAAGAGGTGTAAGACACAGGTTCGATCCCTGATTTGGGAAGATCCCCTGGAGGAGGGCATGGCAACCCACTCCAGTATTCCTGTCTGGAGAATCCCATAGACAGAGAGGCCTATGGATTACGGTCCATAGGGTCACAAAGAGTCAGACACCACTGCAGTGACTTCTCATACAGGCAGCATCTAAAAGGTCCACTTAATTCATAAATCAAGGCTACACAGCACATGATATTTATGGCAATTCTTGCTGGAGGAATTATTAAAATTTGTAAGAACTGTAAGTGCTGTCACACAAAATGCCTCAGTCACTGGGCATAATTGATGACTTCCTCTTGGATCTATTGAATAAATTAATTTCATTGCTATACAGATGACATTAATATGCTTTTATAATTAATTTAGTTCTGAGAGCCGCTTTGGGTGCCAAGATTTCACTGGGGGTTGAAAATGGCTCAAGGTAAAAGGCAACACATAAAGAATAATTTAGAAATCAAATAAAGAATAGCATTCTAAAAGGAAATAGCAGGCTTGGGGGATCTTGTAAAGGAAACACACCAGACAACTGTTGGGAAGCAGATATTAAGCCAGGACTGTGTGTTCTTGGTGTTGCTGCATTTTACTTGGGATTCCTCGTGTCCTGAGATGATGGCTGAAGGGCGTATGGGGAAAGCCTCCCTCTTTCATGGGGATTGTCTCCTGCTGGAGCTTTTTGCCTGCAAAGATGGTCTCAGAGCAGCATTCTGAGGGGTTCAGGGAGGAGCATCAAATTATCAGGGATGCAGAATTTCTCAGGAAGCAGATTCCATCCCTGTGGGTTCTTTACAACTAAACAACCAAAAAATAACATTTGGAGAAGACTCTCGAGAGTTCCTTGGACAGCAAGGAGATCCAACCAGTCCATCCTAAAGGAAATCAGTCCTGAATATTCATTGGAAGGACTGATGCTGAAGCTGAAATTCCAATACTTTGGCCACCTGATGCGAATAACTGACTCATTGGAAAAGACCCTATTGCTGGGAAAGATTGAAGGCAGGAGGAGAAGGGGACGACAGAGGATGAGATGGTTGGATGGCCTCATTGACTCAATGGACATGAGTTTGAGTAAACTCTGGGAGTTGGTGATGGACAGGGAGGCCTGGCGTGCTGCAGGCCATGGGGTCGCAAAGAATCGGACATGACCGAGCAACTGAACTGAACTAATAAAGAGTCCTTTCTTCTTGCCAGGCATGGTGCTAAATTCTTTGCATCCAATACTTTGGCCACCTGATGTGAAGAGCCGGCTCATTAGAAAAGACTCTCATGCTGGGGAAGATTGAGGGCAGGCAGAGAAAGGGATGACAGAGGATGAGATGGTTGAATGATGGCATCACTGACTCAATGGGCAAGAGTTTGAGCAAACTCTGGGAGATGATGAAGGATAGGGAAGGCTGGCATGCTGCAGCCCATGGGGTCACAGAGTCTGACACGGCCAAGTGACTGAACAACCAATGTGTCAACAGGATTGCTTCTTTCCTCCTTAAAAAAATCACCTTTGATTTATCACAAAATAATGCATGTTTGGGGGTTATTCTTCAGAAAACATAGTTGAACGAATTCAGCCATGCTTTTACACCTAGGTTGTGCCATTCTCAGGGCTCTGTTTGGAAAAGGGGTTGAAGCTGAAGCCCATAGACTGGTGGATGTTGGACCATGGAGTCTTCCCAATACTTTCCCCTTTCCTTTCAAGGACCCCCAAATGTGGAGAGGTGATTTGCTTGGAGGGAATCTTTTATGCGTCCTCCTTGCCCAAGTGCTTGAGTAAATAAAGTATTATAAGATTTAGACTCGGCCTGATTTAAAGAGTCATGGTTCATGATAAGAGCCACCAGAGTGTGATCAGTTCAGATGCATTTGCAGGAAAGAGAAATGATCTTTATCTAATTCTGAGAAGCGTGAGGTTAGGGCTCTGCCTGCACACAGCAAATTCTTCAGGAGCTGATGTTAAACAACTGGAAAGAGTACTTGGAAAAAAGGATCCCCCACCACAATTTCCCCCAATCTAATGTTTCCTCAATGCGGCCGAACCTGACTGAGCACCAGACTCATGCCAGGACTGGGAGCGTGCTGGGGATGCTGCGTGGGGTGTGTGTGTGTGTGTGTGTGAGAGAGAGAGCGAGCGAGCATATGTGAATGCATGTGTAGTGAGATGTGAGTGTGGATGTGAGTGAGGGTGGTGGATGTGTGTGTATGACCACGTGTGCTGTATACGTGACTTGTGTATCGTGTGTCCATGCACGTGGGTGGTGGTGTGTATATGCGAGGATGCATGTGTAATGTCCTAACCCTCAGGACCTCAGAAGGTGACTGTATTTGGAAACAGAGTCTTTAAAAGAGGTAATCTGGTTAACACAAGGCCCTTGGGGTGAGTCCCGATTCATTATGAGGCATTGTTATAAGAAGAGGAGATTAGGACCCAGGCTCACAGAGGGATGGTGTGGTGACTGCAGCCATGAAATTAAAAGATGCTTGCTCCTTGGAAGGAAAGTTATGATCAACCTAGACAACATATTAAAAAGCAGAGATGTTACTTTGCCAACAAAGGTCCGTCTAGTCAAAGCTATGGTTTTTCCAGTGGTCATGTATGGATGTGAGAGTTGGACTATAAAGAAAGCTGAGCCCTGAAGAACTGATGCTTTTGAACTGTGGGGTTGGAGAAGACTCTTGAGAGTCCCTTGAACTGCAAGTTCATCCTAAAGGAGACCAGTCCTGAATATTCATTGGAAGGACTGATGCTGATGCTGAAACTTCAATACTTTGGCCACCTGATGCAAAGAGCTGACTCATTTGAAAGACCCTGATGCTGGGAAAGATCGAAGGTGGGAGGAGAACAGGACAACAGAAAATGAGATGGCTGGATGGTATCACCAACGCGATTACAGGAACTTGAGTAAACTCCGGGAGCTGGTGAAGGACAGGGAGGCCTGGCATGCTGCAGCCCATGGGGTCGGAAAGAGGCGGACATGACTGAGCGACTGAACTGATAGCACAGACGGAGGACCGTGTGAGGACTTGGGAGAAGGCAGCCATCTATAAGCCAAAGAGACAGGCCTGAGGAGAAAACAACCCTGCTAACCAATCACCTTGATCCCGGACTCCTGACCTCCAGAACTGCTGTGTACACTGCCAGCCTGCGGTACCTGTTACAGCAGCCTGCGCTGACTAATACAGGCCGGAAACCACACCATGAGTCTGGAGGCACGTCTTCTGAAGCCTGCTGACAGCCACATGACTGGGCGTGAAAGAGGATTTCCCAGACTCGGGCGAGCCTTGAGATTTACCTGCAGGTTAGACTGCTGATTTTAGTGCTGCCTCAGGGAAGACCCTCACCCAGAGGTGGACAGCTGAGCCACATCTGAATTCTTGAGCCACATCCTGCCTCTGGCTGTTTAGTTGCTAAGTCATGTGTGACTCTTTTTCGACCCCATGGACTATAGCTTACTAGGCTCCTCTGTCCATAGAATTTCCCAGGCAAGAATACTGGAGTTGGTTACCCTTTCTTTTTCCAGGGGATCTTCCAAACCCAGGGGTGGAACCCAAGTCTCCTGCACTGGCAGGCAGGTTCTTTACCACTGAGCCACCAGGGAAACCCAGTTTGAATTTTTCAAGAATCACCGTCTGCTTTCCTTCCGCACACATTTTGTCCTAACAGGCCCTGTGTGTGCCCAGTCACTCAATCATGCCCGACTCTTTTTTGGCCCCATGGACTGTAGCCTGCCAGGCTCTCCTGTCCATGGGATTTCCCAGGCAAGAAGACAGGAGTCGGTTGTCATTTCCTTCTTCAGGGGATCTTACCAACCCAGGGACCAAACTTGCATCTTTTGCGTTGGTGGGCAGGTTCTTACCACTGAGCCTGCAGGACAATAACCTTTGGCTGTCTCAAGCTGCTGGGTCTGTGGTGATTTGTTACCCAGCAACAGAGAACTGATATGCCTCATCATCCTTCATGACTAGAGTGACTGCATTTTTTGGTCATGCCAAGTCACTTTTGAGGGTGAAAGGAGATTCTAAAATAATTAAAATTTTTTATATTTTGAAGCTATTTATTTCTTGACTGACAGATTAATTTCACTGTATTGGTATTATAAATGGTTCTATTAAAAACTATTTTCAATCATGAAATTCTTTCTACAACAAAAGTAACATGTATTCATGTACAATAGAGTAAAATTAAAAAAAAAACAAAACAGTTCTTTATATTGGCTATCTGAATAGAATAAAAAAGCAGAATAGTGTGCTTTAATCCACTTTGTAAGCCAGGTCTGTCTCTAACATAATTTCAATGATATTCAATTTATCCCCCTAACATAGCCTCGTCATTTAAATTATTTCTTTTTCACAAAATTTCCCGCAAGTCTTCTTCAAAGAAACACTCCGTAGTTAGTAAATCTGAAACGACTGACATCTATAATCTATTCTTTGTTGTAGACTAGAAGATTCTTAGGGCTTCTCTTGTGGCTCAGAAGGTAAAGAACACACCTGTCAATGCAGGAGACTCGGGTTTGATCCCTGGGTCTGGAGGATCCTCTGGAGAAGGAAATGGCAACCTACTCCAGTATTCTTGCCTGGGAAATCCCATGGACAGAAGGAGCCTGGTGGGTTCCTGTCCATGGAGTCACAGAAGAGTCAGACATGACTTCATGACTGAACAGAACAGAACAGATATACTCTGAGACGAGAATATATTTTCTCTATAGGTGCTGGGGTACCTGGTTGGTGCAGGGAAAATGAAGGATGTTCCCAGTGCTGCTTTTTGGCATTAAAATGTGAAACTCTTTCAGCTTAAATACTTGACCAGGTACTGTCTTTTTAACCTCTTTCCAGAATACCTTTCTTCAACAAATATTTTAACAAGATAAAACTCATCAAACAAATTGTGATTCTTTTGGACACTTCATTAAATTTAGATGCTGCAAAATTGTAGGCTTTTTCAATCTCCTGACCTTCTGGGACAGAATGTAATTTCTTCTAATTAAAAATAGAAGCTCCATCAGAAGATTTTCCTTACAAGTCAAGAGATTCTGAAGTACTCTTATAGAATTTCAATATTGAGCTCTTGTTAATTAATGAGTTCCCATCCTCCCCTTAATTTTTAGGGATAAATTCCAGTGCCCTTTTATTTGCAAGCTTTGTTTTCGATTAATATAATTCTTTCAGAGCTTCAGAATCTAAAAATCCAGGTTTAAGTAATCAAGGTTTTCTAAATTTTTTAAACCCCATGTACCCAAAGTTTGGCGGGGAAGGCAATGGCACCCCACCCCAGTACTTTTGCCTGGAAAATCCAATGGACGGAGGAGCCTGGTGGGCTGCAGTCCATGGGGTCACTAACAGTCGGACAGACTGAGCGACTTCACTTTCACTTTTCTCTTTCATGCATTGCAGTAGGAAATGGCAACCCACTCCAGTATTCTTGCCTGGAGAATCCCAGGGATGGGGGAGCCTGATGGGCTGCCGTCTATGGGGTCACACAGAGTCGGACACGACTGAAGTGACTTAGCAGCAGCAGCACCCAAAGTTTGGAGGACTCCTTTACAAAAAAGTTCGATGTTGTGGTTGGGCGCTTAGACTGACTTCAAGAGCTTCGACTATTCTGAAATCTGATAGAGGGCAGGCAGTGGAGAGAAAGCACAGTAGGCTGTGCCGAAGCTTTTTTCTTTTAAACCTTTCATCAGTGTTGTCACAAAATGTTGGCAACGGCAGCTTTTACTTAAATTGGTAGAGCGCCAGCTTTCTGGGATCCAATATGAATTATATGTGCACCATCAATAATTTCAACTAAATTTCTGCTTCATAGTTTCTTAATTTAGTAAGGATTTTTTTAGCATGACACTGTGTTCCACCAAAAACTATATTTATATTATCATTGCAAAACAAGTACCATTAAGCTTCAGTGTCAATTGTACAATATCCTTAATAGTCTCAGATGATGCTCAGTCAATAAAGAAAACTTCCAAAAGCTTTATTCTGGGTCTATGATTTGAATGCAAAAAGCAGAAACATTATTGGAATTAATTGATATTTCTGTCTGAGGAATCGTATGACACTGAAATAAAATTTGCATCAATTTACTACTTGTATAATTTGCCTAACAAAGTCAACATGTAAACAGTGAGAATGTCACTTTTTGTACCTGAATATGATATTCATGAACATAAATATCAACACAGCTTGAAATGAATGACATTTGAGTCTTACTTTTATTAGGATGTAGAGAATGGTAAAAGAATGTCTCTCCTGAGGAAATACTAAGAAATCACTGGATTAAAAATTATATATTTTTTAAAAGCTATGGAAGACCTGGGGGTGCAAAGAAGAATATTCCAGGGAGAGAGCCAGTTCTGTTTAGATGCGTGAAGATTGGTGGCTGGTTTTAAACCTGGAAGATGTTATCTAGACGGTGTATGGGTGGGCAGAGGAGTGAGTTTAAAGTTGTTTCACTGGAATATAATAAGCTAAACTTTTAATTACTGTGTAAGCCAGCCCATGTGATTGGCATTTTGAAGAGCTTCAAATGCAAAACTAAGTCTACTCTGTTGTAGAATTCCCATCTTAAAAAATTCCTATTTGAATTACTTTTTTATTTGCTCATTTTCTCAGGAGAATATCAAAATTTTCTCAGGAGAATTTCCAAAGAGAATGCTTGGAAAACTTGCCAAGTTTTCTAAATATTTTTTAATATCCCAAAACATTTATGTTGTCCCTACACTAATTAGTTTTTAAAAGGTAGAATTATAAATTTAGAACTTTTTTCCTATTAATTTTATTAAAAAAGACTCTGGGTTATCTCTCTCTTGTCTTCTAGCTTCCAATATTGCTGATTAGAAGTCACATGTTAGTGTGATCATAATTCCTTTGCAGATAATCTGTTTTTCTTGTCTGAAAGCTTTTAGAATCTTTTCCTTCCTCTTGGAGTTCCGTTTTCAGAATGTGTCTGGGGGTGGGTCTTTTCTCTTTCGTTCTTCTTGGTACCTGGTGGATTCCATTAACCTAAAGATGTGTATGCTCCTTCAGTGCTTGGGGATGTTATTCTGGCCTTTGCATAATTTGTATATTTTTTTACCTTTTATTTTTTCATAGAATTCTTAACGGGAGTTTTTAGGCTGATCTTAAATGTCTTGTATTTTTTCCTTCATATTGTCCTCTATCTTGTTGATATGCATTCTGAGGGATTTTCTGAACTTCAAGTTTTCTCCTGTGGAATTGTTCTAGCAATGACATTTCTAAGAACTCTTTCTTTAACCTTTTATTTTATATTGGAGTATATAGGACTTCCCTGTAGCTCAAACGGTAAAGAATCTGCCTGCAGTGCAGGAGACCAGGGTTTGGTCCCTGGGTTGGGAAGATCCTCTGAAGAAGGTTATGGCAATCCACTCCAATATTCTTGCCTGGAGAATCCCATGGACAGAGGAGCCTGGTGGGCTGCAGTCTGTGGGGTCACAAAGAGCTGGACGTGACTGAATGACTAACACACACACAGACACATAATTGATTATCAAGGTTGCATTAGTTTCAGGTATACAGCAAAGTATCCAGTTATACATATACATATATCTTGCAGCCATGAAATTAAAAGATGCTTACTCCTTGGAAGGAAAGTTATGACCAACCTAGACAGCATATTAAAAAGCAGAGATATTACTTTGCCAACAAAGGTCTGTCTAGTCAAGGCTATGGTTTTTCCAGTGGTCAGGTATGGATGTGAGAGTTGGACTGTGAAGAAAGCTGAGCGCCGAAGAATTGATGCTTTTGAACTGTGGTGTTGGAGAAGACTCTTGAGAGTCCCTTGGACTGCAAGGAGATCCAACCAGTCCATCTTAAAGGAGATCAGTCCTGGGTGTTCATTTGGAAAGACTGATGCTGAGGCTGAAACTCCAATACTTTGGCCATCTCATGCGAAGAGTTGACTCATTGGAAAAGACCCTGATGCTGGGAGAGATTGGGGGCAGGAGGAGAAGGGGATGACAGAGGATGAGATGGCTGGATGGCATCGCTGACTCGATGCACATGAGTTTGGGTGGACTCCGGGAGTTGGTGATGGACAGGGAGGCTTGCATGCTGTGATTCATGGGGTTGCAAAGAGTTGGACACGACTGACTGACTGAACTGAACTGAAACTTTTTTTGAATTATTTTCTCATCTAGGTTGTTATATAACATTGAGCAGAGTTCCCTATGCTATACAGTAAGTCCTTGTTGGTTATCCATTTTAAATACAGCAGTATGTACACGTCAATTCCAAGCTCCCTAACTATCCCTTCCCTCCACCCTTCTCCCCTAGGAATCTTAAGTCAAAGGACTCTTTTTGATCTCTAATTGCACCATTTTAAGCACAACATGTTCCTTTTTTAGGGACACATTTATCTTGAATTTTTCTAAAGACATTAATCTTTTAGAAGTTCCTTCCATCCTTTGAATCCATTTACTCATCCGGATTCTTGCTTGTGCTGTGGGTGTTCTCTATGAAGGGAGATGGGTGGTGAATATCTTCAGGTCATGGGGATTTCTTTGCTTCTAGGACTGAGTCATTCTGCTCGAATTTCTGCTGGGACAGTGGGCTCCATCAACATGAAGGTTTATATATTCCTTCAGCACTTGGGAATGCTGATAATATTTAGTACCTGTGTAATTCATACATTTTCTCCATTTTATTTATTTTTTCCTAGAATTCCTAGTAAATTCTGACATTTCTCTAGAGCCTTCTTCCTACCACGGGAGTGTACTTGAGAGGTCTGCATGTTGACTGGTTAGTTTTTTGTTGTTTAGTTGCAAGTCTGGAGAAGGTGATGGCACCCCACTCCAATATTCTTGCCTGGAAAATCCCATGGACAGAGGAGCCTAGTAGTCTCCATGGGGTTGCTGAGAGTCAGACACGCCTGAGTGACTTCGCTTTCACTTTTCACTTTCATGCACTGAAGAAGGAAATGGCAACCTGCTCCAGTGTTCTTGCCTGGAGAATCCCAGGGATGGGGGAGCCTGCTGGGCTGCCGTCTATTGGGTTGCAAAGAGTCGGACACAACTGAAGTGGCTTAACATCAGCAGCAACAGTAGCAGTTGCTAAGTCGTGTCTGACTCTTTTGTGACCCTGTGGACTGTAGCCCTCCAGGCTCCTCTGTCCGTGGGATTTCCCAGGCAAGAATACTGGAGTGGGTTGCCATTTCCTCCTCCAGGGGATCTTCCCAACACAGAGATCGAACCCACATCTCCTGCACTGGCAAACAGATTCTTTATCACTGAGCCACCTGGGAAGCCCCAGATTGGTTTTAAATCAGTATGAATAGGTTCAAAATAGTCAGGCCCGTGCGGCCCCAGTAGCCAGGCCCTTACGCACACACCCCACCACCCTCTGACGTAGGAAGGATGCGCCATCATCGTGCAGGGAGCTGGGGCAGCAGAAGGCCTGAGCTGGGATTAGGATGCTTGTGATCTTGAAACTCAGACTACAGCATCATGAGAGAGAAGGATGTGAGGCTTGAGAGAGTCTGAGATGGGAAGATGGGCAAAACCGGTGGGAAAAGAAAGTATCAAGTTAGCAGAGAGGCCAATATAGAAGCAGAGGGGTGTGTGTGTGTGTGTGTGTGTGATGGGGGAGAGCTGAACAGGGCAGAGGGGAGAACACCTTCTGGATGAATGGAGGAGGCTGAGGTGAGGTGTGGCTGGAGGGAGGGCAGAAATGCAGGCCTGGGCACCAGTGTCCCAGCTGGGGCCACGGAAGAGAGCCACCCTGCAGAGACAGCGTAAGGAGGGGCACGCTCTGAGCTCTGGCCGCTCTGGGGCTGGAGGAGAAGGAGGAGGAGCCCCGGGTGTGTAGCATCTGCCTGTTTCTTCTTTCCTTCTTTCCATCCTTCTTCCCTCCCTCCATCACACGGGCTGAAAGGCTCTGCTGTCTCAGTCTGGCTGGGCACCAGGGGCACTGCAGGTGGACAAGACTTCTCACCCACGTTGCCGTTTTCTGCATGACCATGGCCGGTGAGACACCCTCTGTGTCTGGAGCGAGTGACAGCCACCCAGCTGCTCTTTTGCAGTAAAGGTTACGATACCCCGTGGCACGGGTGAGTTCATGGGTTCCTGGCACTTAGTCCAGCTGGATGTGGACTTGGGCGTTCCCCAGAGGTGGAGGTGGTCTCAGCTGGCTTAACCTCTCTGAGCCTCAGTTTCCTCCTGTGGAAAGCTGAGACAGTAACATTTTTGTCACTTCACTTTTCTAAGCCTCAGGTACATCCGCAGGAAGTGGGGTCAGGACACACCCCTGCCCTGGGGGCCACGAGGCTGTGAGGTGTCTGCGCGGTCCTTGTTGCTCCGAGTTTCAGTTGAGGAAACGTGCCTGAGTTTGGGTAGCTGGCTGCGTCCGTCGTGGATGGATGACTCCACAGCTCTGGGGGGAGGACTGGGACCTCTGGATCTCTATCCCGTGCCCCTTCTGTCCTGCCTGTTGAGCTGGATGGATCCTTGGCACAGCCTAGACTCTTGTGCTGTGCCATCTGAGCACAGCTCCTATGCCCAAGGGCCTGTCTGCTAGATAGAAGAGATATGAAATCGCTTCCTACATGAGAATACCTGCTGATTCAGCAGACACAGGGAAAGGTTCTCTGCTGTGTTCTTGCTCCTTAGCTGAGCTCTGATGGGAGAGGACTGGCTTGTTCAGAGGAAACAGGTGACCAGGGATAGAGCAGCTGAGCAGAAGAGCTGTCAGCAAAGACATCCCCCGCTGGATGCTGGTCCCAAGATCTGCAGGGGAGGAGGACTGGTGGTCTGAGCACAGGCAGTGAAACCCGTCTTCTGTCGGCACAGACTCAGAAAGCAAACTGGCTTTGACCTTGGAGCATATGCAATCAGGCTGCGAACAGCGACATTTGATTTAAAGCCCAGTGGCCATCGCTGGAGAAACGTGGCGCGACACTGAGCCGGCTGGGGGACTAAAACCAGTTCAGACTCTGGAAGAAGATGAATCTCATGTCACTCAAGCTCATCCAGAATCAAAATCAGTTTCCTGCGGTTCACTCCTGGCCTGGCCCCACGTGGGCTGTGGTGTCTCCGTTGACGTTGCATTTCCACCACCTCCCACGCGCGTGGTCCTCCCCCGGCCCCCAGGCAGGCCAGCCCAGGTGACTTCTGCCAGTTGTGCAGCAGAGGCAGGCTCAGACGGGCCTCTGCTTGGCTTGCTGCTCTTCGGCTGCCATCTTGAAACTTGAATTCTATTGTCTTTGAACTTACACTTTGAAATGAAGTCTGTTGGGACCATGGCACACGCACACGAGCAGAGCACGCCTGTGCCGGATTCGTGTCGCCCCTCGTGGCTCCCCGCTTGCAGATGGCCTTCTCCAAGCCCCATGAGCGAGCACTCGTGGACCGGGTGAGCAAGGGCGCTGACATCCCCACGAGGCCACACTCTGTTCAAACCAGAATGTCTTGGCAGGCAGGAACACCAGCGACCAAGCAGCCCTGTCTTATCCTTTCTCACTGTCGACTTAAAAAGAAAGCACAACGTAATAGTTGTGAATCAGATTTTATTTGGGGCAAAACGAAGTCCATAGCCTGCGAGACAGCGTCTCTGATAGCTCTGAGAAACTGCTCCAAAGGGGGAAGGGGAAGGTCAGCATATGTGTGATTTTGGAGAAGGGCGAGTCCATGCGATCAAGCACATGTTTTTTTTTTTTTGGAGGAGGTTTCTGCTAGTCACAAGGAGCTGTCATCACCGTGAAGGATTTTAGTGCTTTTCTAGATGTGAGGAGATACCAGAATTGGGCTCATAAAATCAGCTCCCGAAAACATCTAAGTCTCTGAAGACCTGCTGCCAGTTTTCCCAGAGCACAGAGAGCCTCATTTCTGCTTTCCACCCTGAGCTCTTTTTAGGGGGGTTGAAGGTCAGCAGCTGCAGCCGCACCTGATTCAGTCCTTGCAGAGGTAGATGTCAAATGCCAGTTGGCAGTTGGCATTACCCAGGTTATGAAGTCCCTGTGTTAGTCCAGCACTTCTGTGAAGGTGATGACACAGCGGGGATGGAGAGACAGGACAACCACAGACCCTTTTCTTTTTGTCCTTGCTTACTCAGCAGTAAGGCCCCGGACAGAGTGTGGGGAGAATGTCAAGGACTAAAACGAAACCGCTTGAGTTTTGTGCAGCGTCTCCACTCTTCTGTTAAGGACACAGCTACCTAGGCACGTGCAAAGTACAAAATGACTAAGTGTGCAATTTCAATGATCCCACATACGCATTCTTACATTTGCATTTAAAACTGGCACTGCACAGTATAATGATGAATGGTAATATTCATGTTGGTAATTTAAAATTTTTAATTATTTTGTACTTAGAACAGCATTAAAAAGCAAATAAAAAACATCATGACAAGCTGAGAGAGAGACAGAGAGATACATGTGAGACGTAGGAGGAAAATTCGTATCTAGTATTTCCTCTGGTTTTTGAACAAGGAGTTCCACATTTTTATTTTGAACAAGGGGCCCCACAATTATGAAGACAGCCCTGGGAGAGGAAAAGAGGGCTGAGGACACGGGAGCCCCAGCAGGATCCCAGAGTTGTTCAGGGCTGAGCCAGGAGTAGAGGCTGGTCTCTGATAGAGTCCGTACGCTGGATCTGCAGTGACACTGCTGGTGGTGGTGATGAAGAGGATGACGGTGATAGACTAACATTATGGAGCTGAAGAGAAGCTCCTTCATCTTCATTGGAATCCTACCAGCTCTGGTGTCTTGGCAGGCTACACTTGGGATCAGTTCTTGCCTTGTGGAGGCAAAAGGTGCTTCCTTCCCAGGGCCCCGTGTCTGTGGCCTGGGCTCCGTGCAAGAGGCGGGCTGGCCCCATCGTTCACGAGGGTGTACACGGCTGTCTGGGGTGGCAAGAATACATGGAAGAACTGTACAAAAAAAGATATTCACGACCCAGATAATCATGATGTTGTGATCACTAATCTAGAGCCAGACATCCTGGATTGTGAAGTCAAATGGGCCTTAGAAAGCATCACTATGAACAAAGCTAGTGGAGGAGATGGAATTCCAATTGAGCTGTTTCAAATCCTGAAAGATGATGCTGTGAAAGTGCTACACTCAATATGCCAGCAAATTTGGAAAACTCAGCAGTGGCCACAGGACTGGAAAAGGTCAGTTTTCATTTCAATTCCAAAGAAAAGGAATGCAAAAGAATGCTCAAGCTACCGCACAATTGCACTCAGCTCACACGCTTGTAAAGTAATGCTCAAAATTCTGCAAGCCAGGCTTCAACAATATGTGAACCGTGAACTCCCTGATGTTCAAGCTGGTTTTAGAAAAGGCAGAGGAACCAGAGATCAAATTGCCAACATCTGCTGGATCATGGAAAAAGCAAGAGAGTTCCAGAAAAACATCTATTTCTGCTTT